>JAZHEH010002812.1:442500-617500 GCA_036589455.1 Ateles fusciceps | reverse complement strand
CAACAGCTTCCTTTAATTCATGGGATTATGGGCGATTGCAGTTTTCTTTTAGTTTAAGCCTACAAAGTGTTTATAGTAAAAAAGTTTCAATGAAATGATTTCCAATTTATGTGACCTTTTCACTCACAACCACGAGTCAGAAATTAAATCTTATGCTTAGAAGAAAGCAACTTCAGGACTGAATCCACTTTGGATATTGAAGAACAACAATAAGGTGGTCTGACTCCCAGAATAGGTCGTTGTTGTTGGGAAATAATCTAACAGTGAACTCCATCCCCATGCACTGGAGAATCCATAAAGTCGGTGGTGTCTTACAAAACCTGAGCAATTGGGAAAGGCTTCCCAGTCAGCTTTTTGGCCTCCTCTAGGTCTTAATTACAAAGCAGGTTCATGGTCCTGCCTGAAATCTGACTGAGACATAGACTCCTCCACCCCCAAATGATATCATTGTCCACACTGGTTTCCTCTGGTACACATTTGCCATATCCATTATGATTTGTACATAAGATTCCAGGCCACAATAACAGGGTAAGAGTATATAATGGGAAAAATAACATGAATCATTTTGATTTTCTTTAAGGAAATTCGATGCCTTAATACTACATCCTTGCCTTTGTTTCAAAGCTCACTCTATGCCTTATCTAAGAGGAGTCAATATAAAAGATTTTAATTTTAGCCCCATATGCTGTAGCTATATATAAATGTTCTGTAAAATATATCCCCTAGATAAAAGTATTTACTACTTTTTTGAAGTTTTTTTTAAACCTTTCTTTTGGTAAATAAAAGTCTTTTTGGCTTTGATGTGACTATTACACCCTTGGTTTGGGTTCTTTTCTCCATTCCTTCATCCCTAGCCCCTGTGGACCCCTGTAAGAAAAATGGGAGGGGGAGAGAAGCATGGATTCCTTAATAAGTCCCAAAGGTAATCAAAAGAAAGAAATGCAATATGAACAAACTCACAAAATATTCTCGTGCTTCTTTGGGGAATACTTAATGCACATAAGGTCAGGCCTTTGTAATGCTAATTTGAGAGTGTTAGGAAGAAAGCCATCATTTTAAAGGCAATGTTGCTCTCTGAAAAAAGCTTTGATTTACAGAGAAATGCTGTTCTAACACACCTGCATTAAACCAGTGCCTGCCGGCTTTGAGATGCCTGAGTTGCTTGAGCAGAGGAAATGCTTCATTCAGGATGCTTAGGGCATTTGGCTGAAGTAGCAGGAAACTTGCCAGAGGTCCCATTTTCCTGTTGTCAAAACAACCTGTTCAGTTTGGATATGGTACAGCCCCTATTCTTTAGATAGGTGCAGAGTGACAGCACAACTCCCCCAGTGGCCTCCTCTTCGAAGATTGGCCTTAGGGAGGGAAGTCTTACCGTACACAGTGGCAGCATAGTTATTATAGGTATCTTTTGGTTATTGAGGTTGGACACAGACAGCCTGGTTTCCACCTCAGGTGGTTGCCAGTACCTTCTCATCAACTTGCAAACCTCCATACTATGTAGAGGAGATTGTGTGGCTCAAAGGAATGAATTCATCCCCAACCCCCAAAACAGGGTCTGGACAAGTGGCCATCCAGTCTGTACCAGAACACTGCCAGAGACTGGCCATGAATTATCTTCAGAGTCCTCTCATTTCATCTTTGGTTTTCCTCTCTCCTCCTTTTCTGTTTCTTCCTTCTTGCATCCATACTTCCCCTCTCTTACTTTCTGCCTTTTATATTGGTCGTTATTTTGGGTGTTACACAAATCAGAAAACATTTTTAAGTTAAAACAAAATTAAATATGAATACTGTTTGTGAAGTGCCTGACATACAGTAGACACTCAGTTAATTCCACCATTCCATCCTGTGTGGTAACTCTTCTAGTATTTGACATTATGTTATCATGAGAATATATGAGAATGTTATCATGCCCCTTCTGGGTGAATCTTATTCAACCCTTGGTTTTTCATCCCTTCATCTTCTTAGTCTCCTTGCCCTCAAATGTAGTCCACTCTGTGTGTGTGTGTATACACACGTGAGTGTATCTTAAAGTACAGTTTTCAAAACTGTAGCTACACTTCTCTAGGTAGGGTCTGATCTGCTATCTTCTTATAAAGGATTAAAGAAAAAGGAAGAGAGCAAGAGAGGATGAGGAGAGAAATGCCGGATTTTCTAGAGGAGCAAATATATGGAAATTACCCTTGTTTCTTCTCTAAAGTAGTAAAGGTCACAGCAGTAGTTGCAAAACCCGTAGGCCGCCTACCGACTTCCACACATTCAGCGTTACTATTCTTGCCTATTTTACCCTTAGGCATCCTTTATTTCTTGCACAGATGGTCTCACTCAGGCCTAACAAAATGTTTTAAGCTTTGCATAAATCAAAACAAGAGGTCTCTGAGTACAACAGTGCAACTTGTTTTTTACTTGAAAACAACTATGCTGGCATCTTCTACAAAATTACAGCCTCAAGCCAGGTTTCCATAATCAGTTTTCCTTTAAAAAATTAAGAGAGGGGAAAGAACGTATCTGTGTGTGTGTGTGTGTGTGTGTGTGTGTGTGTGTGTGTACGCGTGTGTGTAATGTATGTATGTAAACCAAACACAAGTGGTTCTAATCAATGAGACTATGGCTTTTATGTTGTTCTGTGTTCCTTTGAAGGTTGACCAGGCATGAGTGATTCAGTTCGAATAAATAGATTTGGAAATATTATTTTGGGTGTCCAGGATTTCTGAGTTTCTTCATTAGTTTAGTACGTTATAAAAACTGTTGAGACATTTTAGCTTACAGGGACTCCCTCCTAGAACTCTTTACTATGTACTTTATAACAGAGTTTTACTCAGACTAACCTTGACTGTGCTTGAAAGAAAGTGATGAGTCAGCCTAAAGAGAAATAGTCTATTTCTCCCAATTCTGCCGATAATCTGTCCCAAAGTAGTAACACATGCCATATTCCATTCTTAAGATAACTGCCGGACAATTTGTACAATCTTCTAGACACATTGTTCCCTTTTGATTCAGATATCATCACCAAAAGGGTAATGCTACAAATCTTTTCTCTATTCATGACTATTCTTAACGGGGCTGTGGCTTGTAATGAAGCTTATTGATGTGCTTTGCTTGAGGTTAGACTCATTAGACTGGGCCTGCCCTCTCATTTTTACCTTGGCAGTAAGAGTAAGGGTATCTCCCGTAAGAGTAAGAATATGAGTGATACTCTTACTCTTACTGTCAAGATAAAAATTAGAGGGTACCATGTGTATTTTAATATATTATTTATCATCTTTCAATAACTCTATGTGCCCATTGTAGAGAAGCTGGAAAATATAGAATAGAAAGAAGAAACAGTTACTGTTCTTTCATTTTCCACAGTTAACATTTTCACATTATTTAATTATTTTTATGTATTTCCTCACACAGTAGTGATCATACTTTAAACAGATCATACTGTAGATATTACTTTAGATGTTATGTTCATTTGTTCACTTAACCTAATAATTTGAATATACTTCAATATCATTAAGAACTCTTTGTTAAAGATCAAATTGTTTTAAAACTTAAGTTAGAGAGGTATTGTTCACACTGGATAATGCCATCCAGGATAAATAAACTCTCTTTAAAAATGAATCTAACCCTTAAATGAAATCCATCAGCCAAACTGATGTTTCTTTGTAATAAACAGAATGTTTTTCTGTGTTATTGCATCTCACAGGAATCCATTCCTAAAGGGTTCAGTGGTAAAAATGCTCAGTAATCATGATTTAGAGTTTCTCATCCCTCTGAAGAACACACTTAAGGGAGTTCTGTGAATGACTAGGATCAGCAGGAATGGATGTCAGGTGAATGTTGGCACCACTGGATGCAGTTGGTATGCTTTATAATTTTTTTTGTTTCAATATGATTCTGCATAGATGGCACCTGTAGTTATGGCCACTTGGATCATGTGAAAAATGATAAATTTTCAGTGACAGGGAATGGTGCTTGATCCTTCTCTTTGTCTTTGAACTGTTTAGAAACACTAAACTTGTTAAAAATAAGTACAAGATGGCTGGGCGAAGTGGCTCACGCCTGTAATCCTAGCACTTTGGAAGGCCAAGGAGGGCATGTCACTTGAGGTCAGGAGTTCGTGACCTGTCTGGCCAACATGGTAAAAACCTGTCTCTACTAAAAATATGAAAATTAGCTGTGGTGGTGCATGCCTGTAATCCCAGCTACTTGGGAGGCTGAGGCAGGAGAATCACTTGAATCTGGGAGATGAAGGTTGCAGTGAGCCGAGGTCATGCCACTGTGCTTTAACCTGGCTAACAGAGAGAGACGCTGTCTCAAATAAAATTAATTAATTAAAAATAAATAAAAAATATAAGTGAAAGACATCTTAGACATATCGCAGTTTTTTAAAGTTCTTGACAGAGTAACTTTATTCATGCAGGTAAATTCTAGCTCTTTTGAGCAATATGTTAATAAGTCACTGCTAATGGCCTAATCGTTTTTAACTTATGATTAAAGACACATGATAGAAACTGGCAGCAATTTCATAACCCACCAGTCTAATTGTTTCACAGTGAACAATTATTTGCCATGTGAATACATACAGTAAACATTTCTGTCAAGTTTATCTTTGTTTCCTAAACAGTGATATTTGTTTCTTACATTATATAGATGGAATGAATTCTGCAGTTTGGTTTTTCTGCTCCTTAGCTCCTGAGGATTGACTCTGTTGTTGCACATAGCTGAAATGCATTCATTTTCCCTGCCCTGTAGTGTTCCATTGTATGAATATACTATGGCTCCCATGTCCCTTGTGTTGATGGACAGTGGACATATGTATAGGTTGTTTCCACTTTTGATTTGTTACAAATAATGCTGTATGACTATTCTTTTATGTGTCTCCTGGCACATATCCTTGATATTAACTTAGAATTAGGATTACTTGGGTTTAGGGTATGCACATAATGAATATTACTGGATAATGCCAAGTTGATTTCAAAATTAATTGTACCAATTTCCACCCTCACTAACAGTATAGAATTGTTGCCGTTGTTTCTACATTCTCATCAATACTCTTGTCATACTTACATTTTTTGCCAGTGGTATAAATATGAAGTATCTTGTATGTTTCTATGTGCACATGTGTATGTGTGTGTTCAACAGCCTCATTGTGGTTTTAATTTGAATTTTTCTCTACTGGTTTCCTCTTCTGAGCATGTTCTTTTGGATTTTTCAATCCGTGTTCTTATTTTAATGTTGACTTTTTCTTATTCAGTTATGAGAGTACTTTATATACTTTGATCACTAATACTTTGTGAATAATGTGTGTTGCAAAACATTTCCTAAGTTGTGGTTTATCCGTGCATTCTGTTTATGGTGTCTTGTGATAAATAGAAGTCTTAATAATGGAATAGTTGAATTTGTCAAACATTTCCTGTATAGTTTGTATTTTTTGAGTCTTGTTTTGAGAATCCATCCCTACTCTAAGGTCATAAAAGTATTCTTATATATTGTTTTCTAAAAGTGTTCTAGTTTTATCTTTTACATTTAATTCATTACTTTATCTAGAATTAATCTTCATGTATGATGTGAGGTAAGGGTTCAATTTTATTTTTCTGCGTTTGGACAAGCAACTGAATTACTATTACCATAATATATTTTAAAAGTCTCTTATCTCTCATTAATCCGATAACAATTGTCATAAATTATGCCTCCAAATTTGCTTGGTTTTATTTCTGTGTTTTCTCTTTCATTTGTTTGCTAATTCATATAACAGTACAACACTGGTGAAATTATTACAACTTTTATTGCTTGATATTTTAAAATTCAGTCTCCCTCCCCCCACTTCTTATTATCTTCAAGGTACACATTGGTGACTCTTATTGCTTTTCCATGTACATTTTAGAATCAGCTCATCAAATTTCATATTCTCAAAAAAGTGGAATTTTCATTAGAATTGCATTGTAGAAGGAATCAGCAACTTTTTTTTTTTTTTTTTTTGAGATGGACTCTTGCTCTTGTTGCCCAGGCCGGAGTGCAGTGGTGCAGTCTCGGCTCACCGCAACCTCTGCCTCCCAGGTTCAAGTGATTCTCCTGCCTCAGCCTCCCTAGTAGCTGGGATTAGAGGCATGTGCCACCACAGCTGGCTAATTATGTATTTTTAGTAGAGATGGGGTTTCTCCATGTTGGTCACGCTAGTCTCGAATACTTGACCTCAGGTGATCACCCACCTCGACCTCCCAACATTCTGGGATTGCAGGAGTGAGCCACTGTACCCGGCCAGGAATTGGCATCTTTATGATATTGGGTCTTATAGTCTTTGAATATAATATTTCTGTTCATTTATTTAAATCTTTTTTGTTCATCCATAAAATTTTAAGGGTTTTCTCTTTATGTTTTTTATTACCTATTTGCACATTTCTATTAGATTTTTTCCCAGGGACTTGATTTTTTTAGTGCTACTATATATGGTATCTTTAAAAGCCATGTTTACAGCAATTCTCTTCTCCATATATACCCAGAATAATTCATAGCAGGTACCCAGATATATGTTTACCAGTGTTCATAGCAGCGCTATTCACAACAGCCAAAAGGTAGAAATAATCCCATATCCGTTGACTAATAAAGGGCTAAACAAAATGTAGTATATTTATACAGTGGAATATTATTCAGCCTTAGTAAGGAAGGAAATGTTGACCCATGCTACAATATGGATGAACCCTCAAGACATGATGGGAAGTGACATAAGTCAGTCACTAAAAGAATACTGTAGGATTTCACTTATATGCAGTGACTACCATAGTCAAAGTCATGGAGACAGAAAGTAGAATGGTGATTGTCAGAGGCTGGTGGGAAGAGGGAATGGGCTGTTATTGTTTAACAGGTATCAGGTTTTAGTTTGAGGAGATGAAAAAATTTCTGGAGCTGGATGGTGGTAATAATTGAATAACATGATATAATTAATACTATTAAACTACATACTTTATGGTTAAAATGGTAAATTTCATTTTAATGTACATTTTACCGCAATAAAAAATATGTGTTCTAAAATTTATTGCTGGTATATAGAAATACATTTGATTTTTGTATATTGATTTTGAATGTAGCAACCTTGTCCAACTTATTAGTTATAGTAAGATTTTTGCAGCTCATCTAGATTTCTGGGTGTGCAGGCATGTCATCAGGAGAGTTTTGTTTCATCTTTTCCAATCTTTATACTTTTATTTCTTCATCTTTGGTTATCCTGTTACCTATGACATTCAATAATGCCAATAGAATAATGACAAATAGAATGATAATAGCAGGATCTCTTGCCTTGATATTAAAAGGAGCACTTAGAATGTTTCCCATTAAATGTGGTATTTTGTTTTGTTTTGTTTTGTTTTTAGGTAGTTTTATCAGATTAAGGAAGTTCCTTTTCTATTTCTAGTTTGGTGAGATTTAATTTTTAGCATGAATGACTGTCAGATGACTTACTAGAATGATGATGTGATTTTCTTCTAATCTGTTAGTGTGATAAACTACAGTAATTGATTTTCCAATGTTAATCTGTAATTCCTGGGTTAAACACAAATTGATTGTGACATATTATACTTTTCACAAAATGCTAGCTTCAGTTTGCTGACGTTTTATTTAGGATTTTTAATCTAAGTTCATTATTCCAGTTATCTTGTAGTGTTTTTCTCAAATCATCATTGTGAGGGTTGGCATCAAGATTGTAGTAACCTAACAAAATGAATTGCAGAGTGGAATTATTTTTGCCTTTGGTATTAGGTAGAATTCACCATTTAAACTAAGGATTGTCACAGTTTTTCTGTACAGGACCGGGTTGTAAATATTTTAGGCACTGTGAACAATGTGGTTGCTGTTGCAGCTACTTAGTTCTCTCATTGGGGTGTAACAGCAACCATAGACGGTACATAAATGAATGATTGTGGCTGTGTTCCAATAAAACTTTATTTATAAAACTAGCCGCAGGCCAGATTTAATCTGAGGGCAACTCCTGGTTTAAAACATGAGATTAGAATTTCTTTGTTGGAAGACTTATTTTTAGTTTCTCTCTCCATCTCTTTAAGTGTTGGAATCTCATTCAGATATTTTATTCCTGCTTGCATCAATTTTATTTTTATATTTCTAGGAAGTTTTTCACTTTATTTAAGCTTTCAAATAAATTTGGGGACCCTCTGTTACATTTTTAACATCTGCTGCTTTGTAACTAGTTCTCCTCCTTTACTTTCTGCAGTTGGGTATTGGTGCCATTTATTTTGTGTGTGTGTTGTTTTATTCTTGATCTTTCTTGCTGAGCAATATTGGATGTTATTAACCTCTTCAAAGAATCAACGTTTTGCATTGTTTATCTTCTTCCTTGCTTATATGCTTTGTTGTATATTTTTTATTTTAGTTTGTCATGATTTTATTATTTTTTTATCCAACTTCTTCAAGTTTAACTGTTCATCTTTTTAAATTTTGTAAATTGATAGTTTATTACTTTTTTAGCCTCTCTATTATTTAAAAAATATGTATTTCAAGGCTGTAAATTTTTGTTTAGTAGTTTAGTTTCATTTCAAAAATTTTGATGTCATTTATTTGTTATTATTTAAAACTATTTTATATTTTTCTGTATGTTCACTTTGACTCACATTTAGAAATATTATTTTTTTTATTTTGAGATACATGGCTGTTTTCTAGATTTTTTTTTTTCCTTTCTGTCACTGGGAACATGATCTGTGTGCTATTAATCTTTGTAATTTATTGAGATTTAATTATGGCCCAGTATGTTGTTAGTTTTTCTGCATGATCTTTCAGTTTGAAAAAAAAAAGATATCCTACAATTATTGAATTGGTGTTACTTACATGTGTGATGAAACAAACACGTTAATTTTGTTGTTGAGATTATATCATTAATAATTACCTTTCTGCTTGATATTTCTAGTACTAAGGGAGGTATGTTAAATTGAGCATGATTCTGGATTGTAGTTCTTTCAGATTTCACCATATATGTATATTTCTTAAGACTATGTAACATCAGATATTGGGATATATTTATATGATGAATCGAATAATTTATTCTAATGACCTTTTTCATCTATAGAATTTTTTTGCTTTGAAGCTTATTTAGTCAAAATTTATTATAGCTATAACAGCCTACTTTTTGTTGCATTTCCCTGATATATATATTTTTTATATCTGTTTATTTGTGACTCTTTTCTCTCTTGTTATTTTCTGTTTGTTTGTTTTGTTGTTGTTGTTTTTGAGACAGTCTTGCTCTGTTGCCCAGGCTGGAGTGCAGTGGAGTAATCTTGGCTCACCACAACCTCTGTCTCCCGAGCTCAAACGATTCTCCCACCTCAGCCTTCTAAGTAGCTGGGATTACAGGCACCCATCACCATGCCTGGCTAATTTTTGTATTTTTAGAAGAGATGGGGTTTTCCTATGTTGGCCAGGTTGGTCTTGAACTTCTGATCATTCAAGTGATCCACCTGCCTTGACATCCCAAAGTGCCAGGATTATAGGCGCAAACCACCATCCCCAGCCATGGCTCTATGTTTTAGGTATATTTCTCACAGGTACTAAATAGATTGATTTTTTTTTTTTTAATTTTTTTCTCAGATCTCACAGGGATGAGGATTTTTTCAAAAGCTTCTTCTGATAAGATAATATTTGTCTGTTAACTGGAGCTTTTAGTCTGTTTATATTGTAATTATCGATTAATTAGAACTTATTTTGTGTATTCTGTTTTTGCTCTTTCCACATTGTTTTCTGATTTCTTGCTTTTCTTTGAATTATTCTTTCTTCTACTATTTCAGAAAGTCTGTAAACTGTTTCATTATTTTGGTTGCTATTCTAGAAATTTAATAAAACGTTTCAAAGTCTAAAGTTACTAGGGCAAGGGAAGGAAAGATAATGATGAATAAAGGGACTTTTGAACACTTTAATTCATATCAGTTTGTTATCATTTATCTTAATTCTGTTGTATACACCCAGCAGATGATATTTCTCAGAATTAACCCACATATTTTTCCATATTTTGCTCTTCATTTTTATTGCTTTCAGACCATTCGTGTTGGATCACTTTTATTCTAGAAAAATTAGATTTTTAGAGAGTTTTTAATATGGAAAGATACTTTTTACTCTGTAATATTTTAAGTTGACAAATTTCACTTTGAATATCAAAGATGTTATTCTAGTGTCTTTGAGATTCTGTACTGTTGCTGTTAAAATATAAAGTGTTATATAATTGTTGCTTCCTTTAATGTAATTTGTTCTTTCTCTGGCCTCTTTTAAGTCTTCCTTTTGTCTTTGGTGTTCTGCAGTTTAACATGCATTTAGGTTGAAATTATTTTTTGCATAATCTGTTTAGGATTTGTTGTCTTCTTTTTTTAATTTTAAATTATGTTTTCTTTAACCCAGTAGGTCCAAAATAACATTTCAGTATGTGTCATCAACCACATTTCAAGCCCTCAAAAGCCACGTGTCGCCAGTGGCTACCATATGGAAACCATATGGGACAATTCTATAGAATGGAGTTTGGTGTGCATTCGAATAAATAGGAAATCTTACTTAAATGCAAGCTCCTGGGGCACATTCTTAGAGGCTCTTATTTAGCAGGTCAACGAAGAGATCCTAGGATCTTCATTTTTAACAGGTTTCCCCCAACTGCCTCCAGTGAGAGTGGTCTGCAGAACACACTTTGAGAAACACTAAAGCGGGAGACTGTTCAGGGCAAAGCAGAAGGTTCACCTGACTCTCAGGGGACCAGAATAACCTGTGTAACCATGGGATCATTGTTACAGGCTTCACATCCTGAAGAGGACGCACCACTGCCCTTTTCATTTTTCTCAGACTCACACTCAGTAAATGTATTTGATACGTGCTTGTGATGATGCAGGTGCCCCTGATAAGACATAAAGACTTCAAGTTGGGCCCATTTGTTCTTGCATCATGACCTGTCTCTTTAAATTATGTTTTAGGTAAAATATTAATTATCCTAATAAATGGGGAAGGACCTCAGACAGAACCCCATTCTCTTCAAAGCAAGACAACTTTGAATGGCTGTGCATCTACATAATGGCTTCTCCTTATGAAACCATTGTTTCATTCAAGGATCTACTAATTGGGTAACACCACCTCCTATTCGAAAATACGCCCTCAGGCTTGGATTCAGTTACTAATAGGGATAAAGGTAAGAATGGTCAGACTATCTGGGTTTTTCCTTTTCTTTAGTGTTTCTCAAAGCATGGTCTGAAGACCAGATGGGGCCGTGATGCTAGACATTCAATAGGCAGACCTGCACATTTGCAGCATTCTCCTCCAGAGACAGATTCAGATGGTCACGTACAGACCCAGAATCTGCAAGGTCCAGCACCCACCTCCATTCTCTGCCCCTGGGTAATTCTGATACAGCAGGTCAGAGTGAAACTAGTGGAACCCCTATATACCCCACTGGTCTCATAAGAATGAAACTACAGAATTCAGAAACATCTCTCTTGTTTTTAATTATACATGTACTATTCACAATAGCAGAAATGGAATCTACCCAAATGTCCATCAGTGGTAGACTGGGCAAGGAAAATGTGGTATATATACATCATGGAACACCATGCAGCCACAAAAGAATGAGAGCACTGTGGAGGCTGAGGCGGATGAATCACCTGAGGTTGTGAGTTTGAGATCAGCCTGATGAACATGGAGAAATCCCATCTCTATTAAAAAAAAAAAAAATTAGCCAGGTATGAGGGTGCATGCCTATAATCCCAGCTACTCGGGAGGCTGAGGCAGGAGAGTTGCTTGAACCTGGGAGGTAGAGGTTGCGGTGAGCTGAGATCACGCCATTGCAGTCCAGCTGGGCAACAAGAGCAAAACTCCATCTCAAAAAAAAAAAAAAAAAAAAAATGAGATTATGTCCTTTGCAGCAACAGCAACAGAGCTAGAGGCCGCCATCCCAGGCAGACCAGCACGGGAACAGAAAACCAACAGGTTCTCACCTGTAAGTGGGAGCTAAACAGCAAGAACACTTAGACACTAAGAGGGGAACAACAGACACTGGGGGCCTACTTGAGGGTGGAGGGTGGAAGGAGAGAGAGGATCAAAAAACTATTGGGTACTATGCTTATTACCCAGGTGACAGAATTATCTGTACACCAAACCCCCATGGCATGCAGCTTACCCATATAACAAACCTGCATATGTACTGCTGAACTCAAAACAAAAGTTTAAAAACTATACATACCACATGAATAAATTTTCACTTAGAAAATATTTCAGCAAATACAAGTAAATTAAGTAAAAAGTTCCCTCACCTCTTCTCTAAATGTGCTATTCCCCTGGGGTAACTACTTTTACCAGTTAAATTTAAGGATTTCTTGTCTTCTTATATCTTTGGAGTGATATTTTTCATCAGTTTTGGAAAATTGTCTATTCAATTTCTTTTCAAATATTGCCAACTCCCCATTCTCTCTTTCCCTTCCTCTGCTCTGGGAAGTAAGATTAGATGTTTGTTAGATCTTCTTTCTCACTTTCTCTTCCAGATGATGTTTTATTTTAGCTTCCAGGTTGGTAGTTGGCTCTTTACCAGTACCTAATCTGTTGTTAATTCTGATTACTGAAATTTTCAGTTTTGTTTAATATAGTTTTTGTTTTTATAATTTCTTTAAATTTAGCTTTTTATTTTGAAATAATTTAAAATTTGAAAATCATCGTAAGGTCAGAAACTGTGTGAATAATGCCATATACCCTTTACCTAGAGCCTCTGATTCTTATTTCACTTTATTCGATTTGATAATGTTTTTTTCTCCCTCATATGTATTTTTTTCTGACTATTTAAAAATAAATTTCATACATTATAACCTTTTCCGCTAAATAGTTTATGTATTTCTTAATAGGAATATTCTCTTACCTAGTCATAGTATAATTATCAACTTTAGTAAACATAACATCGGTACCATACTTTAGTCTAATTTTCATCTGCATTCCAATTTTGCCAGTTGGCCTAATATTATCTTTTATAACCATTTTTTGCCCTCTATACAAGACACAGACTAGGGTCAGGTATTAACAGGTAGTTGTCATGTCTCTTTACTCTCCTTTAAACTGAAACATTTTCATAGTTGTCTTCTTTTATATGACTTTTTCTTTGAGACAGAGTTTCACTCTTGCAGCCTCCTGAGTAGCTGGGATTACGGTGTGTGCCACCACACCTAGCTAATTTTTGTATTTTTAGTAGCGACAGAGTTTCGCCATTTTGACCAGGCCAGTCTCGAATTCCTGACCTCGGGTGATCCGCCCGTCTTGGCTACCCAAAGTGCTGGGATTACAGGTGTGAGCCACTGTGCTCAGCCTGATATTTTAAAAGAATACAGTTCATCCCTCCTTCTTTACAACTTTTTCTTAAATAGAATGTTTCTCCTTTGGGTTTGTATAATGTTTCTTCATTATAGAGGTTGTGCATTCTTGGCTAGAATGTGACATAAGTCGTATTTCTTTTTAAGGGTATCACATCTGGCGGCCCACAATGTTAATCTGTATCTCACTGGTGATACTAATTTTGATCACCCCGTCATAGTGTTGTCTTGTTTTTCCACTTAAAATTACTATGTTTTCGGCTGGGCACGGTGGCTCACACCTGTAATTCCAGCACTTTGGGAGGCCAAGGTGGGTGGATCAGGAGGTCAGGAGTCCAAGACCAGCCTGGCCAAGATGGTGAAACCCCATCACTATTAAAAATATAAAAATTAGCCAGGCGTGATGGTGGGCACCTATAATCCCAGCTACTCAGGAGACTGAGGCGGAGAATAGCTTGAACCTGGGAGGCAGAGGTTGCAGTGATCCAAGATTGTGCCACTGCACTCCACACTACAGCCTACGTGACATAGCGAGACTCCATCTCAAAAAAAAAAAAAATTATTAGTTTTCCCCCTTGGAATTCATGAAGCAGTCTCTGGGGAGGTACTTTAAAAGCATACAGGGGCCATGTACAATGGCTCATTTCTTTTATTCCAGACTTTGGGGAGGATTGCTTGAGACCAGCTTAGGCAACACAAGACCTCATCTCTACAGAAATAATTTTTTAAAAATTAGCTAGGTGTATGCATGCCTGTGCTCCTAGCTACTTGACAAGCTGATGTGGGAGGATCACTTGGGCTAGGGAGGTCAGTACTGCATTGAGCAATGATCATACCACTGTGCTTCAGCCTTAGTGAAAGAGTGAGACCCTGTCTCAAAATAAACAAATAAAAGCATAGAAGTAGCTTATTATCAAATTTTCTCCCAGTGTTAATCATCTATTGATTATTTTGCCTGATTCAGTCATTACCAGGATAGTTGTTAAAAGGTGATTTTTTTCCCCCAACTTCAGTTCTACCTCCACATTTACCAGTTCTTACATTCTACTTTAAGCAAGACCTCTGCCTTTTCTTTGTATAAGAAAAATTTAATTGGCAAACAATTGCTATGTTATATTATAACAATATATATTATTATGGAGTACAATGTGATATATGTTTACATTATGGAATTATTAAATCAGGCTAATTAACAAGTGTATTACCTCATACTCAATTTTTTTATGGTAAAATCTTTTAAAATCTATTCTTTTAGCAACTTTGGAATATACAATGCTATATTATTTATTATAGTCTCCATTCTGTGCAATAGATTGCTAAAGCTTGTTTTTCCCATCTGACTGACACTTTGTACCCTTTGATAAACATCTTTTCTTTCCCCATTCATTCCCTTTCCTTAGCCTCTGGTAACCACCTTTCTACACTCTTCTTCTATCAGTTTAAATTTTTTATATTTCACATATAAGTGAGATCATACCGCATTTCTTTTTCCGTGCCTGGCTTATTTCACTTAGCAAAATGTCATCCATGTTCATCCATATTGTTCATCCAAATGACAGAACTTCCCCCTTTTTAAAGCTGAATAATATTCCATTATGTATATATACTATATTTTCTTCATCCATTCATCTGATGGTAGACACCTAGGTTGCCTCCATATGTTAGCTACTGTGAATATTGCTGCAGTGAACATGAGAGTATAGCTACCTCTTGGCATACTGATTTCAATTTCTTTGGATATATATCAGAAGTAAGATTACTGGATGATAATGTAATTCTATTATTAATTTTCTGAGGAACTTCCATACTGTTTTCCTTCATGGCTGTATTAAGTTACATTCCCATGAACAGTGTACAAGGGTTCTCACTTCTCCACACCACTGCCAACACTACCTTTCATCCTTTTGTTATCTCACTGTGGCTTGACCTGTAATTTCCCTGTTGATCAGTGACGATGAGCATTTTTTCATATGTCTGTTGGCCATTTTTTCATATGCCTTCTTTGGAGAAGTATCTATTTAGGCCCTTTGCCCATTTTTTGATTGGGTTATTTGTTTTATAGCTATTGAGTTGAGTTCCTTATATATTTTGGGTATTAGCTCCATATTAAATATATGGTTTGCAAATATGTTCTCCCAATTTGCAGGCTATTTTTTTCACTCTGCTAATCACTTTTTTCACTGTGAAGAAGCTTTTTAGTTTGATACAATCGCACTTGTTAATTTTTGCTTTTGTCTCCTGTGCTTTTGGAGTCATATTCAAGAAATCTTTCCTAGGCCAATGTTGTGGAACATTTTCCTATTTTTTTTCCATTAGTTTTACAGTTTCAGATCTTACGTTTAAGTCTTCAATCCATTTTGAGTTGATTTTTGTAAAAGGTATGAAGTAAGCATCCAATTTCATCATTCTGGCTGTGGATATCCAGTTTTCCCAATACCAGTTATTAGAGAGACTATCTTTTTCTCCATTGCGTGCTCTGGGCATTTTTGTAGAACATCAACTAACAAAACATCTGTGGGTCTGTTTCTGTGTCCTCTGTCCTGTTTGTCTTTCTGCTAGCACCATACTTTTTTGATCACCATAGCTCTGTCATAGATCTTGAAGACTAGGTAACGTGATTTTTCTTTTTGTTTTTTCTTTATGTAGTCAACATGTATTTATGAATTCCTGTTTTTTCTAAGCAGTCTTGAATTCATTACTAAATAATTTTAGTACTCGTATTATTTCATGTTTGGCCAGTGGTATCCACATTTAAATTGGCTCCTGTGACCTAGTGATGTGCTCCTATCATTGTTTTGAGCAGTTGTTTATGTTATGGCATAACAAGATCTCATTTTGTATCTACTCTGCCTTAGTCCTGGAATGGAAAAAAGAATTTTTTTTTTAATTCAAAACTGTTGATTCTTCAATTTATTTAAAATCTTTAACTTTGTGGGTAAATAGTAGGTGGTGTTGATTTTTTTTTTTTAAGATTCTTACTCTCCTTGAGACATTACATATACTTAACGTGTCTGAAATTTCGAAGTCTGAAGCATTTGTAATGATTTATGTATCTAATTGTTGTATCTGCTAGCTTTCACTCATCCTTTTCTCTCTTCCCTTACTCATTTGATTATTTTTACTGTGAATTGCTCATTTCCCTGAGAACTTTGTATGAGTATTGCTTGTCTTCCCTGGAACTTTTAGGAATTCTTTGACACCTGGCAGAAAGGTGGTTTTTTCCAGACATTTGATTATTTCATCCCTGTAGTGAAACTACCTATGTGACACCTTCTTATAATCTCAGGTTGAAGTTTTTCTTTTCAGACGATTTTGTGTAAATTAAGGCTTTAAAATGCTATGAGAGTCAGCTTGTTATTATGCATTATTAGAGGAGATTTTTTTTTCTCCCAGCAATACTATTTCAGATGAGAAATTTTCATTACAATTTACTTGAGAGAGAGGGTGTTTATTTTTAGTTCACCTAGCATTGAATGTGTAGGCCTTTCATGTATAGCTCTATCGGGGAGACATCTACTAGATGTCTTACCTTGGGGTGGGGGCCATGTGCTAGGCTCTTGATCCCTGGATTTGTGAAGAATTAAAGCCAAAGCTGAAGTTCTAACTATTTTGGCAAATATTCATAAGATGCAACAAAAACTAAATTTTTTTTTCTTCTGTTTTAGTTTTGAACTGAGTATTGCCTACTTTCTGTCTAGCTCGTGGATATAGATTAGAAGAATGTTTTAAACTTCATTTTATTTAGTTTTTAAATTGTTTTCAGTTGAAGCATCAGTCTTGATACCTTATCCCCCATGGCATAAGGCTGGAAATCACCGTTATCCTGCCAAATACGGACACTCTGCAACTTGGACCAAAATATTCTACTCTAAAAATCTAGCAATTATGTCTTTTTTCAATAGAATAAAAAGAATAATCATTAATGTAATTTACTTCTTTCATTCCAGTCTTCATTCATATGCTTTCAAACATAGATTATATTATTCCCCCTTCTTTAGTGGAATTAGTATTTCATTATTCAATAAGGCTTTACAAATAGCTTCTTGTTTTGCAAAGATCATCATGAATTCCAGGTGCTCTATAACCTGATCAGGTTGGAGAACTGCTGATGCAACCAAATTCAATCACTTAATGTTCTTCCTAAGCACCCGTTTTGTTTCTGCTTCTATGACTCGCTCTGACTGCTCGCCATCCCAAACACCGTCCGGTTTGTACGTGTTCCAGTGTCACCATTCCTTTTTCTGACAAGTCCTTCAAAGCTAATATTTCTAGAAAACTTTCCTTTACTCTTTTGACTTGTTATGAGCTCCTTAGTAGTTTGTAATCTCTGTAAGAGCACATTTCACAAATGTTTTATTTGTAATATCTTATGTAGCAGAGTATTCTTACTGTCTAAAACAGATGGTTCTTCTGTATTTGTTGAAAGAAATGGGAAGATAGCAAAGCAACATAATAGGATAATTTTATTTTTGCCTACTAGACTATCTCAGGATATATGTGTTTTAAATCCTGAAACTGGTTAGTGGTATTTCAGTTGAAAAGATCTTGATCCTTTCCCTTTTAACATAACAATCCACATCATAAGTGAGAGAGAAGATTGGGTGAGTAGGGCCAAGTGGGGGGAGCTAGTCCCTTTCACCCGCCTTCAGAAATCCAATTGTGGAATACAGGCGTTGTTCTGGACCACAAAATTACCTTTAAAAAGCAGATAATGAGAGACTAATTGCAAAAAAATTAATGATGAAATGTATTTTCTTTCTTTATCCACTTTTTCTGTAGTGTTCCTTTTGACATTTGCATTCCAAACCAGAGCCCCACAAATAACTGAGCCTGCACTCTTTTGGCAAGCAAGGATTACTCTCAGATGTATTTCATAACTTCAGCTTATATAGGAAGAACTTTTCAGAGATAGTTTCATAGTAATATCCTTCAAAAGCTCACATTGTACAATTTGACTTTTTTTCTTTGTTGTTATGTTGGCTTTGTTTTGTTGGGTTTTATTCATGATTTAAGCCAGCTTACAGAAAGAGGTAGAACTTTTATTGCGTACTAAATCATGTTATCAAAAGCAGTATTGACCTTGTGTTGTTAAAACTAAAAATGTAAGAATAAACCATTTTGTAAGGTTTTTAATAATATGCACTAAAACAGAGTAAGGCCCAGTTTTAATAATCATTGGGTTATGGTTTGATGTAGAAAGAACCAGCCTATAACTTTCCTCCTTGTTTAACAGCGTTATTGCTGAAAACTTTAATAGACTTAAGTGTACTGGAACTAGGGAGTGAAATCTTATCTTTCCCTGAACACCAGGGCTGCTTTGTTATGGTGTTTCCATTTGTGGCATAATGAATGTGTAGGACGCTAATGATGTGGTCTCTAGGTGTTCTCCTACTACACAGAGCACTGATAACGAGCTGCGAGTAATCGGGTATGAGTCCCTGAAGATGAATCCTGATTACCTTCGTGGGGCCATTCCACTCTGCTCCCTTCTTCCTTGATGTTTCTGTAAAGAACATTTGGATTTTGAAGAGAGTATTGTGTATTTGACTTTTAATTAGATTTGCAGTGCGTTGGGTTAATAAAGTAGGGCTTCTTCTTCAGTTTCCTCTGAAGGGATGTCTGTGAATGTTGCACAGTGGGGCAAGAGAACAGAGGGTCATAACAGGCAGCAATGGTGGCGTCCCCCTCTTCACACCCGAGTCCTGAAAGTCAGGTTTATAGTGGCTGAAGGTGGATATCATCCCATGGTCCATAGTTACAAATGGCTTCCAAGTTGCCAAGGACCTGCCAAAATATTGCATCTGCTCTATACGGTGAAGCGGTCTCAGAATGAAATATGACAGTTGTCTGACAGGGCTGCCCCAGAGTCCTCCAAGTTAGTATTATCTGCTTACATTCAGAAAAGAGAGCACCTTGGCTGACCACAGCTTTGTACTTACTGTGATCTTAAAGCTGGCGTTTTTAGGGACAACTTGCCCTTTATGCCTTTGGTCTCTTTTTGTCTTCTGCTTTTGTTTTTCTGCCAGTGGGGTTCATTTATCTTCCTTCCTGTGTGTTTTGCCATTCTTTTCTTATTATAGCTTTCAGATTCATCATGGGCAGAGGTAGAACGTACTCTAGCGTCTTTAACCCACCTCAGCTCTCAGTCTGGCGTAGTGCTAAAAAGGGAGAACTGCCTTTACAATCAACCTGTAATGTGGTCCCTGAACTTTAATTTTGTTCAGTGAATCCAGCACATCTCATATTGTGCCCCAGCAATAATGGGTAGTCCTTTCCTGACCTTCTAAAAAAATTAGAAGACTGGCTTCTGCCTGGTGATTCATTGTTTCTTAAGCATAGTCCTTACATGATGGTCCAGGCCTTCCTTCCTGGTCTAATTGTGTGGCTGGGACTTCCTTCTGCATGCCTATTCTGTTTTTTAGTTTTTGTTTTTCTTTTAATAGTTGGGGTCTCACTCTGTTACCCAGGCCAGAGTTCAGTGGCGTAATCATAACTCATTCCAACCTCAACCTCCTGGACTCAAGCGTTCTGCCATTTCAGCCTGTCAAGTAACTGGGGCTATAAGCACATGCCACCACACCCAGCTCATTTTGAATTTTTTTTTTTTTTTTTTTTTTTTTGAGACAGAGTCTCGCTCTGTCCCCCAGGCTGGAGTGCAGAGGCGCAATCTTGACTCACTGCAACCTCCACCTCCCAGGTTCAAGTGATTTTCCTGCCTCAGCGTCCTGAGTAGCTGGGATTACAGGCTTATGCCACCATGGCCAGCTAACTTTTGTATTTTTAGTAGAGATGGAGTTTCAGCATGTTGGCCAGGCTGGTCTTGAACTCCTGACCTCAAGTGAGCCGCCTACCTTGACCTCCCAAAGTGCTAGAATTACAGGCGTAGGCTACCGTGCCCGGCTTGAATTTTTTTTTCTAGAGACAGGGTCTTACTGTATTGCCCAGGCTGGTCTCCTGGGCCTGAGCAATCCTCTCACCTCTCAAAGTGCTGGGATTACAGGAGTGAGCCATCATGCCCAGCCTGCCTATCCTGTTTTATTTTGAGTCTACTGCTGCTCCTTTATCTGTAGATCCGAGGATCTGGCATCATTTTCATATATCCCCTTCAAGTGTGAGTATAGAATTGAGGTAGGCTGGCAACACAAAAGGGGGCAGAGGTTTCCCACTCATCCCCCCACAGGGATTCTCTGTCGGCATAGGTGGGCTCTGGTCCAACTCCTGGCCGACATCAGCATGGACAGTGTGGCACAGTTGTTGCGCTGCATCTTGTGTGACTGCTGCCCCGTTTTTGTTTAGCAAGCTGCTATGCCAATTTACTATGCATGTTGTTCCATATTCTGCTCTAATTTGACTGCCATTTTGCTTCAGCAAGACGATGATTGTTTATGGCAGGGCTGTAATGTGTTGTCAGCACAGGTTACTCGCTACTTGTTGGCAATGGCCTAACATTGCCTGAGACATGGTGTCACTGTGAAATGGTTTGACAATGTTGCGACTGTAGTTATATTGAGCAGTAACAACTGTAGAGGTCAGGAAAGGGCATCTAAGAGGAACTGTGTTCATAGGGGAAAGACGGAGAAGGAATGCTAAGTAGGACAGTAGCAAATGTCATCAAAGAGCTTCATGTTCACGCAATTTTCATAATTCGGTCTGTTTTCTGTGAACAGTGTTGATTCAGCTGCTGCTCGGGAGTAGAAGCACATTTCTGAGTTAGAAATGAATTGTGCTGATCATGACCCTGACTATCGTTTTCTTCTTTGTACATTTTTAGAAAGTTCTCCACTCTGCTGAAGAATGCACTAGATCCTTGTCCATGTGTGAGGCAGGGGACTCATTGGGCTGCCTTCACGAGGTTTCATTTTTGGAACATTTATCTAAGGACTAATCTCACTGCCCTTCTAGACCAACTTGTAGGCTACCTTAAGTTGTATGAGGTTGCTGTGAAATGGCATATTTTTTTTTTTTTTTTTTTTTTTTTTGGCTCTAAGAAATTTTCAGGACCCAGTCAAGCATGTAACAACAAATATTTAATGATAGTGGACAAGGTAAACTTCAGAAATGACTAGAAACCCCTGTAGAGTCCAACAAGCTTGATGACATTTTGAATACATTTTGTATTGATTACTTATTCTTTTCCCCCAGAATCTGTGAAGCTGGCTTTCTGTTTGGCAAGGCAGCCCCAGAAGGAGCCTTCACCCCATACTTCCATGCAGGAACAGCACCCAGCATTGGGCCCTCCAGAGTCTGGGAGGGTTTGGTTGTCTCATGGATTATGTGGTGGTCTGCAGGAACTTACTGTGACCTCTGATGCCTTTCCTTGCAAGCAAGTGGTGTGGAAAAATATTAAAATTCTCAGTAATGGCAGTTTCTAGATATGCACGTCTTTGAGTGGACAACAAAGGCAACATTTATATTCTGTCCATGATCAAGCATGGTATGCATTCTGCAGCTGTCACAGAGCCTTCCTTCTGGTACCAAATACCTGACAGGGATGACCTCTGGGACCTCCCTAACCCCTTTCTTTCATTTCATATACAAGTCTAGAGCTTGGCTTTTTTTTCCCTTCTTTGTAAAAACAGGTTTTTCCATTTAAAAATGCCTGTTATGTTCTTAAACTTGATCATCAGGAAGAGGAATGCAGCTAAATTGACAAGGAGTTCATGGCATTGGCCTCACTCATTATCATGTCAAGGACCTGGCATGCCCTTTGAGGAGGGCCTCTGTGCATTCTGTCCTCACCAAGCCTAATTCCTTCCCCTGTTGATGGTTTTGCCAGATTCTTTGCCTGTTGATGCCCATGCCAGGTCCATGGTACTTATGCCAAAGCCTTTGGCAGAATAATGAGTCAAATCTGATGCCAGTCACCCTGGCAGATGCCACCTTGTTCTTAACCACTTCCTACCAGGGATGGGTGGAAAAGAATAGTGTCTGCTAAGAGCTTGTGGAAGACTTTTCTTTAAGTGCTAAGTGTTGACATTTCTCTGATTTGAATCAGATCATTTGGAACTCTTGCTTGGATCTCTGAAAGCTGTTGATTCATTTGTATCTTGGCCTCACATTAGTGGGATAGTCAGGAGCCAAAAAGTTTGAGTGAAGTCAGAATAAATATCTTTTCAGTGTGGATCCGTGGAGAAGAAAGGGGTCCCAAGATCGTTATGAAAACTGTGGCTAAAACAGTGAATCAAGGGGTTTGTTTTAATTTGCCATTTTCTTATGAAGTTTTAAAATATTTTCTAATAAACCTTCTTATTTATTGCCTTAGTATATTTTCTGTTGCTTATAACAGAATACCTAAACCTAGGTAATTTATAAAGAATGGGAATTTATTTCTGCAGTTATGGAGGCTGAAAAGTTTAGGGTGGAGGGGCTGCATCTGGTGAGCGGCTTCTTGAAGGTGTGGACTTTCTGAACATCTCCAAGGCAACATAGGGCATCACGTGGTGAGCAGGCTGAGCATGCCAACATGCTAGCCTTTTCTTACAAAGCTACCAGTTTCCTGCCCTGATTACCCATTATCCCATTAATCCAATAATTTATTATTGGATGGATTAATCCATTCATGAAGGCAGAGCCCTGATGATCCAGTCACCTCTTAAAGGCCTTGCTTGTCAGTATTGCTACATTGGAGATTAAGTTTCAACACAAGTTTTGGAAGGGGCATTCAAACCATAACATACATATAGTACAGCACTTCCACTCCTAGGTATTTACCCAAGAGAAATGGAACCATATGCTTACATAAAGACCTGTACACTTTATACAATAGCCAAAAACTGGAAAGAAGCAGTATCCATTAGGAGGTGAAAATTATGGTATGTATAGAAAATGATTATTACTAACCATGAATAAGAATCAAACTAATATTCCTGACGACATGGATGAATTTCAGAAACATAGTGCTGAGTAAGAGAAGGCACACACAAAAAGGTACGTACTTAATAATTCCACTTATGTGATATTCTAGAACCAGTGAAAGTTATCTATAGTAACAGAAGTAGTTCCATGTTAACCTGGGCACAGGGGTAGGCAGTGGAGGGGGCATTGGCTACAAAGGGTCATAAGGGAACATTGTGGGTAATGGAAATGTTATGTTTCTTGGTTGTGGTGGCAGTTGTATAGATACAGACATATTACTCATCAAACTCTACACCTCAAATGGGTTCATTTTTTCTTTTATCTATATTATACCTTAAATATAATGAAGTTGATTTTTTAAATACGTTTGTTCTAATCCCACTTTTGCTACACAAAGAGGGTCCAGAGAAATGTTAGATATTCCTTCTCTCTACTCTCACGTATATCCTGATGGAAACATTTATATGAACATATTGAAATCAGATTTAAATATCAGTTTCCTAATGGACCCAGCTGGACTCAAGTTAATGGACTCAATAAAATTCTGAATCTCATTTTTTCCTATTCTGTCTTCCCTACAGTTATCTTTACCATTATTTGAAGGGCTCGAATAAGTGAATTTTGGATTCAGATAATACACTGTGGGGGAGCTCAGTAGAGAAGCAGACTCCTGGCCTCAGGAGTACATCTTGATTATGAATGTGTATGACTGCAATTTTGTTTTCTAGATTCATGTCTTTATATTGTCTATTTGGCTTATAGTTTTTTCTATTACCATTTTTGTTTTCAACTGTTTTTTCAGTAAAAGACAAAATTTGATTTTCATGCTATTAATTTTGTACTAAAAAGAGCACAGCAGGCATAATTAAAGCATATAAGATGTAATTTGATTTAAAATATTTCACTAAGTGATACATTACAAAAAGTTATTTAATAATCTGTAACCTTTAAAAGCAGGTAGTAGAGTTCTATGGCTATTGTCTTTAATAATTACATTTAATTTTGATTTACATTTTTAAAATGTATGTTTCTTTTTTTTTTTTTTTTTTTTCTGAGACGGAATCTAGCTGTCACCCAGGCTGGAGTGCAGTGGCTCAGTCTTGGCTCACTGCAACCTCCACCTCATGGGTTCAAGCAATTCTCCTGCCTCAGTCTCCTAAGTAGCTGGGACTACAGGCACCTGCCACCGCACCCAGCTAATTTTTGTATTTTAGTAGAGACAGGGTTTCACCATGTTGGATAGACTGGTCTTGAACTCTTGATGTGAAGTGATCCACACACCTCAGCCTTTTAAAGATCTGACAGCTTAGTTTTTTCTGTGAAATTGATTTTCTTGTTTTCTCCTCATCTTAATCTTGTTTCATATATCAAAGTAACGAAAAGGAATGGTTAAAACGTATATGAAATATGGCTTAATCTTCAAAAAGATATTGAATATTTAGAAACTCATTTTATGATGCATATGTTTTGCAAATGGTAGCAATACAATTTATAACTGTCATTTCTGAAATCTCCCGGTTTAAGTATCCATTGCCAACAACATGTAAAAGAGAGTTATGATGAGTGATCTCTTGAATTAAAACCAAATGTTTTTATATTACAGTACCTGTGATGATGATTCCAAACAGGCTCCTTCTTAATAAGTGGCCATGGTAGAATCATGATGTTAGCCCTTATATTTACAATGAGGACAATTCTGGGTCACCAAGGGCTGGATATGGGACCCTTGGGGCCCACTCTGATATTTATGGACATGAAATACAGTCATAGGCCATTTACCAGATTTATCAAGTTTGGAAACTTCCAAAATATAAACTTCAGTAAATTTTGTAAGTTTTATTTTTTGCCCTGTGTATTTGCATAAATATTATCTATTAGGAAGTATATTTAATAAAAGCAGAAGGGGTTTTTTTTGCATGATACTCAACTATATTCTTCCAATAGTTGTGAAACAATTTAGTGCCTTCAGCAATGGGAGTCTCCTAAAACGGTTGTCTATCAGTTAAAGGTTAACTGAATATTTTAGACCAATTAGCAAACTAGGCTTCTTTTCATTTAATCTCTGTTTAGTATAGAGATATCCATTAGAACATCCTTGGGTCAGTGTAGTACATCTTATGTTAAGTTTTGTCTCTAATGAATATTTATATTACATAAATGGGAAAATTGGTGGGTTCCCTTGGTAGAAACATGATATTGGTATTTTTAAAGTAAACTTAAATAGGTCAGAATTTTTATCCTCTAGAGAAAATTTCACGTCTGATTAAATAGTTTACATAAACTTAATCTTTTTCTGCTAGATGTATTATAATCTCAGATATTATTCATGTAGCTATTCCTCTGTGAACCATAAAATGTTCATTTCTTCAAAATGAATATGAAGCTCAAAGCATTAATGGTCTTAAGAGCATAAAAACTTTATTACTTTGTGCTTCACATTTTTCAAGTAACTTTGGAAAGCCGAAACAAATTTTGCATTTAGATTAATGGAAGATGTTTTCCATTTGAAGGAACTGGCAAGGGAGCAACAATAACAAAAATCCCCCAAGGTTAAAAATGTAGTGCTTTTGATTCTTCCCAGAACTGTGTTAGCAGAACAATCATTTCTCAGCATGGAAAGGTATCATAATTGGTCTATACAGTGGCAATACTGAAAACGAGTGTGCTTCAGAGAAAGCTAATATGACTCTACTTAATAATTTCCTTCAAGAGTCTGAATTTGAATGTATATTCCACCCAGCTTGAGGCAAACAATTTGTTCCTGTAAGTTCTAGTAGAAGTTACAGGGGGGTCATGCAATTTATTTTTGTCTTGAAGTTTTCAAAACTGTGTAGAACTAAAGACATACTCACTTGCATTGTTCCACTAGTAATTTGATCCAATTGGCAGTGCTCCTTTCTCCTCTTCCCAATTCTATTATGTTGGAAGAGTAGAAGCGTTTGTAAAATATTGTGACAAACAGTTCTTCCTAGAGACATTTCTTTTCTCTGTTTGAACCTCTGGTCCACTTGTGAATGTTTGCATTCTTTAGCAAGTGGTTTTTTATTGTGGGCCTTTTCTTACATGTGCTGTTATTGTCCTTCTCACTGGAATTATCTAGGTTTTCAATCTGTTTCTTTGTGTTAATTTTCTGGCTATGGGACTAGTTTTAAAGCCCTACCACAGAAGTGGAAGGTCTGTACTCGGAGTATGGTGAGCAGTGTAAGAGAATGTTTTCTTTCCTTCTTTTCGAAAAAAAAAAGAAGAATTGACAGTTTTAGGGGAATGTATGCAGATGTCAGAAGATGGGTACATAGAGATTGAAGCATCAGAAGGTAGACACAGTTCTCTCCATTGCAAATACCAGTAACAGGGACGAAGAACAGCAAAATATTTAGAAAGAGTGTAAGGGATGGTTAGACGCTTAGACACTTTCTTTTATAAGTTTGATTTCATACTTTTAAGAAGCAGCAATAAGTTGAAGGTCAAGTTATCTCAATACTCTGATAAGATGTAGTCTCTGGATTCATTCCAAACATCAGAGTTCAAGGCATTCCCCTTCAGTTTATTTTGTGTTCCTCAAAAGTATCTAATTCCTTAGGATTAATGACTTGTTTCTCTTAAAAACAGCATTTATTGCTTTAATCTGAGAACAGATATAAATCTTCCAGTGTTTATATCTAAAAACATAAGGATTGAAAAAAGTTTTATAATCAGCTTCACTGCTAATTCTTGTAGGTGAAGCAACAACTTAGAAGAATGGGGAGACTGGACTACATGGTAGTTTTATGGAAAGCCACAGTTGGCAAAACTTGGTGAAGCTGTCCCGTTGTAAATATCTTATTTCCCTGAGAGCAAACTGTTGCTGGCTAGTTTCTTGTGAATTAAGTCTGCACTTTGTCCTTTTATTTCATGTGATAAATGAGCATACTTTCCAAGTGGCTATTTCCTTTATAAAAATGAGTAATATCATAAGGAATTAGGGAAGCGTTGTAAAAATAATCACTGGAAGGAGAAAAAAATGTTATCTCTTTGCTTCAATCCCTTATTCTGATCTTTTTAGATCAATTCTCCCAATGAGAAGCCAAATAGTATGTCATTCTTTGCTTGTTTGTTTGTTTCATTAATTCTTTGCAATCTGTAGTAGGACTCTTGAGGAGAATGTATAAAATGCAGGTTACCAGCAGGTTGAAGAAGGGGAATGAGGGCAGGCAGTCCATAAGCAGAAATATTAATCCTTGACTGATTGGGATAGTGAATGTTGACCAGGACTGAACACATTATATTATGGTCTTATTTAGGCCTGAGCACTGACAGCCAGTTGACAAGTCTAATTTTTCGTAACTTAAATGTGGTTCATTTAGGAAAAACTGCCAGCAAGGGCAAATCAATTCTATTACAACAATTAACTTTGACTTCTGAAGTAAGTAGAATACATCAATTTATTTCTCAGTAAGGCCCAAATAAACTGGGATTGTTGGGCAAATTATGCAGTTTGTGACTCCAGTGTGGTTGGTGTGTGCTGGGTTGTACAGTGTACAACCTGCAAAGCTGCATGAAGCAACCTAGACCTTCTACTCCTAGCTATATACCCAAAAGAAAATACATGTTTCTACAAAAACTTATACAGAATGTTTATAGCACCATTATTCATAATAGCCAAAAAGTGAAAGCAACCCAAATGTTCATAAACTGATAAGGGGGATAAACAAAATGTGGTGTTTCCACAGAGTAGAATATTATGTAATCATAAGAAAGAAAGTACTGATACATGCCTACAGCATGGCTGAACCTTGAATACATTATGCTAAGTGAAAGAAGCCAGACACCAAACAGCACATATTGATTGTATGATTACATTTAGATATGAAATACCTAAAATAGGTAAATCCATTGCCAGTGGCTGAAATTGGGAGTGATTGCTTAATGGGTATAGGGTTTTCCTTTGGGGGTGATGAAATGTTCTGGAATCAGATAGTGGTGGGATTGCACAACCTTGAAAACTACTGAAAACCCTGTGAAATACACAGTTTAAAATGGTTAAAATGATGCATTTTATGTTGTAGAAGAGAAAATTTAAGAAAATTAATCCAGTGGGGTCTGATGGCAAATGGGCATGAGGGAACTTTTTTGGGGTGATGGAAGTGTTATAAATCTAGATTAGAGTAATAGTTGCACAACTTTATAAATTTATAAAAACTCATCAAACTGTACTCTTAAAATGTGGGTGTATTTGATAGTATGCATTTATACCACAATAAAGCTCTTTAAAAAAAAACTGTATCAGGCAGTACTGAAATCAGTGCTGTTTTCTGAATTTCAGAAATATCAAAGGAGAGCTTTCCCAGTGTCAGTTTATCATAAGTAACGTTTGGTGGTTTATTTCTTTTGACTTAACAGGAGCCTGAGATGCAGAAACAAATTTGCACTTCCGTGCTGTGTTACCTGCTCTGGGCCATGGCCCATTTGCCAGTTGCAGATTGCCTCCTTGTCTGAAAATGGACGTGTTTCTTCAGAGTAACTCTCAATTCTGTTGTTGATGACAGCATAGTAACAGAACTTTCTTCTGTGTGGATAAGCCCCTTCAGTGATATTTGCCAATCAAATTGTATCTGCTTTTTGTGCTACATTGTCCTCAAAATCTTCAGATTGGTTTGGTTATAGACATCCCTATATCAGCTTCTCTGTTCTCTTTTAGTTTATATATCTGTATGCTGTAGCAAATTGCATTATGAAATCCTCTCACATTTATTGCTGTTTAGTGCATGGAAATGGCATTTCCTCATTACCAGTCAAGATAAACTCTGAATGTTTCTTTTTTTTATCCTGAAGCATCAAATTATGTATTCAAAAATCTTTTCTCTGTAGCATTATTTCTCTGAGCTATTTCTTTTTTCCCCTGAATGCTGACACCAGATGCAGTCTGCATGGACATTAGTCCCAGGGAGATCTTGTCTTCTACCCAGGACAAGGAGATTATAGGAAGCAATGCTGACTCTTGTTGTAGATTCACAATGTGCTGACGTGATAATAGGACATGAATGGGCTTTTGGAATGCCTTTTCCTTTGAGCTGGGCTGAGAGGGGGACAGAGGCAGACAGCTCCATGGCCTGAATTTCGTTAGCTGTGTGACAATGAGAGAGATAAGTAGATGTGACAGTTATGAATGATCCTCTGTCATGCACTTTCACGTTCAGACTCAGATAAACTGACACTGCTGTCAAACACCAGCTATGGAGAGCTGAGACCTCTGATGAACCTTCTAATATGGTAAATGGGAGTCTTAATTCTTCATTAACTGGAAAAGGAGATTTGGCCATGTAATTTTCTCCTTGCTGCCTGTTTTAAAGATTCCAATAACCCAGCATTTACAGTTGACTAGGCAGGGATTGCTTTCCCCCCCCCGTACACTTGCAACATGCAGACTGTGAAATGTGAGGAAACGCCGCTTAAACCCAGACTTATTGCCTTGGTTATCTTTAATGACTTTGAAATGTATTGGCCTCATTATGGAACAGTGCAGTTATCAATTCCTCTAATTAGGTGATGTGCTCCCATAAGAAATTTAACATTAAAGCACAAAAATGAACTCGTTAGAGGCATCTATAGCTGGGAACTTCAGTATCAATGGTGAATTGAAGATACTGTGTTCGTTACCAACTCTTCTGCACCCTACCTCTGACTCCTCCTTGAAGACTAGAGCATGGGCATTTTTTTTTTTTCTTTTTCCTTAAGGGTTTAATCCTGATATAGCACCTCTAATACCTTTGATGACATTTGAGTGCTTCTGGATAGTAAACTGTGTGCCTTTAACTAAATTGACTAGGAGCGTAGGGGAAGGGAGGAGGTGAGTAGTTTACTTTTAAATGCTCTACATATCAACCCATCTCTCTTTCTTAGAATTTAACCCGTGACTAGTTACTCTCTGTTACGTAATTCCAATAAACTTCCTTTCTGTAAGTAGCTTAGCACAGCCTTTGTTTTTTCACAATAGGGATCGTTATTTGTTTATTAAATATTGATGCTGTTTCACTCAAAAATATTCAGCTGCATTTCTAGAGAAGTAAGATGAGGTTTCTAGGTTTAAGCTTCAGTGAAGGGACTTTAGATCTCTTAGCCTTTCTTTGCCTCAGTCATCCATCTGAACAAAAAAAATAATTGTAACCTCCCCTTTGGGGAAACTATATAGTTTAATTAGTGTTTTCTAATAACTTGCAAATCCTTAGAGAAAATTTACAATAGAAGCCTAAGAAATTATCTTTGAGGTTAGTTTATTATTATTGCTATTTATTATCATTACTATTACTATGTGGGACTAGTTGTTTTTTCAATTGGCTACTTGAAAATGTGTTTCAAATCTCTTGGAGTGAAATTTACCTTTAATTTACCTTAGGGCTTAAATAAGCGCATACTGAATATAAAAATATAGAACACTAATTTCTTTAAAATACCTGACCCTGTTAATGGCCAGGTGTGTTAACTTTGTCGACTGGAAGAAGATCCTGTCCTAACTTGAAAATGTTAGAATGAAAATCTTAATCATCTACTCTTACATGGTCATTGAGGAAGCCGGGCTTGAGTCTGTGCAGCTGTTCTTCAATAACATCGTATCCTTCTGAACCAATTATTCTTCTTAACCCAGATTTGCTTTGAATCTCTGTGGCATCTTGACTACTGTCTGTAACAACAGTGATTTCCAGACCCTCCTCTTCTCCTCACAGGAGGTAGGGGCTGCTTGGTGTTCCGCTTTTACCCAGGCTTGAGGAATAGTCCTACTTCTTGCCCTGATGCCTTGCTGCAGTTCTGGCTCTTCCCTTGTGCTGTTGTTATTTTTGGCATGTAGGTTTCCCCGGTATCTTAGTAGATGCCTTGAACAATTCCCATTACCTTTTCTGGCCCTCCCTTCCAAGTAGTAGGGTATGGGGGGCGGGGGGGAATCCTGATTTTGCCACAGGTGAGTGCCACATGTAAGGACCCACTGGTTCCTCATGGGATTATTTGAGAGAGTCTGAAGCTCGACTGTCTGGGTTAAAAGTCTGGTGTTGTCACCTGCTTTCTGAATGACTTTAAACATGTTATTTGATTTCTCTTTGCCTCAGTTTCCCACCTATAAAATTAAGATAATAGTGCCTATCTTATCAAGGTTCTTAGAGAAGATTAGATGCATTAATACATGTAAAGCACTTAGAACACTTCAAGTCAATAGTAAACGTTAATAAATATCAGTCGTTAACAGCTTTTACTTCTGCTCTGTTACATTTTTCTGTCTCACCTCTTTCATAGCCCACAACAGCAAGCCCAACCCTTTGGCTCTTCATAGATTTATTATTCTTAATGTTTGAGCCCCACTATTTGCTATTGCTTCCTTTTTTACTTCTGTACAGTAATATGTGAAATTGAAATAAAAAGTAGAATTGAGGCTGGGCACAGCAGCTTGTGCCTGTAATCCCAGGGCTTTAGGAGGCCAAATTGAAAGGATTGCTTAAGCATAGGATTTTGAGGCTGCAGTGGGCTGTGATAGCACCACTGTACTCCAGCTTAGGTGACAGAGCAGGAGCTTGTCTCTATAGAAAAAAAAAAAAACAGAATTGGTCACCATGACATTAAAGCGCCGTGAAATATATTAGCATGTCATTTTTCTCTGTATTGCTTCTATCCTAGACATTCCGTCTAGTCTTGGGAAGTTCTTTAAGATAGGCCTGTTATTATGACTATAACATGATTGTCTGTTGTGTTATATTCATTGAGTTGATGCCAAGGAAAAATGAATATAGCAGGTCCCAGAAAGTAACAACAACAAAAATAAAATTGTCAACTATTTCAGAGGGTATGGAGTTAGTGTTGGGTTTTGAAGGATGAATAGGAGTTTATCAGATGAGAAGGACTGAGAAGAGCATTCAGGGCAAAGGCATGTGAAAAAATTGATATGGTAGTGCATGCCAGTCCTGGGACCTTCAAGTTGAACATTTAGGAGTACAGAGTTTATGTTTCAGAAGCAGAGGATGAGTAAGAGGGCAGCAATAGAATGGCATGAAGAATCTTATATAGTATGCTAAGGAGTTTGGACTTAATCCTCTGGGCATGTAGGACACTTTGAAAGATTTGCAGTAGGAAAGTGATCAGATCTGATTTGCTAACTCATTGCAATGGCTCTGTGGAAAGACATTTTGGAGAGGGGGATCAAGACTTGAGCCAGGGGACTTGTCAAGGAGTGTTTCAAATGCTAACTACCCCCTCCTGCTTCTCACATTGCTAAGTAGAGTGCAGCAGAATGAGGTGTGCTTCTGAAGACAGGTTTTTGAGTCGTCTTTCCACCAGTCCCTTGAGTACAATGAGAGTGTGTGTGGAGGGAAGACATAAAATCTTTACCCTGCCCTCTCCCCCATGTTAATCTTTAAAAGAGATGGGAGCAAAGCTGCTATCACATTGGGCTTGACTGAAGACAGAGTCCTTGAGCATCCTTCCCCTGAGTGCTTGCAGAGGAGAGGAGGTTAGAATAACATCCTCACTCTTCAGTGAGAAGGCAGGCAGACCCTACACTGGGTGGTTCTACCCTGGAGTTCAGGCATCTCCTGACAAGTGTTGCAAGCATCTGACGTCCTTGGCCCTCTCTTTGCACTAGCTTACCTTATAGCAGTTAAGCATCAGGCCATTCTGTGTTTTCCTTTCTTTCCCCTCAGTTGCTTAAAGAAGATGAGAATTTGCTTTAACGAAAATGTTAAGAACGCTTTATAAAATGGCATTAAGTAAGAACATCTCACACTTCCTTCTTCAGAATGCTTTTCTTCAATTGACATTGTATCTTTTTGCCCCTCCCAAAGCCGTACCAATTCTTCTTTACGTACATTATCGTAATTCCTTGTAGGAAATCTAGAGAGTTGCTTGTCTCTATCAGCAGTGCTACCTTTCTCTCTCTCTGTCCCTTTTCATCCTCTCTTCATCTCTTGCGAATTGTTATTTCTGGGGGTATTATTATTGTAATTAAGGAAATTGATAAAAATACCATGACAATTTCATGCCTCAGAATTATTACACAGGGTTTATTAAAAAAAGATTATTATATATCACTGCAGTATTTGTTACTTCTAAATGATTATTCCAGAAATACTCATCAAAACAATCTCCCTGCAGAACAGCACTGTGGCTCTAATATCAGCTGCTCTTTCTTTGAATGGCGTTGCCCAATCTTTCATCAAAGAAACACATCACCCGTATCCCTGTCTTTAAAAACAGCAATTATGTGTAAATGCCTCCTGATTTATTTGAGCCACGGCCACTGGCCAGTATGAGTCACCACAATTTATTGCTAACCGTCACTTTTACATGATAGGTCTGTAACAAATATCTGCCGCATATTGTTAAATTAATCTTCCATTTAAAATTAATGGAGTTAGACTCCCCAGGTTCAATGTAATTTCGTGTTCACGGGCAGGGAGGGATGTGTGCTGCATACAAAATGAGACAAGGCCCAACGCCCTAATCTTTCATCACCTTGAACCTGGAGACTAGGACGCGTCTCAGCACCAACTAATGAGATTGAGCCTGCGTCTCTCCTGAGGATGCTGGCTCAAAGAGGCTTTTCTGCTCAGAAATAGCAGGCTCCGTCTTATTTTAATAATTCCTCAGATATGACAAGTCTGATGTTATGTATGAAAGAGCCAGGCTTGAAAAAGAGATAAAATGAATTTTATATCATTACTTCAAAACCAAACCAAGGGAAGTGTGTTGCAGTTAAATTAAAAAAAAAAAGACAGGACACATTTTAGTCATGAAATATACTGACTGTAAACCAGGAGTAATTCCTTTCATTTATTTTAATGCACAATCACCTTGGATTTCTCTTCTGTAATTCTTAAACCTATTCATGCATTAATCAAAATAATGTGATGAAAGCAGGAGCTTGTTCGATAAACATTTAGATGAAAATATCAGGGGGGCATGTAATTCCTGATGGGGTATGTCATACTGAACCTCTGAAGTCCCATCACTTCTTTTGGTGGCATCTTTTGAAAATGCATCTTTTTTCTTTGTACCACTAACCTGTTACTATTTAGTCTCTTAGACTTTAAAAATGAGTAAGCCAAATTACACAGAGGTATTGGGTTCTCTAGTTTTTCTTTCTGAGTCTTTTCACAAACCAGGTGACTGTTCCCACCTATGGAGAAGGTCTTACAGAACAGGTTTCAGCTATCATACAACATCTACAGTACTTCTGACAAATTGTTGCTATTTTTCTTGAATTCTTAGGGAAGACTGAGTCCCAGGGACAATGAACCCTTTTCCTAGGTAAAGAAAACATCTTTAGAAAGACAGTAAGTTAAGAGCAAGGCAAGGTGGCACACCCCTGTAGTCCAGCTTCTTAGAAGGCTGAGCAGAGGGTTGCTTGAGCCCAGGAGTTCAAGACCAGTCTATTCAAACGTAACAAGACCTCCAGATAAGGTAAACTTCCTGTTTTTTAAAAATTCTATGTGGGCCGGGCGCGGTGGCTCACGCCTGTAATCCCAGCACTTTGGGAGGCCGAGGCGGGCGGATCACGAGGTCAAGAGATCGAGACCGTCCTGGTCAACATGGTGAAACCCCGTCTCTACTAAAAATACAAAAAAATTAGCTGGGCGTGGTGGCGCGCGCCTGTAGTCCCAGCTACTCGGGAGGCTGAGGCAGGAGAATGGCTTGAACCCGGGCGGCGGAGGTTGCAGTGAGCCAAGGTCGCGCCACTGCACTCCAGCCTGGCGCCTGGTGACTGAGTGAGACTCTGTCTCCAAAAAAAAAAAAAAAAATTCTATGTGTTGAGTTCTACTTCCTTAGAGGGGAATTCTAAGTATCTGCATTTTGTGTCTGATTATTTTATTTTTATTTTTTTGAGACAGTGTCTCACTTTGTCTCCCAGGCTGGAGTGCAGTGGCATGATCTTGGCTCACTGCAACTTCCACCTCCTAGGCTCAAGCAATCCTCCCACCTCAGCCTCCTGAGTAGCTGGGACTACAGGTGCCTACCACCACAGCTGGATAATTTTTGTATGTTTTTGTAGAGACAGGATTTCATCATGTTGCCCAGGCTGGTCTTGAATTCCTGGGTTCAAGCAATCTGCTGGCCTCGGCCTACCAAGGTGTTGGGAATACAAGCGTGAGCCATTGCACCTAGCCTGTGTCTGATTTTTAATCTAACATATGGTTGATTCTAAAGCTCTTCTTTTTGTGACTTGTTGTAATTTGGGCCCACAATAATTTTTTTCCAACTTCTTCTTTAGATATACTTAATAAAATTTCTAAAGAAGCAGTGTTGGTATTATACTACCTATAGCTTTTATTAGTATTACTGTTATTTCACTGACATTCTATAGCTTAAAATTCTATTTTCTCATACACTTTGTATATTTAAATGAACATAAGGATAGAAAAAATATAAACTCCAATACAAGAATCAAGTATAGTCACTTACTGACATGTGCAGTTTCCCACCGTTGGTATACTCAGGTAATTGGTTCCAGTACCGCCTCACTCTCTCCCCCATATATACTCAAGTCCTGCAGTCGTCCTGCAGACCCTTGTGTATGAAAAGTTGGCCTTCTGTATGTGTGGATTTTGCATCTTTTGAATGCTGTATTTTTAATCCTCATTTGGTTTAAAAAGTCTGCATATAAGTGGATCAAAACCCATGTGGTTAAGGGTAAACTGTGTGTCATCTTGATAGGCTGTTTTTAAGAGAAGACTTTTAAAATATTACTCCATGTCTGTACTTGAATAAGATTTAGAAAATCTTAGGGGTATTTTAGAACCAAGTAAATGAGTAAAAATGATGATACTATAAATTGGAAAATAAATGAATAATAGTAGGGCATCTTTCTCCATGTTCCTGAATTGCTTTGCTTTCCTCTCTTTTGATGTCTGGAAGCTGTTGCATTTTCTACAGTGGCCTCAGGATGCTTCAAGAGTCCCAAATGTCAGATTTCTTTTTCTCTCTTCGACTTATAGTGTATTTGCCTTAAGTTCTTGATACTGTCTTTTGCCTTCTTTACTTCTTTTAATATCGTCAGCATTTTCTTTTCTTTTTCATTCTCTCCCTCTTTCCTTCCCTCAAAAGGGCTTCTTATTTCATACTTTAGAAACTTTTTGTTTTGAGGCAGGGTCTTGCTTTGTTGCCCAGGCTGGAGTGCAGTAGTACAAATCATGGCTCACTGAAGTCTCAACCTCCCTGACTCAAGCAGTCCTCCCAGCTCAGCCTCCTAAGTATCGTGAACCTTAGACATGCACCATGATGCCCAGCTAAGTTTTGTATTTTTTTTAGAGACAGGGTTTTACCATGTTTCTCAGGCTGGTCTTGAACTCCTGAGCTCAAGCAATCCGCCAGCCTCGGCCTCCCAAAGGGCTGGAGTTACCGGTATAAGCCATTGTTCCCAGCCTTCAGTTTTTTGTTGTTTTGAGAGAGAGAGATAGAGAGAGAGCAGGTTGATATGCTCAAGTTTAAGCTCTGTAATGGGTATAAAGCTCTAAGTTTCATAATCAGAATGGTAGAAATGGAAGGGATCTCTGATCTAATCCATCCATCCTTTCATAGGTAATGCCACGGAGGCCTGCATAGGTTAAGGCTCTCAAAGACCAAAACTATATCCTTTTGGAAAGTATTATGGTGGTTCCTCAAAAAAATTAAACAGATAATTACCATATATGATTCAGCAGTCACACTTCTGGGTATATAATCAGAATTAAAAACACAGACTTGGACAGATACTTGTATTCCAATGTTCATAGAAGCATTATTCATAATAGCTAAAAAGTAGAAATAACTCAGATGTGTAACAGTTGGTAAATGGATTAAAAAAGTGGTATATCTATAAACAGAATATTATTATTACTTTTGATTTTGAGTTGCATCTTGTTCTGTCACTGGGGCTGAAGTATGGTAGCAAAATCACAGCTCACTGCAGCCTTGCAGTGTGGGGCTCAAGCAGTCCTCCTGCCTGGGACTACAGCCATGAACTACCATGCCCAGCCTGGAATATTATCCAGCCTTAAAAAGGATTATAATTCTAACAGTTGCTGAAATATGAATGAATCAATGTACTTTGAAAACAGTATGCTTATTGAAATAAACTACACAACAAAAGGATATATATTGTGGGATTTCACTTCTATGAGGTAGCTAGAGTAGTCAAACTTACAGAGACAAAAAGTCACTAGGGGCTGGGAAGAATGGTGGGGATAGGGAGTTACCCATCATGGGTACAAGGTTTCATTTTGGGATCATGAGAAAGTTCTGTAAATGGATGGATGTCAGTTGTGATTAACAATGAGAATATACTTAGTGCTGCTGGCTGTGTTCTTAAAAATGGTTCGAATGGTAAAAAAATTTTTTCATATATTTGCCACAATAAAATACACAGATGCTGATATGGTTTGGTTGTGTCCCCACCCAAATCTCATCTCGAATTATAGTTCCCATAATCCCCATGTGGTGTGGGAGGGACCAGATGGAGAGAATTGAATCATGGGGGCATTTTCCCCCATTCTGTTCTTGTCATAGTGAGTGTACTCACAAGATCTTATGGTTTTATAAGGGGCCTTTTTCTTCGCTGGGCATTCATTCTTCTCTGTCCTTCCACTTTGTGAAGAAGGATGTGTTTGCTTCCCCTTCTGCCATGATTATAGGTTTCCTGAGGCCTTCCCAGCCTTGGGGAACTGTGAGTCAATTCAGCCTCTTTCCTTTGTAAATTACCTAGTCTTGGGCAGTTCTTTATAGCAGCCTGAGAACATACCAATACAGACAAGTGCACATTCTTTTATTACCTGAGAAATTTTCTGGAAATTAGTATGTCTGTCCTCCTCCGCCTACATCTCTGTAGCTAACATTTGGACATTCCTCCGTTTCAGTTTCGGATTTGCTGTCTAATGTTTTTAAATGTTACTTCTTTCCCTTTCTCATTTCACTTTTCTTTTTTTCTGACATTGAGTACATGCTTTGTGAAAGTCACTAGAGATACAGATAGCTCAGAATCAAAGGATTATACATGAAGTATTTTCAAGAATATGCATATAATATATTCAAAGATTTCTAGAAAATGCTAATTGTAAAATAGATAAAATAAAACTGTTTCTTGTTTGCACAGATGCATAAAGTGCATGTGGTCTCATTTAAGTAGCTTTTGTTTTTTTTTTTCTCTAAAATAAATTTTGTGACCTTTTTTTGAGATGGAGTCTTGCTCTGTCGCCCAGGCTAGAGTGCAGTGGCATGTATGATCTCTGCTCACTGCAACCTCTACCTCCTGGGTTCAAGTGATTCTCCCACCTCAGCCTCCCGACTGGCTCGGATTATAGGCACCCACCACCACACCCAGCTGATTTTTGTATTTTTAGTAGAGATGAGGTCTCACCATGTTGGCCAGGCTGGTCTCTAACTCCTGAATTCAGGTGATTGGCCTGCCTCAGCCTGCCAAAGTGCTGGGATTACAGTCATGAGTCACCACGCCTGGCCCAGTTTTGTGACCATTTCATATAATATTATAAGCATTCCTTTATTAAGGCAACCTGTTAATGTAGGTCTCTCAGTGACAGGCTTTTCTTATTCTACGGATTGGCTAAGAAGCCCCAAAAATCCTTATGAGAAAAGATAGAGTCATATAACATAAGAAAAGGCTAATAATAGGCTTGAGTTTCAAAGAAAAGAGTTTATCAGACTGAGGAGGAAATAAGCTTGGTAAGTGGCATTCAAAAGTTAGTTAATATTGCATTGAGAAACGTGGGGAAGGGGGACGCAAAGTGGATAGCAAGGCAGGATAGCAACAGGGCGTTCTTGGAATAGACAACCATCCATTTGTTTGCAATGTGAAATATGTGTGGTTTTGTAATGGGAATTCAGGCAGAAGTGGTATGTCAAGGCCAGTAGTTGAGAGATTTGTAGGCCACATTGAAGGCTTTGTATTTGGAGTCTGATGGGCTCCTAGGATGGATCTGTCCAGTGGACAACTGGATTTCAGACCTAGGAGAGCCTTCATAGAGGTATTAATGGAAGCCTTTGGATGGTCGACATTGTGAAGATAGAAGGTAAGACAGCCTCTTGAGCGTGTCTCCCTTAGTGAGAAGAAGGTGATGATACACAGAAGGAACCTTCAGAGAGGCAAGAATGATAGATAAAGGATGGACTTTCCCCAGGAAACCTGGCAAGGGAGTGATGAGGAGTGTTACTACTGTTTCAAAGAAAGACTGTAAAGAGGATCACAAATGAGGGGAAATCTTGGATTTTTATCTTGACTCTTAGTACTCAAGGAAACTGCATTTTAAGATGTGGCAATTAAAGAATTAAAACATTCTAAAGGTCCCTTGCAGTCTCCCTTTCTATGCCCATTGTGACAGCATGGTCACATCATTGCTTGAGGCATGCAGGAGTGCTTTATTGGAGATAGTATTATGGGGGTGGGGAGATTTTATTTTGATAGTAACAGCAATCTATCTTTAAGTATCTTAAAATAAGTAGGCAAGGGAGAAGAAAAGAGATATTTATCAGGAAGTCATCTGCAGGTCAGATTCTAGATTTCTATTTTTTGTTGTGTTGTATGTCAGAGCCTAGACTATGTAAATGATAGGCCAAAAGGTGAGTAGCAACATAATGGTATTAAAAACTGAAATATATACAAAGAGAGCAAAAAACTATCAAGTCAGTCCAGGCACAGTGGCTCATGCCTGTACTCCCAACACTTTGGGTGGCCAAGGTGGGCAGATCCTGAGGTTAGGAGATTGAGACCATCCTGGTCAAAATGGTGAAACCCCGTCTCTACTAAAAATACAAAAAATACCTGGGCATGGTGGCGCTCCCCTGTAGTCCCAGTTACTCAAGTGGCTGAGGCAGGAGAATCACTTGAACCCAGGAGGCGGAGGTTGCAGTGAGCTGAGATCACGCCGCTGCACTCAGCCTGGAGACAGAGCGAGACTCGGTCTCAAAAAAGAAAACAAAAACAAAAAAAACCTATCAAGTCAAGAATACGTTACCCATTTTAATAAAAAGGTTTAGATTTCATTTGCCGTGTGTGTGTGTGTGTGTGTGTGTGTGTGTGTGTGAGTAGAGAGAGAGAGAGAGAGAGAGAGAGAGTATTGCATTAGGAATGCTTAGTAGGCATTTGGAGAAGTTTTGGGTGATTGGTGACATGAACCATTCTTAACTTTAATCTGGTGCATGTGAATGTACTCCTAGGCAGAGGGTATACTTATGCACATTACATACATTTGTAGGTACTTTTCTTCGTTATCCTCAGCTAAGAATACAAGATTTTTCTTAGCAAGCACAGAGTAATAACTTTTCAGTGTAAATGTTTATCCATAATAGTAGTAGGATGTCTTTGATGGTAAATGTTTTTTAAATGAGGATTGATTTTAGGCCTGTCACAATGGCTTACGCCTATAATCCCAGCACTTTGGGAGGCTGTGGTGGGAGGATTGCTTGAGCCCAGGAGTTTGAGGCCAGCCTGGGTAACATTGTAAAACCCCTTCTCTACAAAAAATACAGAAATTAGCTAGGTGTGACAGCACATACCTGTGGTCTCAGCTATTTGGGAGGCTGAGGTGTAGTAGGCTTGAGCCTGGGTTTTGGAGGCTGAGTGAGAGCATGTCACTGCACTCCAGCCTACGTGACAGAGTAAGACAGTGTCTCAAAAACATAGATACTTACCTACATGCATACATGCATACATACATACATACATACATACATAAAAATGAGGATTCAATTTTAAAAGCATTGAAGTTTAAATATCAGCTCTACCTGAATGTTTATAATTTAATCTAAAGGAAAGATTGTCATTAAAGAAAACCTCAGGAATTTCTACAGACATACTGAAAATCAGTCTGAAAGTGGTTTTTGTTGTTTTGTTGTTGTCTGTGTTTTAGGATTTTATGGAGCACTTTCATTACTTATTAATTAGACAAAGGGAGAATGTCAAACTTCCAACAAAGTTGTTTCTACATTTCTACTAAATACTGTGAAGTAATCAGTTCATCTTTGGAAGGAAGATTCTTAAGTGCTTTGGCCTCCAGCAGTTTCGATGAGACTTCTTAAAACTCAATACTTTTATTGGACGATGCTTTATTTTCTGTCTTTGTGAATTTAACACGGTTAATTTAGGCTTTGGGATTTTGCACACCTTTGGGTGGGCCTCTCCTCTTCTCCGTCTGCATCTCAATTAAGCTCAGAAGATCAAATTGAAACCATGAGATTCTGAAAATCGGAAAGTTTCTGCCTTTTGCAGCTTATTTGATGGGAATAAAATGACTGATGGCACTCTCTCTTGGACCCTCTTGTTCGATTCAACTGTGATTATGGAGCCTATTAGCTGGAGTTACAACCTATTTAAGAGCAGTGCTTACCAGTAATGGGGGCCAAATGATTTTGGAAAGTTCAGATGTACTGGACTCCCCTGCAGAAATGAATTCAGCACTGAACATATTGATGCAGAACCTGAACAAGGCTGCTCCAGTGGGACAAAGAGAATTGTGAGCTCCGCAAGAAATGAGCGGGTAGTAGAATTAAAGATCAGATACATGTCCGGCTCAAGGGCAGTCTCAACTCTGAAGTTCATCACGGCAATTTAATCAGGCTGAAGGAGCGTTGCCCAAAGAAATCAGCCTTCGGTGTGACAGGAAATAAAGTTTATTTAAAAGGTTCTTTGTTTCTAGTAGTTGTGTGTTAAGTCTTCCCAAGTCTACAGTAAAATTAGGGAACTACTACATCTGCTAGGTGATAGCACTTTGGCTTACCTTGTTTTAGAAGATGTACTGTTGAGATTTATACAAGTTATGGTCTCATCCAGAAGGAGCCTGCCACCTCGAAAGTTCCAACTGTGTCATCTTCTGGATTAAGCAGGCCAGAGTGTATCTTCGGCTATAGCTATCTGATGCCCCCTTTCATTGTAAACTTATTTTCACAGAAAATTTATGTGTCTACAGTAAGAGTTGTATAGTACAGCAGTCAAGAATGTGAACTTTAGAATGAGGCACACCTGGGTTTGAATCCCAGCCCCCTCCGCTTGTTAGCTGTATGAGCTTCAGCAAGTTACTTCAGCTGTAGTTGAACACATAGTTCTTTAATTACGAAATGAGAATAATAATTCCTACCTCACAAGATTATGGGGAGAGGTCAATTAAATGATGTAATATATATCAGTTGCTTCACAGTATCTGCACGTAATAAGTGCTCAATAAATGGTAGTTACAGCTCTAGGACTCTCTCATCTTATCGCTCCCTCATTTGCCCACTCATCTGCTTTCTTCCTGAGCCAGTATGTTGACTGCTTTAGGAATAAGTGAGGGAAACTTTTTAGAGGACGTTTGGCTACATCATGGAGAAAGAGAACAAACTATAAACACCTAGCTCATTGATTGTTAAGAACCCAAACTAAAACGCTCCCTCCCCAACCCCAACACAACAACACAGTGGGGTATTTTGGATTGACACATTATTAGCCTAGAAACCTATTCTGATAGCTAGGTTACGGTTTTACACATGTAATAAGAATCTATTCGTTTTTTTCTTTGTTACGTACTAGTTCTTAAGTTTGCTCAATAATGTGTAGGTATTTTTGTCTAACACTGACAAAATTTGAAAGGAAATGTAATAAATTTATTAGGATTTTACTTCTCTCCTCATGGACCTGGCAAATAGTGTGTCCGTGTCTCCATATCCATATTCATGTCCTTATTTTTTATCTATATCTATTATCTGTCTCCATGTGTATGGAAAGCGATAAAGAATGAATGAAAACTGAGATCCAAACTATGAGCTTTATGGATCCTGGGGTAAACGCCCAACAATTCCTAAAATTTGGTGCACTCAGGTAAAAGCTGAATTGGAGAGAGTTGACCAGAGCCTCTTAAAGTTAAGCTTTCTATCCTTCTGCTCATAATTTATACCTCGAGATCCTATAGGGCTGTGCCTAGGCCTTTGTGGATGGCAGCCTCATCTATGCTGTACCCGCAGTACAGACCAGCCTCATTTGTGTTTTACCTGAAGTATAAAGCGAATCATATCTAGAGGAAGAGAGTACCTTGCAATTAGGGGGATCCCATCCACTCCACAGCTTGGCCCTGTGGAGGTTCCCTGCTCTTGATCATCTCTTGGAAGAGAAAAAGAGACAGTAAGTGCTGTAGAAAGTTTTCTTCTTTGTGGTTAAAGTCAGAGGGTGAAAAAAGGAGTATAGAAAAGACATTCAGAGAATACACAGTGGCTAACCCTTTAAAACCCTAAAGGAAGACCTGGGTTCAAACATTTGTTAACATATAGAGAAGGAAAATATGATCTATTTGGGGTAGTATAATCCACTGTGTATTTTTATCATACTTACCAAATGTATTTATTTGTTGTAAACATTTAATGTTTGTTTAGTGCTTTGAAGATTCAGAGTAATATTTCAGATCTACATATTGTATTAATAAGCAAATAACATATGCTAAGCATTTAAAGGCTACTGTCATTCTTCAGCTAGTACAGAGTAAATGTTAAAGGCTAAAGACTGTAATTGAAGGTTCAGTTTCAGTGAGGAAGCCAGTGCAACATTCTGACAATTTCTTCCACCCCATCCCCCGACCCGTACAGCAAAAGTAAAACCCAGAACAAACCATGTAGACAGATCAAAGAGCATAGCATGCGTTGTTAGGATTTCAGATATGTAGATAGAAAGTTAGATTAAGCTTAAATTAAGTTTGAGTTCTTGGAGCAGTGCTCATTGATTACAATGTGTATGTTTTGGAGGACAATATTTCGGGTACCCATACTTTCCCTGTGCATGTTAACCTTGTGGGAGGCTTGCCTTGTATCAGAACATGGTTTGTAGTAGAAAAAGATGATCGTAAAATCAAACCTGAAGGCAACATAGGCCTCTTCTAGCTTGAACCTCACAACTCTTCCAGCCTCTACCCAGCACCCAGTTCCAAAGCCGCTTCTGCTTCCACATTTTAGTTATTTGTTACAGCAGTGCCCTCCCTTCTTGGTACCAGTTTTTGTCTTAGTCCAGTCAGGCTGCTATAACAAAATACCAAAAACTAGGCAGCTTATAAACAATAGAAATTTATTTCTGACTGTTGTGGAGGCTGGGAACCCCAAGATCAAGATGCTGGCAGGTGTCTTGTGAGGGCCTAGTTTCTGGTCGTAAATGGTACCTTCTAACTGTGTCCTTTACATAGTAGAAGGGGTGCACGAGCTCCTAGGGCCTTTTTTCTAAGGGTGCTAATTCATTCATGAAGGCTCCACCCTCCTAACCTAACCATCTCCCCTAAGGCCCCCACCTCCTAATACCATCACCTTGGTAGTTAGGATTTCAACATGTAGAATTTGAGCGAACATAAACATTCAGACCACAGTCCCTGTAAAGAAGGTATTTGTTATTCTAGCAATGCAAGAGCAAGCTAGCACACTTGCCGTATTTAGCTGATAGAAGTAATGTGAAGTGAACCATTAGGAGGAGGGATTTTGTGGAAGAGAAGGAATGGAGGACTGAGCAATATAAAATATGCAGAATTGCTCCCTCTTCAAGAAACGCCTCTATCCTGATGTATATCAGCTTTCATATCCCTATAGATATTTTATGGGAATTGCCACCTCTTTAAACATTTATGCTATTAAAAAAAATCAGACCCATTGTTGACATAAAGCTAACATAGCAGCTGCTATATAGACAGAAAATGAATTTTTTATGCTGTTGATGAGAAGTTTATGTCATTTATATACTATAGTAGGGTAGAAGATGGATTTGGAATCCCGAAAAAGCTACTGTTTGCACCATTCAGAATATTAACTTGTGCTTTGAATCGAAATATGAAGATGACTATATTTTCAATGTGTGTGTTTCTCTGCAAACTGGCTTAAATATGGGTGGGGTGGGAGAAATTTCTCTACTTGGAGGAAAGAATAGTTTTCTTTTGTTTGTGTTTTCTTTTGTGAAAGGAAGGGTTAATAGCATTTACTACCTGATTTATTTGCCCTTCCCTGCACCATCAAAAGAATGAACTGTTGTGGTATTAAAACCGTATTTCATCTAATTAAAGGTGCCATCACTTGCAAGATGCAATATTATTTTATGTACCTCTAAAAACTACACTAACAATTAAACCAACATGCCATTGATTTTAAGATGCATTCCAATTTCAGAGATGTAAAAATACTTTAAAATGTATATCTTGGAATCAATGAAATATTGCATATAGTTCTCTTGGGGTATGTGTATATATGTAGGTATACATACAGGTATATATATGTAGGCATATATATAGGTATATGTAGGTATATATATATAGGTATATATGCAGATACCCCAAGAGAACTATATGCAATGGGAGAAGTATATGCAACTATATGCAAAGCAATTTCTCTTGTGGTATGTGTATATATGTAGGTATACATATTGTGGGAGGTGTATGTATGTGTATATATGTAGGTATACATATTAACCTTGTGAGAGGTTAACATGTAGGTATATGTATATCTACATATATACACATTCCACAAGAGAATAAAGTATACTTTATTTGGTTATAGTCTATAGTATTTTCAATCATTTTACTGAGTTAGGTTTTATTTATTTTTTAAAGTTGCTGTTGACATCTGTTTGATACCATTGATTTAACACGGATGGCATGAATTTAGAATCTCTACTTAGAAGAGTCCTTTGGAAGCCCTAGTTTGATGCATTTTCTAAAGAAAAAAAGTCAGGTACAAGGAGGCACCTTGACATTAAAGTTAGAGCATTTTTTAAAAAAAGAAGGGAGGGAGGGAGGGAAGAAGGAAGAGGTTTATGCTCTGAGTTAGGAGCCAGCTATCTTACTTTTCTTTCTTTCTTTTTTTTTGAGACAGAGTCTTGCTCTGTCACCAGGCGCCAGATTTCGGCTCCTGCAACCTCCGCCTCCCGGGTTCAAGCAATTCTCCTGCCTCAGCCTCCCGAGTAGCTGGAACTACAGGCGTGCGCCACCACACCCAGCTAATTTTTTTTTTGTATTTTTAGGAGAGACGAGGTTTCACCATGTTGGCCAGGAAGGCCTTGATCTCTTGACCTCGTGATCCGCCCGCCTTGGCCTCCCAAAGTGCTGGGATTACAGGCATGAGCCACTGTGCCCGGCCTCTTACTTGTCTAAGAGAAAATCAGATAGTACTAGTATATCAAAATCCCATAGTTCATCTAATTGTGTATTTATAATTCTTCTTGGATGGTGTCTCTCATCTTGGATTATGTCTCTCACCCAAAATTATATTTTATTTTGTTTTGTCATTGTAAAATTTACTATATGATCATTGCAAAACAAAACCAAAAATTACCAGTACATATAACAATACTGGATGTCATATATTAAGTTTTCAATAAATTATGGCGATTTTTTTCATGTCAACACATCATGTTTATTTTTCCACATCAATACACAATCTTGATTTTTGGTGACTGCATATTATATCATAGTATGATAAAACGTGATTTTTAAACATTTTCCTATTGATGAACATGTAGATTGGTTGCAGTTTATCACTTTAATGACATGGCTGCTGTGTACTTTCTTTTTGTCACACCCCGTGATCATTTTAGGATCAATTCCTAGGAATTGCTGGATTGCTGGATCAAAGGCTGTGTCTTCATGTTATTATGTGTTGGGAAGAGACCATTTCCTCATCTATTCACCAATGCAGGAGATGAGTCATCCCCGACCCCACCCCATCTTTACCTACTTGACTGGTTAAAAAAAATCATTTTTGTTTTTATTAGCATTTTAAAAATTATAGTTGAGGTTGAACACCTTTTCATATATGTTTTGGCCTCTTCCGAGTGGTTCTTAATCCTAGAAAGCCCCACAGTTCAGAAGAGCAAAAGGTTTTAATGAACGTCATTCTGCTTCACTGAAGCCTATGAGGTTTTGAGGAAACTTTCTTAGGTTCCTTCTAAAGCAGGTGAAGCTGATAGAAAATAACTGTGATGTGGAGATGGGGTCTGGCCCACTTTCAGTTGATCTACTCTCCAGCACTGGAAAGGAAGACTCAGTATCAGAAAGCCAGGGGAGATCCATCCAGCAGTCCAGGATTGTGCTGAAAACTTAAAATACTAAAATCAAAAACTCTGGACTCCAGCCTGCTTTCTGAGATGCACGAATTTGAAGGGGAGGTCGAAAAAGGGCACCTTTCCTCTGCATGTGCTGCTTTAATTACTATTGTGTCATTTCGGTTGTACTGAAATGTCTTCATTGCTTGTCTTTATGGGTACAAATAAACAGATAGTGTAATTTGAAAGTAGATAACAATAAAATTGCATAGTATGAGCCACACTGATTTTTTTTTCTTAGTGGGCAAATGGGGTGACTTCTTTATGAGCTTCTCTGCTGTCGGAAGCTCTTAACATTTGAGACAACATGGGAATATATTTGTAATAAATTAGTAAATTCCCATTTAGCCTGCCTGTACCATGTAATCTTCAGGAACCATAATGGTTGTGTAGTAGAGAGTATATTTCTGACTTTGTAATTATAAAACACATTTGCTCTGAGAAACCCTTCCGTATGTGTTCTTTAAGGCCCAGCCCTAGTGTTGCCTCCTCTGCTGGGTAGTGTTTATTTTGTGATAGATGCAACAGTGTTGTACAGTGGAAACCCATTAGTCGTTGCAGTTAGCCCAGACATTAAGTGGACTCTTAGGCTTGCTGTTTACTAGTGGTATTCTCATGTTTGGAAATCAGGAGCAATGTCATTGTTGAGACAATTTATTTTAATGAGAATAAGCCATGCAGTAAGCATCAATCTTTAGCACATACACGTTATCTTTTTTGTCTTCCTGAAATCTTCAACTGCTTCCATGTACTGATAACTTCTTCCAAATTCCTTAAGAGCCTTCATCTGGGTCATGCATTGACATTTATTTGATACTTAATACTGGTAGTTATCTCTTGATGTTTGTGTGTTTCTTTGTATCCATAGTATCCTCCATTAGCACACATATTCATTCATGAAATATTTATTGAGCCACTTCTGTGTATTAGGCCCAGAGTAAGATGCTGGAATATGTTAATGAAGAGGACATGTGGTCACTGTGCCCTCCTAAAGCTTACATCCCAACAAGCAAGACCTATATGAAACAAACGTTGAATTACTAAATTAAAGTTACGGCATTTGCTATTAGCAATGTTGCAAAGGGCTATGAATGTACTAGCTTGTAGATGGCATTTGAGCTGATATCTATTGCGTGAGTAGGAGTTAGCCAGGTAAAAGTGGGGTGATAAGTCTTTAGGCAGAGAGAAAAGCACGTTCAAAGACTCTGAAACAGGAAAGGACTTGTTTTAGTGGTGCAATAGAGGATAAGCAAAATGTTCTCAGAGAATGGGGTAAGACTGGCAACCTTGTGCAGGGCCTTGAAGGCCAGGTGTAGGTTCCAGTCTTTCACCTGAGAGCAACAGGAATATATTGAAGGGTTGAAGATTTACCTGTAGAAGATTATCAGTAAAACATAAATGGAATAATGCATAGTGAGTCTACTTTAAGCTGGAGTTTCGAGTCGTAGGGTCCTGTGTGTATACCACCATAGCCTGTACATTTTTTTTTTTAGATTGTATTTTAGGTTTTGGGATACATGTGAAGATCATGCAGGATTTTTGCATAGGTACACACATGGCAATGTGGTTTGCTGCCTCCATCCCCCTGTCACCTACATGTGGCATTTCTCCCCCATGTTATCCCTCCCCACCCCCACCCCACTGTCCCTCCCTTGGCCCCCCCCCTCAACAGACCCAGTGTGTGATGCTCCCCTTCCTGTGTCAGTGTGTACTCATTCTTCAACACCCGCCTATGAGTGAGAACATGCGGTGTTTGAATTTCTGTTCTTTTGTCAGTTTGCTGAGAATTATGGTTTCCAGATTCATCGATGTCCCTACAAAGGACACAAACTCATCATTTTTTATGGCTGCATAGTATTCCATGGTGTATATGTGTCACATTTTCCTTGTCCAGTCTATTGTCGATGGGCATTTGGTCGGTTCCAGGTCTTTGCTATTGTAAACAGTGCCGCTATGAACATACCTATGCGTGTGTGTTTATAAGAGAATGATTTATAATCTTTTGGGTATATACTCAGTAATGGGATTGCTGGGTCAAATGGAATTTCTATTTCTAGGTCCTTGAGGAAGCGCCACACTGTCTTCCACAATGGTTGAACTAGTTTATACTCCCACCAACAGTGTAAAGTGTTCCTATTTCTCCACATTCTCTCCAGCATATGTTGTCTCCAGATTTTTTAATGATCGCCATTCTAACTGGCATGAGGTGGTATCTCAATGTGGTTTTGATTTGCATTTCTCTAATAATCAGTGATGATGAGCATTTTTTCATATGTTTGTTGGCCTCATATATGTCTTCTTTTGAAAAGTGTCTGTTCATATCCTTTGCCCACTTTTGGATGAGTTTGTTTGTTTTTTTCTTGTAAATCTGTTTTAGTTCTTTGTAGATTCTGGATATTAGCCCTTTGTCAGATGGGTAGATTGCAAAAAAATTTTTCCCATTCTGTTGGTTGCCAGTTCACTCTAATGATTGTTTCTTTTGCTGTACAGAAGCTCTGGAGTTTAATTACGTCCCATTTGTCTATTTTGGCTTTTGTTGTCAATGCTTTTGGTGTTTTAGTCATGAAGTCCTTGCTTATGCCTATGTCCTGAATGGTTTTGCCTAGGTTTTCTTCTAGGGTTTTTATGGTGTTAGGTCTTATGTTTAAGTCTTTACTCCATCTGCAGTTAATTTTAGTGTAAGGTGTAAGAAAGGGGTCCAGTTTCTGCTTTCTGCACACTGCTAGTGAGTTTTCCCAACACCATTTATTAAACAGGGAATCCTTTCCCCATTGCTTCTTTTTGTCAGGTATGTCAAAGACCAGATTGTTTTAGATGTGTGGCATTGCCTCCAGGGCCTCTGTTCTGTTCCATTGGTCTATATCTCTATTTTGGTACCAGTACCATGCTGTTTTGATTACTGTAGCCTTGTAGTATAGTTTGAAATCAGGTAGCATGATGCCTCTGGCTTTGTTCTTTTGGCTTTGAATTGACTTGGCTATGTGGGCTCTCTTGGGTTCCATATGAAGCTTAAGGTGGTTTTTTTCCAGTTCTGTGAAGAGGGTCATAGGTAGCTTGATGGGGGATGGTGACAGTAAGGGTTGCTGCCGGTTTCTTCTTCTGTTATCTTTGTCCCAGAAGGGTGCCTGCCAGATGTCAGCCTGAGCTCTTCTTTATGAGGTGTCTTTGGGTATACCGGGGTCAGGGAGCTGCTTGAGGAGACAGCCTATCCCTTATAGGAGCTCAAGTGCTGTGCTGGGAGCTCCATTGTTTCGTGCAGGGCTGCTGGGCAGGTGTTTTAAAATCTGCTGCAGCAGAACTCATAACCGCCTCCTTTCCCAGGTGCTCTGTCCTAGGAAGGTCGGCTTTATTTTAAGTTCCTGTTGTGCTGCTGCCTTTTTCATGGATGCCTTGTCCCACACAGAGTAGTCTAGTTACAGTCTGCCAGCAGAGGCGTTGCTGAGCTGCCACAGGCTCTGTCCAGCTGCTGTGTGAACTGCCTTGGTAGTGGTGGTCGCCTTTCCCCTTACTAAGCTGGACTGTCCTGGGTCCAGCTGCACTTGCTGCGAAACTCTCAATCCAGAGCGTTTCAGATTACCTGTTCTGTGGGGGTGGTACCTACCGATCCAGATCGCCTGGCTCCTGTCTCTGCCCCCTCCCTTTTAGTTGAATGGGCGGCTCTGTCTCCCAGGCGTTCCAGGCACCAGTTGAAACGGCCGCCCATGTTTGTGTGAGTTTCTGTGTGCCAACCTGGCACAGGCTGAAACCCCCGTGCTGAAAACTCGTGACACTTTTCGGCCTGGGAATCTCCTGGTCTGTGGGCAGTGAAAAGTTGGAAATGTGGTGGACACTCACCAGCTGCATTGTTCTTGCTGAGAACTGCACTCTGGAGCTGTTCCTATTCGGCCATCTTGGATCCTCGCTCCCCCTCTACACTTGTAAATATAAAACAGAAAGTCTTCTAAAAAATGAAACAAAACTGGATTATATTTTCAACTCTCCCTTCAATTCTAAAATACTATGATTATGCTACCGTATGAGACATTTTGTTTTCCAAACAAATATAAAGATGTATTTCTGATTGAAAACATCTGCAACCTAAGCTAAAAGAAAATTTAATAAAACTTTAAGGATCCTTTAAAATACTCATATTGTATTTAAAGAAAAAATGATACTTGTCTTTAAAATGTTTTAAAATGTTTAAAATATGCTACTGAATATAAATGAAGAGTGGTAGATCCAAAAGTAATATTTCTTAGGAGAGTAAAGTAGGTTATTTTCAAAATGTTTTTTCTGGAATTAGACAAAGGTACCATAGGGATCATGTGGTCCAGCTTCTGTGTCCTTATAAAAACATCAATATCTTTATAAATCAAGAAAGTGAGTCCCAAAATTGGACATATGAGCTACCCATTTTCTAAGATTTTTCTGAACAGAACTTTGATCACAGGGGTCTCTTTCTAAGGCAGTGTGCTAGAAACTCTCAACGTCACTGTATTCCTTATAAGAATCATATTTTTTACATTAATCTCCAGAATCAAACTACAAGACAATTAAGTTGTTGCTTTTACCAGGTGGAAACTTCCCTTGGTGTACTATGAATATTGTTGCCTTGATTTCTTCTCCTTTTTGTCTCAGTTCTGCCTGTTGCTATTTTTCTGGTTTTGCTCCTTAGGAGATTTGCCAGAGCTCTATATCTCTTCAACTGTGGTGAGTTTCGTGGACAGGGTCAGAGCTTAGGGAAACGTTGGGAATAGAGTGTAGTCCTATGATGGGTCCTCCTCTTGTTATACCTTCGAATGTTGTACCAGGCTTTGGTGTTACGAAGATGAACGACTTGTGGTCCTTGGCTCAGAGTTTCATAGTCTGGAGAAATTATTTATTTGCAGTATACTTCCATGTTTTTGCATATTTTCAGAATATTAGAAGTAGAGTGTTTCCTGTCAGAAATGCCAGCTCAGCAAAAGCCAGTAAGTCAGATATTACTGAATGGATTAGCAAATTATAGGGATTAATGAAATTAAATGAAGATTATAAAACTAAACTAGTGGCTTCTCCCAGTAGTTTAGCGTTTTGCTGACCACCTTCTTTTTGTTTGCTCACATATTAGAATTTAAAATGTCAAAGTAAAGTTAAAATAACATTCTCACCTACAAGAGGTAGGGAGAAGGAAAGTAATATTTATCTTTAATGTTACTTTCAATTGTGCATTTATTATGTATATTTTTGCATAGAATAACTTCTAGTTTTTGTTTGGACAAGCCAATCAAATGAGTCTTCAAAGTGAAGAAGGAAAGCGAACTCGCAAGAGATGAGTTTAGTATATCATCTCAAATAAAAAAAAAGATTTTTTGGTCTGACCAAAAAATGTTAAATGAAATGATAATTTTAAAATCTTACCTGTGGAAATCACAGTGGTAATACTTACATTTCAGCCCGTACATATTCCCAGAGGTGTTTTGATCTTAGATGTTCCCCCAATGGTGTTGATGAGATTCTGGCTACAGCCGAAGGAGGAGAGTTTTTGCATTTTAGCTGAATACTAAAACAAGCCTCTAAAGATATGAGGCATGGCGGGGGGAAATCTAAAGGCTTCTTCAAGGTGGCATAAGGGCACAGTTTTTGTCATCTTTATTTTAAGGGTTTTACCAAAGGTATCCCCTTAGTAAAGAATGTAATACTTGAAGTCATCAGATCAGATTTCAGACTTCATTTACCCGCTGTATGGATTTTTTTTCATCTTCCTGATTTTGGACTGCCTGTGTTTCTTAGTCTTCAGATTTCTTTTCTCTGTACTGCTAACCTCTAATTGGAGATTTATTAGGTGCTCTTAAGTAAGAGAGGAGGAAGGCCAAAGAAGAAAGAAAATGGAGAAGTAAGAAGAAACTGAAAGAAGGCAGGAGAGGGAGGAACTGGGGGAGAATAGAGATAAAAGATGGATAAATGAAGACAAATGGAAGAACAGTGAGATAGGGAGGCCTAAACGGTAGAAAAATTCTGAAACTGAGCTTGTGAGAATGCATATAAAACAGTGGTCTCATAGAAGATCTTCAGCAAAAGTGGTGTAAATCAATGATGAGTAAATTAATAGGGCAATTGTGCAAATGGGACTCACTCATTTATACTAAGCGTAATACATCATGAATGATTTAGAGATAATGCAACCCGTAGGGCATACCTTTTAATCTGCCCAGGACCCAGTAGAGAATGCTGTCACTCCAAGGATAAAAAGGCAGAGGATCAGAACATTGGGTGTGTCTTTTCATTGTAACAGTGTTAATAAGTTGGATTCTGAGCAACATGAAAATTAACCAGACTCACAAGCTTAGTTTGTGATTTATAGGTTGAAAAGAAGCTTAATGTATTCCAAACATCTTCCTACAAACCCTAAATATTTAAGATGTGTTTTGAAAGTATTCATTTGAATAGGTTAACATGTGCGATTGCCATGGATGGAAATGAAAGTAAAATGAGTCACTGCACATATGATCCAAGGAACATCTGAGTGTTAAGTGGATTGTAACTGCATAAGAATCCAGTGCTGTTGGAAGATGCATCAGACTATTCTGAGACCAGAAAAGAAAATTCTTATCCATGTGCTCTGTTTTCTTCTGTTTGTGCAGCTATTCACTCACCATTCAATAGGTGTTTATTGACAGCCTTCTGTGTGGAAGGTACTGAGGAATGTCCTATGGGTTGTTGCTTCCATCTGAAACAAAAATATAAGAATCACATCCCTCAGCCCCTCTTACCGGTATTCTTTTGGGAGGATATACAGGAAGGGAAGGGAGAAAGTGAATACAGGAGTGGAGAGAAGTCTTGGTTTATAGAACAGTTAGGGTTCCAAGTCTGCTGTTCTTTCTTGATTCAGAAACGGAAGCTCAGAAAGGTGGTACCTGGACCAAAGACCAGACATAGTTGGAGTGTAGAGGATTAGGTGATTATGGACTTCCCTTCTAGTTCATTCTTAGAATTTATTCCCAGTTTTTGTGCTTATGGAAGTTAGAGATACAGTCTTTAACCATTAGGAGTTAGAGGTGAGAATAATAGTAATTGGATGTTACTAAGTATGTAAACACTTATAGGGAAGGAAAACACATAAATAACCTAAATTCTCTGTTAAATTCTGGTTCGGAAAACTAGAAAGCAGACCTAATTTAGTAAGAGGCGCTGTGTTTTTGTATGTGATTCCACAGAATGCTTCTAGACTTCTGTCACTGATGGAGAAAAATCACATTATTCTAAGTCTTACACCATATAACAAAAGAGCTAAACTAAGCCAAGATTTCAGGGAGTATAGAAACCAGCAGTTTGTGAAAACCCTTAGATATGAAGAGTCATGCTGTAGAACATTCAAACAAATTGATCACGAGAGATTTCTCAAAGTGTGTCTTAGAGGCGAGCAGGCATCAATTGTAAAATTCTCTGTTATAAATGATCATAAGCTTGTGTTTTTCTCTGTAAGGAGAAATTTTCAATTTTATAACAAATTGCCAATGGCGTAAAAAAAATTTGGCACAGTATTATATCAGAGGGCATTTAACATTCTTTTGAATCATTTGAGATTTTTGTGTTCCCATTTCAGAGATCAGGTAAGATGTGCCTTGGAGAGGAAGCATGTCTCAGTTCTGGAAATGATATGAAGAGGGATATCAGCAAAACTTAATCCTGTGCCGGTAATAGGGAGAGCTGCTTTTCTGTTTTTAGATTGCTTGATGGATTCTAGTTCCGTTTGGTTTGGTCACTTGCATTTGAATTCTGATACTCTGTGTGATACAGACTGCGTTGACTACTGTTAGCATGACTCCAAGGGGAAGTGAAACACTTCCCTCCTTTTCATTTGCAGTGTGTTTAGTTTAACCTTCATACATCCCTCTTTTCTCTATTCCTCATCCCAATTCAGGTATCAGATCCTTTGACAATTGTTAACCTGCCCCATCTGGGATTGTTTGGCATTGAGCTATGACTGTAACATTTCTTTTATTAAATTAGATTTTTTAAAAGAGTGCTGCTTGCCAAGAAGCAGAGTCATTACATAGTATGTATATGTTCAATGTATGGCGATAAAAATCTCCTTAGCCAAACATAATAGGCAGTTAAAAATAAATTTAAAATAACCATGCTACCTCTAGATTTTAAAATTACTAAGCTGAAGATAGGTGGTCCACTTTTACTCTATTTCCATTTTTATTTTTCACATGGTATGATATTTGTTTATAAAACCACATATATATCATACTTCTATAGCTGATATATTTATTTATCTGCCTAAATATGCATTTCTCCAGTGGAATATCCTATAAAATTGAGTGTTTCTTTTTTAGGTGGAAATTAATTTTATAACAGTTGAACATCATCTTTGTCAATCAGCAGTTTTATCTGCCATAAAGAACAAAATGTACTTGGCATAGTCTGCTTTAACTTTTGTAATTCCTGTGTTTGAACTGAACAGAGGAATATTATGTGAACAAACTGGAGAATTATACAAAGAAATAAAAATCTTTTTACCATTATAGTTATTTTTACCTCATAGCTTTCAAAAAGGCGTTTGAAGCAATTTAATAAAATAGGAATAACAGTAAGTACTAGATGTGAGAGGTGAGACAAAAAACTTCGTAAATCATCCGTCTTCGTGTAGTTGCTGCGATCATTTAGAAAATTAGCACAGAGGTTCCTGATAGCCCAGACAATAAAATAATGTGATAGTGATAATTCATATTTTCAGAAAAGGTAACTAGCTCCTTATTTTGGTGTTGGGTGTAGAATGGGGGAAGTGATATATTTTTGCTAAACTCTAAACTCTTAGGAAAATATTCACATGTGTTTAGGGAGTCACTGATGGATATAACTGACAATGTCCTCAGTTACAGATATCTAGAAAATTCAAATGTGGAATTCATGTTACTCCTTATAATTCTAACCTTTGGTGAAAGATTAGGGCATTAGATTGAAACTTAAGTAAGCAAAGGCATTTTTCAGGTGATGTGGTTCATTCTAATCAGTAATCTTATAATCATGTTCATATTCCATTCCAGTGGTCAAATGGACTAGTAAGCTTGAGAAATAAGACAAACTGGAGAGAGAGATTATTTTATAAATATGAAGAAGGTTAGTGAAATTTTGGTCCAGATGGAAAGCCACCCACTCTCCCAGGTCAGGACTACATAGGTGAAGAAGTATAAACAAAACCATCATTCACACGTTGAAGGTGCTGCTTTACAGTGATGTCATTATATGTAGAGTCAGATTTTTCACCCTGTTCAGTACTGGGAACTGATTTTTAAAACCACTTACCCATATTTTTAAAATTTCTTCTGACTCACTGGATTGATTTTGTGGACCTAATGGTAGTCTTTGGATATCTCCCAATTAATCTTTGCTTCCATAATGAACATTTGTCGAGTCCTGTTCTTATGCCAGGCACTGTACTAGAATTTGGCAGTACAGTAGTCACGTTTTTCTTGCCTTCATGGAGTCTCAGGTCAAATACATTGGTTTTTATGTAGCTGTTCATGTTCTGACACATGGTTACCTACACAGGCTTTAGCTAACATCTCCATCGCCTGCTGCACATTCTCATGTAAGGTGCTCGTGTGAAGGTACATTTGCAGCCATTCCATGTCACTCACCAGTGAACTTTTAGGTCTTGGACTTTCTGATAACCTTTAATTATGTAAAACCATGCCTGTATTCAGGAGTCAGGAAGTGATCAGAATGTTTGAGGAGAGCACACCACCAACCCCACTATCATAGCTGTGTCAACTCAGTAGCAAGATTTTTCATCCTTTTAAAGTTACACATTTCATAAAGAAGGATATCAGCGTAAACTTCTAATTGCAGGACGAAATGCATGATTGGGGATGGAGATTGGAGTGGACTTATTGATAGAATAGCAACAAATGAGGCATTAAAGGAATACATAGGAAGCCACTTTCAGGTACTTCCACTTTTCTTTAGTTGTGATTGTGAGATGGTTCCCTACTAGTTAAAGAAAGAAAAATTTAAAATCCTTTGCTAAGCAGATGATTCTTAAATTGGTCACTGTATATCGTGATGCAGCCGAAATCAAGTGGTATTCCTTTGAGTGAGTGAGCCACAGAGACTCTCACCAACCCCTTATGCAGCTTTCTATTAACAGTATAAATACGCCATTGTTGTAAAGCACTTTATGGTTAACAAAGCGCTGTCACAGACATGTTATCTTCGTTTTGCAGATTGCGTTTGTACATGTTATTCTCATTTCCAAGCATGCCCTCTATCCCTGCTTTGCCTGCTTAGCGAGCTCCTTCTTATCCTTCAGGACAGAACACCAACTCTGCAAAGTCCTCTGGAGACCCTTCTGAACAGGTAGATGGTCCCTTCCCTGTACTTACCCAAGCCTTTGTGCTTACCTCCATGAGAGCCCTGATCTCATCTCTGTTGTCATTTGTTCACATCACTGTTTCCCCCTGGAGACCGAGTCTCTCAAGGGTAAGGACACTGTGTACTCTTCATTTTTATTCCCAGTTCCTTTGTAGCCAGTATTCCTGGGGGGATACTCTGTCAGTAAAGGTGAATACTTTACAGTGTATAGGTTAGGAGGGCTTAAGCCACTTCCCTAAGTTAAGATAGTAAGTAGTAGCTAAGAGTCAAACTTGTCTCTTAACTCCTGTTTTTATCAGTTTATCTGGCTTATCAGTTTGTTGCTCATCTGAAGGCAAGCTGTCCACATCGTATGCATGCTGTTATACCTATCAGAGATATTACATGGTAAATGTGAGCAATAAAGGAGGATAGTCCTTTGTCAGAATGAAGACATTTCAGTTCCATCATCCTGCCTGAAATGCGTGATTTCACATGATTTCCATGTGAAAGAAAGCATTGGTATAAAAGGGGTATAGACACATTTGTGGATGTTAGAGCCACACCTTTTGCCTTGAATTTATTTTCTCCTCACTCCTACTTGGCGTATTCCCTGTCATTGTTTGAGAGTGTGTGCCAATATCCCCCATCTCAGGGACACCGTATCTTTCCTGCTCTTAGAGTGTCTAGATGATGTTCTGCCCTTAGTGTACTGTCCTGTGGAAAATTTGGTACTTTAGTTCTTCTAAGGTTTAACAACATTGCTGCCTACACAATGTTTCACCTCTTTGCAACTTTTGTATTGGAGTGACCAGTGGCTTGAAGCTCTGTATGGTGAAGTGACTGATAGTAGATGAAGACTGCAAAAGCAGGTATCTGAGGGCTGGAAGGCATTCCTGGCACCCCTAAAACTGCCCCCCTGGGGACCATCCAAGCCTGTGATTAACAGTCTTTAGTTATTTGCTAGGTAGTTTCCACATGGCATAGTAGGATATATATATGAGGCACAATACAGTGTTTGTGTGAGAATAATGTAGATTATTTGAATCTAGGCTGCAGAACCTACCTGAAAATGGGTTTTACAGTTTTGTGTAATTGCCTTTTCTTTGTGTTTGCATAGAAGGCTTTGCATAGCTGGAAGATGATGGCAATTATAATTTATTATGCTGTAATTGTTACCTAAATGTTTTTGAATAAGCAAAAATCACATCTGTTTAGGAATAAGTTGCACAGCAAGAGAATTCCCTTTGAAATGGATGCCGTGTTCTCATATTCTGTAACTGTACACATAAAACAACATATTTATTTCCCCACTGAGTCCATTACATTCCCAAGTCAAACTGCATCCTCTCTTCCCTTCCCATATTAAACCCTTTGATTTAATGGAGGTTTTAACTACTGGTTCTTTAGGGAATTTTCAGTAGGCTTTGCGCAGATTAGGTTATTGGAAAGTATAGTTATTTGCTTGTAAAGTGGCAGTTCTGTGTCAAAATTGATTTTCTCTGGAGCTGCAACAGTAAAAAAGATAAGCTTCTGCTTTGCATCCAAAATGCCCTGATGTTCCTAGCGTGATGCTTTTCCTTTGCTTCTTGCTCAGCACCATTTGGCCACAGGCTGGTTTGGACAGGCGAATATGAGCACATGTAGCCCTGAGGACTTTGATATCCAGTGGTGATAATAGACAAGGCCTCTCTTCCATTCTGGTTGTCACTGGTCTGTGACAACCAGTGTTCCGGGCATGGTGAGCATAGTGCTGCTTCCTTTCTCCGTTAAACAGGAAATGCATATGCCTGGAATCGTTTTGTTTGTTCCACAGAAATGTAGCAGTTGAAATAATTACCTTGCCATGCCCAGGCTAACAGGATTTATCGTCCATTATAGATCTTGAAGACATATGCAAGAATAGTTTACTCCTCTAAATTTACTAGGTTACTCACTTCTAAATGATTTCACTGTGTAAAAGAGAGCAGTCCTAGCTGGTGGCTTAGCCTAGAAAGGCTTTGATAGCTAGAAAGATGATGGGCAGAAGTATATTCTCTCTTTTTCTGCTCCCAGCTCATAAAATAGAATTGGAGTTTATGTAAATAACACATATAGCCTCATTTTATTTTTTATGCACCAGTTTCAAGGTAGGGGCTGTTTGAGAGAGGCCTTAATCACTGATCTTGTGAGCTTTAATTCAGCACATAACTGTTTATTAAGTGACATTCTAGTGGCCTGCAAGAGATGAGTACTTTATTCTGATCAGAATCCGCCTGGGTGTCCAAGATGGGCTGTTATACAGCAGACCCACTGGAGGCCACAATCGTTGAGTATCCTCTGGAGTATACTGCCGTATGTTGTTCTAGAATGTTGACTCCTACTGCTCACTTTTTAAACCTCAGTTCTATTTTTATCTCAGGACAGATGCCCTTTATAGATTTTGATTTTTTGTTTTGGGGGTTTGGATCTCTTAGTTTTCATCCTGACTACTGTTCCATACTGCATATTTAATTGGTTAAATCTTGGTCTCCTGGCTTTCATCATCAAATGTTACTATATTGCCTTGGTGTCCAACTCATCTGCTCCCACCTCAGGGTCTTTCACTACCAGCTCACAGGCAGTAGCCCTTTGTTTCTCTTCTTTGTGAAACCTGAGTTTTCCCTAATATACCTGTCTCAGGCATTAATGGATCTCTGAAGAAGAAGTTAAGCTTAGATGGATCAAAAACTGTACTTCCCTATATATGTTTCAAGTTTCATTTGTGTGACCAGGGAGTTCCTAGTATAGATTTGAAGAGTTAAACCAAGAAGCTAGGCTATTAATTCATCTTAGTAATAGCCTTTCATCTGCTTCATCCATCTGCCTGTTTATCAATCTTATACATTATTGATAACTTCCAATGTTATAAACACTGGGAATACAAAAAAAGAATGGGCCATGCACCTTTCCTTTGTAATGATGACATTAAAGGCCTGAGCCATGCAGCTGGCCTGTGGCAGCGTGGACACTAGAACCCATTCCTGGAGGGATCTTCCTCATATTTCCCAAGGTCAGTTCTCTTTAGACCTTTTTGGGATTCCTGTCTTAGTTGTTGTAAGAGTAGATTTTGACTCATCAAACATTGTGATTTGAAAGTATTGCATACTTGAAGAAGTGAAGAAAGCTGATGGGAACAAAGTCATTTTCAAGTTTACTTTAGCACATAGATGGCAGGTTGGCTACTTTGCTGAATATTCAGAATTATTTATATTTAGTATAGGAAAAGTGAAAAGTATCTGGTTTTAAAATTTGGAAAACATGCAAAGTACAATGAAGAAAACTAAAGTAAACACCATTTTACTACCCTTTTCATATATTTCCTTTGAGTAGATATAAAATATATCAGCATTTTCAGCATATATGTACAGTTTTGTGTCCTGCCTTTTTTTCTTAAATTATATAATCAGCATCTTCCCACATCATTAAATGTGAATTTTTGAAAACATGATAATTATGCAATATGTTATTTCAAAGTAAAAACTTTTTATTTAAGCATTGTTGTGCATGTAACTTTATTTTCTATATTTAGGTTGTTTCTGAGTTTTCACCCTTATCAACCATGTTGAGATGAACTTCCTATTAATAAATCATTGTATACATCTGTCGTTATTTCCTTAGGATAAATTTCATTTAGTTCTATTACTGCATCTGAGGAAATTAACATATCAAAACTATTGAGTGTGTATTTCTCTGGGTTTACTTTTTTTTTTTTTTTGAGACAGTGTCTTGTTCTGTCACCCAGGCTTGAGTTCAGTGGCACGATCATAGCTCACTGCATTCTTGACTATGCTCAAGCAATTCTGCCACCTCAGCCTCCTGAGTAGCTGGGACCACAGGTGTGCACCAACATGCCTGGCTTTTTTTTTTTTTTTTTAATTTGTAGAGGCAAGGTCTTACTATGTTGCCCAGGATGGTTTCAAACTCCTGGGCTCAAGCCATCCTCCCACCTTGACCTACCAAAGTGCTGGGATCAAAGGTGTAAGTAAGTATACTCCCTGAGTATACTTTTAACTCTCCTTTACACCACCCAAAATTCAAAGCATGGAATCCTTGACCCAGTAGCCAGAGTATTTCTTATCTTTAAGTTTAGGAAAGCCTACTCTGTGGTCAAATGTAGCCACAGAATTTCTTTCCAACAAAGCTGTCTACACAGTTAACTAAGAACTGTCTCCAAGGGGTTCTTCCTCTTGAGGGGGAGATTTCAGAGAAGAGATGGCATTGACGTACGTCTTGAAGAAGTTAGAGCTCACAAAGTTATGAAGAGGAAGATACATTTTTCTACCAGGACAAACAGGATGTTCAGAAGGGAGACATTGTTAGAACTGTACAGAATCTTAGAGATCGTCTATTCCAGTGGTTTATCAAATATTTTAACAGACAAAATATTTTTTCAAGCCAAATCTTGTCTACAATACTGCAGACTGATTGAAGTGGAGTGTCTCCAGTTAAATCACAAGGGATGGGAGAGCTCAGAATTGAGGGTCGAATCTCCTTTGCTCAGCTTTCTTAGAGCTTCCTATGCTGGTCTTGAGATACACCTGAAAAACCCAAAGCCTGTTTAAAAAACAAATTTAAAACCAGTCACTACAATTTGAAGTTGAGGACACAGAGACAATTTGTGACTTTCTTCAAGGTCAGTCAGAAGTGATTCCAAAACCGCCTTTCAGTGCTTTAAATCTGTCCCAAAGCAACTGTTTCAGTGCTTTTATCACCGACGTTCCCATGCAGGTTGAGAGAGATTATTTCTGTTCTGTTAGGTTATGCATTGTTGCAGTGTCCCAAGAGATAAAGTCCCAAGAGATTAATGTAAATATTAGCTTCTGTAAGATGTTACCCAATCCATATTAACCATGTCTGGCTGAGGCTTGAAGGATCCATTAAATTATATCCAGGTTCCTATTAAATCACTACACTGGCAGTAATACCTGGGCTCACCTTCTCCTTAACCCAAATTAACACATGCTGTTAGTGGTCTCAAGTCTAAGGCAAGTTCCTGAGATGAACACGTGACTGGGAAAACAGGAGAGGAGAAAATTAAAATAAATGATAGGGTGACCTTCTCACACCACTTGTGGTTTCTCAATTAACCAAAAGCCAGACAGCTCCACGTTGCTGTTCTCTCAGTAATAGGTTTCACCCTCCCGTTTGGTGCCAGCCCACACGGGTGCACACACAGACACACACTTTGCTAATCAGATTGGCAGCAAATAGAATTAAACCATTAAGGCATTTAAGCAATTCTTAGATAATATTTGATCAGTTCAATGAAAATGCAAATTCATTCTTCTTTTGGAGAAATAAGTTGATGGAAAGTCATTTCGTGTTCTGTAATCTTCATTAACTCTTTTCCAAACAAAGATTGCAATGTTTTGGGCTTGGAGCTACACAGATGGAAATGATTTTTTTCATTTTTTGCTTCACTCTGTTCATCCTTTTGTAATTCACCATGTTTTTCTGCCTCCAGATCTTCAGGACATGTAGGTCATCTCACCTAAAACCTCTTCCTTGTGCCTGAAGGCCAACTCTGTCATTTACCCTGGCACATGATGATTCATGCATTAAACACCTCCTTAGACTCTGAGTTCAGAATACGCCCTACAGCATTCTGGAATGATTTTGGTCGGATATTCATGTGTTGTAGTTGCAGTACTTGGCTGCTTCTCATTTCTCTCTATTCCCCACACTTAAGGTTTCTCCTCTCTCACAAGCTGCTGGGGGAGAAGAATGTTGCACCCAAAAATAGGTTCTTGAAAATGAGCGTGTGGTGTCTGCATTTTCATTTCTGGATTGGTATCATTGAAGCCTACGTTCCACTCTGCCACCACAGCTTGAACTTTCAATGAGAAAATGAGCACGCTGCAGCCTGTGCTTCCCTCACCAGCCAAGGTGCCTTTGTGCCCCAACTCAGGGTTTCCACACCTGGTGCGTCGTCAGCTGGGGACATTTGGAAATATTTATAGTCCACAGGGTTTTAATCCAGACCTACAGAATCAGTATGTCCAAGGTTTGGCTTAGGGATTTTCTTTTGCTTTTGTTCTTTTCGTTTTCCAAAAATCTTCCTATTCGATGATAGGGAGGAAGGAGGGAAGCACTGGAAGATAGAGATGGTATCACGGGAAGGAAGGAGGGAAGCACTGGAAGATAGAGATGATATCACGGGAAGGAAGGAGGGAAGCACTGGAAGATAGAGATGATATCATCGGAAGGAAGGAGGGAAGCACTGGAAGATAGAGATGATATCACGGGAAGGAAGGAGGGAAGCACTGGAAGATAGAGAAGATATCACGGGAAGGAAAGAGGGAAGCACTGGAAGATGAGACGATATCACGGGAAGGAAGGAGGGAAGCACTGGAAGATAGAGACGATATCACGGGGAAGGAAGGAGGGAAGCACTGGATCGTAGGGCTGATAGCAACGATAGGGATCAGCCAGTCTTTAAGAATTAAGTCTGTATCCCATTTTTTTTTCTAAGTTGGAGACTGCAACATGTATATAGTCTGATCTGTCAATGATACAGAAATCACTTAGATCCAAAGAGTGTTATGATAGCCTTGCTTATAAAGGAAAATAACACCTTATGTAGCAGGTCGTTTTATAGATACACACACTGGCATAGTCCACTGCATCATGTGTGTGTATATGTGCACGTCAAGTGTCTTCACAGGTGGGTAAAACCTAAGAAGCAACTGTTACAGCCTGGGGCAGGGGTGTCCAATCTCTTGGCTTCCTTGGGCTACATTGGAAGAAGAATTGTCCTGGGTCATACGTAAAATACAGTAACACTAATGATAGCTGATGAGGTAAAAATAATAATTATAATGCAAAAACATCTCACATGTTTTAAGAAAGTTTACAGATTTGTTGGGCCTCATTCAAAGCTGTCCTGGACCACATGCGGGCTGTGGGTTGGACAAGCTTAGCCTAGGACATTATATTTCATGTATCTCCTTTTCAATGTTAATAAAGTATTGCAGTAAACTCCCATCCAGCAGGACACATGGGCTTGGGTGTGCCTACCTGCAGGATTTTGAGAGCATTAAAGTAAACATTAATAGAAAAATTGTGAATGCTTCTCAGGAATGTCACCGGTGTTTTTTTCCCCCAAAGAAGCCTTGAATTTTACTAATCCATTCACTAGTACATGTTTGTAGTTCACATCTTTTGAGAATTTTGGGGGGATACCGATCAGCTACTATTAAAGCCATCAAGATGGCGGTGCCACCAGTGTCACAAGGAAGAACGATGTTTAGGGAAGCGATTGAGCTCAGCATTCCAGGAAATATTTCTCACCCATTTGTTACTGCATACATAGGCTTACATTTTGTCAAGTTGAAAATTCTTCTAAAGGGTGGGCTTTTGGGATATAGACACATAATGTTCTCAGCAATACTGTAAAGCCCCATTAATTTACTAAACAAATAAGTGAGGTGGTAAAGGACATTGCATAGATTGTAAGGGCATGTTTAATCATCTTAGGTTTAACTGGCTCTAATGGCAACACCTTTTTCAAGCTCTTAAGAGTCTATATTTACATGGATAATATGTCTTCTTCCTTCATTACAGTTGCCCTCTAAGACCTTTCGGCTGTTAGTTCGAATTACATTTTGAACTTCATGATAATTCTGTATTCTTTCTTAAAATAAAGTCTTTATATGAGCATTTAGACCATAATTCAAACTGAGGTTTCCCATAAGTTCTGTATTATATTTTATTTGTGTGCATAGTGATATTCATACCACATCTATTAAAATATGAAGGGAAGAAGATGTCAGCAAGTATATTGTGTTTCTGTTCACAATAATTTCCCAATGAAAGTTCACTTAAATGAGGGATTCGTGTATATTAAAGAGTATTGTTGGTGATTAGTACCTAAAAATGTGGGTTTTTCTCTAAGTGATTTTAAAACTTCAGATTGAATACCTCTTCTGTTTAATTCTGCACTTCTTGGAGGCATAAGGTATTTAGTATGTGTGGATCTTTTTTATTGACTTTGCATAGTTTAGGAATTTTTCAGCTTAAAATAAAATAGGGAAAAAAAGCTCTCTTAAAGTAGTATCCTTTCGTGAACCCATAAAGTAGGGCTTTGAGAATGTGCAACATTTGTGAGGTTCTAAAGAGGGGATTGTGGTGTTCTCTCCAGTACTTCCTTCCTCCCTCACCACCCTGCTTGCTGTAATCTGATAACAAATAACTTTTCACTCAGTCAATTTAAGTTATATGTAGGCTGTAATTTTTAAAAATTTCATGTGGATGCTGTTTAAACACAAACGTAAATTAAAAAAAAAAAAAAACCTGCCATGCTAAATTCCAAAAGGAATGGTGACAGACATTTTATTTATTTAGAAACGGTCTCGCTCTGTCACTCAGGCTGGAGTACAGTGGTGTGATTGTGGCCCACTGCAACTTCTACCTCCCTGGCTCAAGCAGTTGTCCCACCTCAGCCTCCCAGGTAGCTGGGACCACAGGTGTGCACCACGATACCTGGCCTTTTTTTTTTTTTTTTTTTTTGAGACAAGTTCTCACTATATTGCCCAGGCTGGTCTGGAACTCCTGAGCTTAAGCGATCTGCCCACTGCACCCAGCTAGCATTTTAAATATTTTTTTATAGAGCTTCATTATTTGTACAATGCCCAAAGGCATTGATTAGGTTTATAGCAATTGCAATTAGGACATGCCCAGTGGCTCATATTCATAATCCCAGCACTGTGGGAGGATCACTTGAGCTCAGGAGTTAAAGACTAGTCTGGGTAACATAGCAAAACATTGTCTCTCGTAAAGATTAAATTTAAAAAAATGGGCATGGTGGTACATGCTTGTAGTCCCAGCTACTCAGGAGGCTAAGGTGAGAGGATTCCTTAAGCTAGGGAGATTGAGGCTGCAGTGAGCTATGACTGTGCCACTCCACTTCTGCCTTGGTCACAGCAAGACTTTGTCTCAAACAAAGAAAAATGTAGTGAGTCACAGTTACACTAAATGGACTTGAATACTGTACCTTGTTTTAGTGTTACAGTCATTAAAAAACACCGTAATTCCATAATTCCAAATGGATTTACCAGTTACTGCCTGCTGATCTTCTTATGCATCCTTTTCCTCTCCTCTCTATCCCCCAAAATCACTCTTGGAATCTTCCTGCCCTTTTGCTTATATCCTGCTTGGCCATCTATCAGTGTAATGTCCATAATGAAACCACCAGTTTGCATCAGTGTGTTTGTTACTTCAGAGGTGGCTAAACTAGAGACTTCGGTTAAGAGTACCAAATTCTTACCAGTTTGATGGTATTGAGGGGCAGGCTCTCTGACACATCTCTTTTTTTTTTATCTGCTGCCCAACTTTTACTGCCTGTCCCACTAAGCTCCTCTCATCATATCCAAGGAGAGAGTACATGGATGTATGCGTGCATGCTGCAAGTACATGCATGGCATTTTTTTTCCTGAAAGATCATTTTTTTTTGGCCATCATTCCTATTCTGTCCTGATATGTCCTTTCTCTTTAAAAACCAGCATCTAGCCAACGCCTGGATGAAAAGTTTTCTTTGAGCTTCCCTGTGGCTGTGCAGAAGAGTTTATCCCTGAGGTTGCTCTCATTTAGGGACGGAATCTTTGAAGATAAAATACTTCTTCCTACAGTCTCACTTGGGGATCAAGGAAACCTACATAAGACTCCCCAGAGGAAAAGGACCCTGTAACACTTACTTGTGCCCTGGCATTGCCATATGCTCTGTTGTGCAGGGATAGGGAGGAAAGGCCATCCACATGCCAACCTGACCTCCACTTTGAAATAGTAAGGGGTGACAGATGGCTACTGCTTTTTATTCTGTTTTTCCAGGCTCAGTTTCTTTCCTGCCCTCAAGAGGGTTCTGACTTTTCTATTGATGCCCTTTGCAGCCCTCTGCCCTCCTTCCCTCACCAGAGGCCCCAGGGATCTGTAAGGGGCTCCTGTCCATTGCTTGTTGAAGGACAGTAGCAGTTCCTGATTGCTGCTGCTGATTTGGTGATCCCCAAGTGAGTACCAGTGGGTAGCAGGAAGCTGAGGTTGATCTAGGGACTGGGAGGATTGCACCTGGCTATGTAGAAATACACATGCACATATGAGCACTTACACACACACACACACACACACACACACACACACAAAGCAACTGGGAGGACTGTACTTGGATATGCAGAAATACACACATGTGAGCACTTGTGCATGAGTGTGAACACACACAATCTCTCTCTCTCTCTCTCTGTCTCTCTGCTGCTGCAACTCCCAGAGTATCACATAATCACTGTTCTGTAGTGGTTTTCCTTTGGCCACAGTCTGCTCTGGTTTCGTTTACTAGCACAGTAATTCAGAGGAAAGACAGAGACTCTATGCACCTTAATCCCCTTGCGGGTTACAGTAGTTTTACATAGAAGACACTCCAGAGAGTGCTATACGATTTGAAGGTTTATAAAGGTCATCTTCTGGCCCCCATTTTCCTTTAAGAAATGCACCTCTCAATCTGCATTACACATATTCCCTTATTGCCAGAAGGGTTTTACTGGTGCCCTTACCCTCTCCTCTTCTTCACCCCTCCAGAGCAAGAACTACAAAAACATAGTTTGTTTTTTTTTTCTCCTTTTATTTTAGATGTATCTGCTGCCATTTATTTTCTCTCTGGTGACTGTGGTGTGATATAGGAAGGGGAAGCGTCAATGGCTTCCTTATATCCTAACCATATTCTTTGCCTGGGCCCTGTTTCGCATCTCTGACTCCTCTAGAGATTAGTCAGCCACCATGCTGCTCCTCCTCACCACGTTACCTTCTTGGATCTCAGGGCTTGGCATTTTGATTCAGCCTTGCAGTTCCATGCTCATCACCAACACTGCAGACACCTGCTGCCACTTCCCTGCCTAAAGCAAGGGAATTCCTGTGATTCACACTGTGAGCAGAAGCAAAGGGTCCTCTTATTACTCAGTATTATCCCAATTTGTCTCAGTCCTTTAGCCAATATCATGAAACTCTGAAATTTTATAGCAGGATGAAAATTTATGCCTGTAGTCTAAAGACCCAGAATTATAAGTGAGGAAACTGAGGCCAGAAGAGCCATGAACGATGGTATTTACTTGATTGCTGTTTCAGATTTCACCAGCTTTGACTGATACTTCAGCATTTTACTCAGTGGATATATCTCTTCACGTGAGTTAGTGTCTCAGTGGAGCACAGGTAGCTGCCCTGGATCTGAATTGCCACTGAAGGCGTGGCAGTGTTGGCATCAATGGTGATCACCCATGACCTTTTATTTGGGGTGTGGTATCGGGTCTGAAGTTGGGAAAGTCTGAGGTGGTGCTCAGTTCTGGGTTGAATGTCTTGTGAACACCCTCTGAAGACATCTTGCAGAGAAACACAGAGGGGAAAAAGAGCAGGACTGGTTCCCTTTTAAAAAGGTATAGGATTACTATTCCATATTTAAAATACTTGGGACCAGAAGTGTTTTGGGTTTTTAATTTTTTTTTTTGGAAATGCTCTGGTGAACATTTCTTTAGAATGTCATGTGGCACTCAAATAGTTTCAGATTTTGGAGCATTTCAGATTTGGGATGCTCAACCTATAATACCCAAAGGCTCTATTTCAGTAGAATTTATTGGTTTGCTGATTATAGCAGTGACGTAGTTGCATTCTAGAGAACTTAGAAAATGCAGAAGATTTCAAGAAAAACATTGAAATTGTGCTCGTAATGAAATTGAGAGGTGACTGCCTACTATTTAGATTTTGTAGTATAAGCATTCTAGTCTTTTATCTCTCTCAGTGTTTCACATAAACTTTCTCGAAGGCCATTAAATACTTTTCCATAGCCTGATTTTTGTGACCAAATAGTATGCTATTATATTGATAATGCCATAATTTACCTACTCTATTTTTATATATTTGGATTTTTTCCAATTCATCATTATTATGAATAATGTTGTATCTTAGTGGTTATGACTTTGGACTGCATTTCTTATGAAAGTATTGAGTAAAAGGAAATAAAACCTTTTTAGAGTGTGCTGTAGGCTGTCACATTTCACTTCATAATGTCCTACTGTATGTTGCCACCAGTGATATATGAAGGTGCCCACTGAAAAGTCACAACTTTTTGGTTTTCCTTTTTAAAATAAAAAAGACATTTAACCATATATGTCATTCTTACATGTGATTTATTATAATGTAGATTCGCATCTTTGAGTTCATAAAAATATTGAATTTGGATTCTCTCCAGTTCTCTCCCTTTAGTAAAAAGGCCAAAGTTCAGTAAGAAGTTCTACTTGGAATTTTATTGAATAGAGAAACATACTCTGATTTCTGTAACTCCTGACAAGTAACAAATAAACAATTAGCCAATTAATTTAAACATCTGTTAAAACCTTGAGTAATGAGGAGATTTAGTTAGGCAGCGGAGTTTAAAAAATCAAACAAACAAGACCTATGCTGATCTCCTTGGAGATGACCGTCAACAGGAAAGCTGGACTTTAAACAATATACATTGACATAGAGCAAGTTTCTAATTTTCCATCATTTCAAGCTGCTGGCAATTATATGGACATAAATGCCTTTATAATATGTGTACATCTAGTGAATATAAATTCTCAGATTTGAGGACATTTCCAATAAAAGACTCACATATAAAGTATAAAACCAGTAAGCAATGGAATGCTAATCAAGTAATAAAAGAGTCAAGAAAGAAAAGAAAATTATACCAAAACATGTAGGCCAAGAAATGCAAGTGCGAAAAAAAAGCTTAAGCTGACGTCAAAGCCAACATATAATATAGAGACGAATCTCTAAATTTAATGTTTTATTTGGGAATCATAGAATTACGTTTTGGGACATACAGATAGAATTGATGGTCTTCGATATGTCCAAAGAATAAAGGAAAGATTGGGGTTTTTATTAGAAAGAGAAATATAACTTATTGTTTTGAAAGAAAGGTCATTGGCACTAGAGAAGCTTGTGGGAGCTGCCTGGATCTGTTTGGTGAGTGATGGTACTGGATAAAACTAGTCTTAGAGTCATACCCGGTTGTTTCAGCAGCTGCTAGGTAAAACTAGTCTTATGGTGACAGCAGGCTGTTTCAACAGCTGGGCTTGCAGAAAATCCAATTCTTGGAGCATGTGCTCTGTCTTGAGTACTTTTTCCCGCTGGCCTCTCCACTCTTTTTCAGGGGTATGACAAAAATGATGCAATTTGCATAATCAGCTTTCACACTGGGTGTACTGCAGCCTATACAAAACATAAATATTAGTTTTTTGTTTCCTTTTTACAGTTTGCTTTGTATTATCTATTGAAGTGAAACATTAAAGCTCATCAGAACAGAGAAATGTTTGACTATAAGCATTGAGAAGTTGTTGTAAAGAGACTTGAAGAAACACTGGGCAGTATGATGTGCAGAACTTTCAGTCTAGTTTATGCAAGAAAAAGAACTGTGCTAACCATTTTGTTCATCAATATAAACTCAAGACATGAGGTTAAACTGTAGTTCTTTGCAGAGTGCCTGGTTACCAGGTCCGTAATCACTGGAGGTTTGACTAGATATTGAGAAAGAAATCTTTGCTTGAACCCGGGAGGCGGAGGTTGCAGTGAGCCTAGATCACGCCACTGCACTCCAACCTGGTGACAGAGTGAGACTCCATCTCAAAAAAAAAAAAAAAAAAAAAAATTGTTCCTATTTCTTATAACAAAATTAAATATTTCAACACATAGTAGCTCATAATTTCCTGGTGTTTGACCACATCAGTCAGTTTGAAAATCATACCTGAGCATCACTGTTGAACACCTGAAGCACAAGCATCCATGATGGAGATTCGAGCTGTCCATTGGCTCCTGTCTTTCAGACTAGGGGTGGCAAACCTGACACTTTGTTTTAAAAATGAAAGCCCTCAAATGTGTTCTTGTCCTCATGAAGATTTTTGTCTCTACTGCAATGCCCGTAGGCAGTTTTTACAAATTATAGCTAGTGTGCTCACTAAAGTCTTTCTTATGTGCCAGACACATGCTCTAGTTTTACATACAATAGCTGTAAACCTCACATAGCCTTGTAAGGTAGAGAGCATTATTATCTGTATTTTATAGGTGGGGAAACTAAGAGGCCAAGTGCCTTGGCCAAGACCACCGAGTTATGAAATTATAGGAAAGGTACGCTTAGGTTCCTCTGCCATCAATACTTCCTTCACATGCACTGCCTTGCAGTAATCAAGACTTCACTAAAAGCAATTTCAGATCTGTGCAAATGTTTGAACAAGAGCTCTGTTGAAATGCCATAAAATATAGGATATAACCTTAGCTTTGAAAAATTTTGAGGGGGGAGTTACCAGCTTAAAAAAAAAGATGTTTACCTTTGAGCATAACTACATCTGAAAGAGTCACTGAGCTAGTCACATAATGGATAAGTAAATAACATAACCTGTTGAGTAAGTAAGTAGTTTAGTCTTCTCTGCCTGCATGTTGCTAAAAATAACTATTTTGCTTTGGTATAGAAGTTTTGAAATGGTATCTGCCCTTGATGATTTACTAATTGGTTAAATAGCTGATTGAAATGTGGTTTGTTTTCCTGTGATGAAAACAAACTCAATATTTATTGACAGTGATTAAACTTACATTAAGTTTCTCTCATGCTAATCTTGCCAAGATTTGCTTGTCTTTAAGGCTTTGAAACAAGAAAGGGCCACAACAGAGCCCTTGTTTTCAGATATGGGACATCAACTAGGCTTTCTCCACTTGAAGCAAGAGGAAAGAGATTTTTATTTTTTATTTAAAACTTAAAAATGTTTTCTAGGACATATCCCATTTCACTCTTCTTAATTTTCTGCCATCAGCATTTCTAGGGATGTACTAGGAAAATGGAAAGAATGTACCCAGGTTCCAAGATTTCAATAGTAAAGTATAGACTAATAAGAAACTGATTTCACTTCTACTCCTATGGTGTCCATTTCTCATATAGAGATAAGCTGAGGTATTGCCATTATGGCTCTTATGTAGTGAAGAGAAGAATTTAGCCTTAAACTAGTTAAAATGTACAAACTGTTTAGAACAATGCTTAACATACACTAAGTGCTCCGTAGGTATTACCTATGCTTTAGAACAGTAGTTCTCAACTGGTGTACCGTGGCACAAGTATATCTTTATCTTTTCTCAGACATGCGCATGTTCAAAAAGACTAACCAAGTGAGCAGCATGTTAATTACCACTGCTTTTATGAACACTGTGAAGGCATGTGGTTACATGGTAGTTCTAATTGCATTGCAATTACTGTGACATAGTTAGAAGTTTAGGAACCCCTTTTGTGTTTCAAATTGCCCCCTGCATACAAAGTGAGTCACAACCATCACTTAAGAATTAGTGGGGTGAGTTCCTGTCTGTAGCTATAAAAGTGATTTATTTGTTGTCTTACAACATTATACTATATTAATTTACACAGAGCCTTTGAAAAGCCCTTTCTCAGACTTTCAGGCCAGAGTGTAAATACCTATATGAAACTTCCTAGGACCAGGTTTTGATAGTGTGGAGATAAGGGAGAGCCTAAAATCGTAAGACTTCTCTAATAGAGTTAGGTCATGAAAGAATATGAAAATATGAAGAGTAGGGCATTAGAGACAAACTTATATACCTAACATTTTGGCCCAAATTCTATAAATGTTTCTCACATAGAAAGCTGCCTTTTTGCCTGTGCTACAGCTTGTGTCTCTAATATCCTTTTTGTACCAGTACACATCACATATCTGATTATTGTTCACATATTCCTCTTAACTTACCAATGAAAGCTTCAGATAAGAAATTGCAGATACTATATAGTGAATGTAGTAGAAAATCATTATTCTATCGTATAGTAAAACCCATGAATTACATCTCAAATGTTAATACTGTTTTTATGTAATCTTTTTAAAAAAGAGAGTATGAAGGTTTACAATTATAGTAAAATTTATTTAGTAGGTACATCAATAGGAAAAGAAACCATTTGCTTTCAGCCCAGTCCTGTTTCATAAATAGCACATCAGCTCTTCAGTGATTAAGAATCATGGCTTATCTTTGCAGCATGTTACTTCTACTACTTTTTGCCCACAGACCTAGAGGGGGAGAGGTAAAGTGGTAGAGGAATTAAAGCACCAAGGCAAATCAAGTTCACAGATTTTTATTTAAAGATTCTAGGAGCTCTAAGACTGAATCAAAGTTGTTGCTGAGTTTTTGAGCGGAATAATGTCTCTATTTCTAGAGTAAAGTGAATAGACGGTTAATGGTATCTGCCCTTGATGATTTACTAACTGGTTTAATAGCTGATTGAAATGTGGTAAAGGGTGATGAAAACAAACTAAATCTTTTTTTTCTTTTAACGACCCAGATTTTCACATTTAGATGTCATAAAGCTTTTGATTGTGGGTCTAAAGACAAACTGTGACAGTGATTGGAGGCTTCTTTTGGGGGTCGGGAGGTATATGGGAGGACAGAAGAATCTAATCTTCTATGCAGTCTCTGCACCTGTTCACTAAGAAATAAGTCAGCTGAGTCCAGGCAGTAGACTGCGGGGTCAGCCTTGGTGGACCATAAGACCTTTGCTGCCCTGTGACTTCTCCCTTAGTTCTCAGTCTGTTCAGAAAACAATTTGCATGAACATCAGAGAGAAACAGAATGCAAAACACAGCTCCCCTTTCGATGTATTGGCTCCTGGCTCAGCCTGTAGAAGATAGCTTTGTTTTTCCCTTAGAATACTTGTCATACCAAAATGATGGTATTGTAACACAAGTTTTTAAATGTCAATACAAACAAAATAAGACACATTTTTTAAAAAAATGACCAGCTCTTCTTAGTTTGGCTCTCATGGCTTTTGTTTAAAACCAAGGATCACTAAGCCTAGCTTTTTATGTCTCCAGTTTTAAAAAAAAGTAAATTTCAAAAGCAGTTCCTAGAACTCTCCCTCTCCATAGGCCTGTTGTGAGATGCCTATGTACCTGTAAGTTGTACTTCAACCTACTAGCTTTTCTAAAACTAGGTTGATGGTTTCGTGGATAAAGATGGGACTTAAAAAGACTATTGATTATCTTACTGTATTCATCTGTAGAATGGGAATAGCAGTGGTACATGCTGATCTTACAGGGTGTGAGGATGTAATGAAATAATGCATTGAAGATGTTGAGGCTACTGCCTGGGTCACAGCAAGCAGTTTTGCCATTATTATATTTGCATGACAATTTTGCCATTATTATTAACTCAATAATAATGTTGTGTCCCTTTCTCCAGTCTTGTCTCCCAAAGATGTCACACTCATTATTGCAAGAAAACATTTTTAAAGCTTTCTGTTTTTCTGGTACTTGTGGTGTGACTGACCCCAGCATAAGTCCGCTGAGAATGGGTGCTGAATTCTGTTCCTAAGGCCTGTGGGGGAAATCTTTTTTATTTTTATTTATTTATTTATTTATTTTCCATACAGAGTCTTGCTCTGTCACCCAGGGTGGAGTGCAGTGACACAATCTTGGCTCGCTGCAACCTCTGCCTCCCAGATTCAAGTGATTCTTGTGCCTCAGCCTTCCTAGTAGCAGGGATTACAGGTGCCTACCACCACACTTGGCTAATTTTTGTGTTTTTAGTAGAGATGGGGTTTCACCACGTTGGCCAGGCTGGGTCTCAAACTCCTGACCTCAGATGATCCACCTCACCCAGCCGGGAAATATCTTAAAAGAGTCAAAATAAGAAAGCCCTTTCTCTGTGTGTGATTTATGGTAATCTTACCATGGGGTCTCTGATTACTCTAGAAGGATTCATTTAGCTAATTGTTTTTCTTCTTTGTGTTATTTTTTTCCTTCCTTCCCTTTGCACAGCCTCCCCAGAAATAAAAAATAAAGATATAAAGTGTGTCTTCTCCCTCTTGTCAATTTAAGTAAAAAGAACTTTTGCTTCCATTTTAATAATAGAATTTGTGTGTATTTAATATAGGCAGTGATTTGGCCTCAAGCTGAGTTTAGATTTGAAAAGATGAGAATATTAAAGCTTGTCAGCCAGCCCACAAGCCAATTAAGTATTTCTGATCTGACAGAATGTGGGGTGGAGTTCTTTTCTTTTCTCTACCAACACCCCTCACAATTAAATCAGATAAAATCGACACTGTGAAGGTGGGACTGAAAGTAAGTGACAGGAAAGGATGGCCCTATACCAGGACCAGTACATATGCAGAAATTCCATCCAAAGCACTTCCAGGGTCCAGAACAGTGCTGTCCAGCAGAACTGTCTGTCACATTGGAAATGTTCTGCATGGCCCAACAGAGTAGCCACAAGTCACAGGGGGCTGAAGCCAGATAGTATAACTAGGATTTGAATTTTTAATTTTATGTCATTCATTTTAATTTAAATAGCCACATGTAGCTAATGTCTTGAACAGTGTAGGACTAGAAAAAATAGATTTCGACACAACATTCTCATGTATGAAAAACTGCCAAAGAGCATCAGATTGCTCTAGTTGGGGAAGATTGATTTGGGACTAAAAGAATGTCTAAACTGCTGTCCTGTGGAAGAGAAATAGATTTCTACTTTGACGTTTCACAGGGACGAAACAGGACTACTTGGGAGAAATTGCAGAGCAACACATTTAGGCTCAGGCTAAAAAACCTTGCTTACAATCAGTCATCTAAAATTCTATTCAGATGTCTTAGAATGTACGGACGACCCCCAATTCTGAGAGTACTCAGGGTTAGGCTTGATGGCAGTTTGACAAGGACCTGCAGTTCCACATCTGTGACACTTGATCCACACAGGGTCACTAGTTGCACTAAGTATTAGATGAAACATTGTTTTCTTAAGTGCTCTGAAGCTACCAAGACCATTGGTACCATTTTATTAGATATGACTATTATTTAGCTAAAGACAATGTACTTTGAGTCACTGTAAGGCTGTTTGTTCTAAAAGAAGCAAAAAGATTCTCCTTGGGATCCCAAAGCAGAACCCTGTTGTTCTAACGGTAAGCATGCTCCCCATGACTGTGGTAGGTGGCACTGGTCATTCAGTCATTAATGTTAAACTTTTCAGTGATTATTTCACCTAGAGGGGGATGCTGACATTGGCACAGTAGCCCTTCCAAATACCCAGAAAATTTCTGATAATAAGCAAATGGATGAACTCACAGTAGTTCAACTGTGGTATATGCTCTCATTGCTGGTTAGTACCTCTAGAATTCATCAGCCACGGACCTGCTGATTCCTACTGTTGGATGTAACAGATTCATGGAAAAGAAGCCTTGTAGGTAATGTCACAGCAGTAGTTTTAAATTGCAAAGAATTTCTACCAGCCTCATGAACCAGGGCATGGCTAGGAATTCATTGGCCCTGCCTATCCCCCATGGAGACGTGGAATGGCAGGACTGTGAATGTGGAGCTCAGCTACCCAGCAGAGGGGCTAACGCTCTCATAAAGAACTCCCACAGAATTCATTAGCTGCATTTTAGCACTGGAGCCCGCACCTCCTACATAGTAGGAGCGATGGTTCAGAAAGATAATGACGGCCCTTAGGTTATTATTGATAGACCCTGCCTTCTTTTTAAGCAGGAGGACATTTCCCTCGTTCTTTCTCTTGTTAAAATGGTAAGTGCAGACCACTCTCATTAGGATGTAGCCCCTTGGCTCCCAAGGACACGGCAAGATTTCCTTTCCTTCCATGCATGCTGTCTCTCCCTTTCCATGCCATGTCATTCCTACTTTTCAAGTAGACAGGCACACATTTACCTGTTGGTAGGCGATTACATACTAATAAAAACGACAAGTAAGGAACACTAGGCAGCCCCCATTTTGCAAATTAGCATTAAGTCCTTCTACAAACTCTTCTCTGGAGAGGAGTAATATCCACCTGGATGCAAGGCTGGTGGAATTATAATGCAGCCCTGTCACACAGATGGCTGTCTTCGTCTGTGGCATGTGTGCACACGTAGACATTCCTGCACGTGTTTTTTCTGTCAGCCCAGATTGATGTGTGTGTAGGTTAAATTGCTGGAGAAATCAGCTTTCTACACCAGTTGCGTCTGATACAAATTTCTACCTCTGGCTGGGCCCTGGTGCCAAGTTTTGTTCATTTTGACAGTCCTCATATTTGTTGCTTTAGACTTTTTTCTCTCATCCTAAACCCTCCAGTCCAGACTTTCGTATTAGACTTTATTATGTGTAGACAGCTCTACCAAGAATATCAAGGTTCCAATGAGATCACCCTCAACTTCCATCTCCTCCATTTAACGTGAAAACATTGTTGCTCATGTTTATACCACTCTCTCTGGTGTCAGAGCAAGACATGTTCTTCATTCCCAAGGTCAAAGCCATGTTCTTAAACTTTATCATCTCCATGATTTTGTCACAGCAATCATTCCTTTCCCTTTGTCTTATACTTGCTGTCTATTTCACCACTTCCCTCTCAGCCCATGAACTCTAGGGAGTTTCCTCCACTCTTTAAACATCTAAAAGAGAAACCACCTCCATCTTGTATCTCTCCATCCCCTTAAAGTCAAAGAACTTTTATGCTTGCTGTCACCCTTCATAACCCCTGGATGAATAGTTATTACATCCTATTGTGCTAATAAAATAGTTTCTTAGTGCCTGCCATGACTTTCTGATCACAAAGTCTTTGACCCATTCTGCCTGGTTGACCACCTGTTCACTTTGGAGCTTTCTCATCCCGTGGACTGCCTGATTTTGCTACTCCTGGTTGCCATTCTTTTCTGTATCTTTGTCAGGCTCTCTTCTCTTTCTCCTTAAATATTCCTGACTATCCCAATGTTAATAGAGAGTGTTACTTAACAGCATGGTTATGAGGAACAGGTAGACCTGAATTCAAATCCTTGCTCCACTACTTATTTGGCTGTGGAAGCTTAAGTAAATTAGTTTTCTGAGTACAGTTTCTCGTACTGACTTCAGCTGGTTTTAAGGATGAAATTAGCATAAATACATGCCATGTGCTGGGCACAGTACCTAGTTCACTGCCCCTGGGTTGGCTTTCCCCCTCTTCCCACTGTTTATGCTCTTACCTGCCATTGTTATTCTTTCTGTTCCTGGCCACCTTTGGGAACCCCAAAGCCACATTGTCAACCACCTGCTGGACACCTTTCTCTCTTTTTTTTTTTTTTTTTTGAGACAAGAGTCTGACTCCGTCACCAGGCGCCAGGCTGGAGTGCAGTGGCGCGACCTCGGCTCACTGCAACCTCCGCCTCCCGGGTTCAAGCAATTCTCCTGCCTCAGCCTCTCGAGTAGCTGGGACTACAGGTGTGTGCCATCACGCTCAGCTAATTTTTGTATTTTTAGTAGAGATGGGGTTTCACCATGTTGGCCAGGATGGTCTCGATCTCTTGACCTCGTGATCCGCCCACCACGGCCTCCCAAAGTGCTGGGATTACAGGCGTGAGCCACCGCGCCCAGTGGACACCTTTCTCAAATAGGAATAACTGTCCCTTTTTCCCCAAAGTAAATTTCTCCTTCCCCAAGTTGGCTCTCTCAAGTTAGAAGCACAGATGTCCCTTTGACCTCCTCCCTTTCTCTTACCCTCATATCCAGTCAACAGCCCATGTCTATCCTAGCCCCTGGATTCATGAGTCTAGACCTTTCTTTGATTCTTAATACCATTGTCTTGGCTAAGGCTTCTCTTACCTCCAGCTTAGATTATTGTTCTGGCATCCCAAGTTGTTCCCCCTCTCTATTCTATTGTAAGCATTCTCCCTAAATTGTACATATATTATCATTTAGTTGCCTTCTCAGGTTTTTCTCCTTTGTACTTATCTATCTCTGATGAAACCTTCCTATGGCTGAAGGTTTCATAGCCAATCTGGAGCTCAAGTATAGAAAGGGAAAAATGGTTGATGCCCTACATAGAGTTAGAACTCATTAAATGCTGAATTAAGGCAGTATAAAATAAAGCAAAACAGGAAGTGTACCAAGTCCTAATAAGAAGTGATAAATGGTTGATTAACCAAAAGTTAGCTTTCCATTGATACATACTACGGAATTAGTTGTAGAAAAAAAGAGATTTAGGCCAGGCGCGGTGGCTCACGCCTATAATCCCAGTGCTTTGGGAAGCCAAGGCAGGCAGATCACGATGTCAGGAGTTTGAGATCAGCCTGGTAAACATGGTGAAATGCTGTCTCTACTAAAAATACAAAAAATTAGCCTGGGCAACAGGGCAAGAATAAAAAAAAGAGATTTATAGCTTGATCTTCATTTTCCACCTGGGCCTATGACAAGAGGGTAATGGATTGGACAAACAAGTTGGCATCAATAGGCTGTCTTCTGCTCCACCCAGTGGGTGTGAAGTCACTCTCTGACTCTCTGTATACATCTCCTTCCAGCCATTGCTGATGAGATGAAGTCTCTATTCTTTAGCTTTTGTTTTTTGAGATGGAGTCATTCTGTTACCCAGGCAGGAGTGCAATGCGCAATCTCAGCTCACTGCAACCTGTGCCTCCCAGTTTCAAGCGATTCTCCTGCCTCAGCCACCTGAGAAGCTGGGATTACAGGCATCTGCCACCACGTCTGGTTAATTTTTTTTTTTTTTTTTTTGTATTTTTAGTAGAGCTTTGTTTTGCGTGTTGGCCAGGCTGGTCTCAAACTCCTGGCCTCAAGTGATTCACTTGCTTTGGCCTCCTAAAGTGCTGGGATCACAGGTGTGAGCCACCGCACCTGGCCTCGGTCTCCATTCTTGATATGGGTGTTTTGATCCTAAGGAGACAACCATTGGTGAATTTGAAACAGGTTCTTCAGGAAATTTAGTGCAAGACCAAAACTGGGTCTCAGGAAAAACCATGTGTTACTTTGTAATGCAGGTCTGTTGCAAATACAAGAAAGCACACTTGCTGGTTACCTGGGTTTGGTTTTTGTTTTGCTTTGTCCCCCTATGTCTCACACACTCTCCCGCAACCTCGACCCTCAGTACTGCAGGCAAGAAAACATTGATGTTTCTGCATCTGGCAGCACGTCTATGGGAGAAGAGGCCAGCCGAAGGGAGTTTGATGTGTGAGTGACAGATCCTAGGTAACACCGCGGGGAACACTTGATCTGACCTGTTTGAAGCTGAAAACTCACCAGGTCACACTGGAAACAGTTGCTGCTGGGCATGGCTTTGATCCTTGTTTATCTTTTTCTTTTTTTTTAACCTTCTTGAAAAAAATGTTTTGTACAAATGGATACTTTTTCCTGTGTATGTTGTGTCTGCAAGAGCATTTGTGTGTTTCTTTTGTGTGTTCCTTGTCACTACAGGGCAGGGTTTTGTAACCTTTTAATGCAGATTGTGAATCTTAATGAATTTGTCTTTTGCCATGGAAAGATGTTTGTTCAAATAGTGGAGAGACATTTTTGTCTAACAATATTACAGGAATATTGTGTAGAAAATAATGACTAATACTTTGAGCATTCCATGTTGGCTCCCATTTTAAACACTTCATGTATTAACTCGTTTAATCTTCAGAAGAATTCATTTTTGGCGGTTTTCCTGTTGACATTCAATGAAACTAAAGCAGAGGGAAGTTAAGTAGTTTGCCTGAGGTCACACACGTAGTAAGTGAGAGACCCAGGGCTCAAACTAGGCAGGGGTTCTAGTGCCAGCAGTGTTTATCCAACTGCTTTCTTACGCTGACAAGCATGAGGGGGCACAAGCATGGAGCACTAGGGCTTACAAAATGCTCCCTTGGGCTGGCACAGTGCCTGACTTAAAGGAACCCAAGACATGGCCTTCCTTTAAGGTCATTATTGTCCGCTGGTTAGAGGAGAAGTCTGTCTCTTGTTTGCTGATGTGTCTCCGTTGCTAAGCACAGTGTCAGGCAGGTAGGAGGTACTTAATACGATTTTTTTTGGATTGTATCAATGTAGGTTTTGAAAGGTTAATAGAGCTTGTGAATCATCAAGGTTGAACCATAATCAGTTAACAATGAAGGGGAATTTGAGACTTCTAAAATGTAATGGTCATGACTTGCTACCTTTAGAAACACTAGCGGAAAAAACCTGTGATGTTGATTGGATCATAGTTCTTATTCACTGCGGCATTTTTAAAGCTTTTTCAAAGATTATGTGGGGCTCCCAGGCTCCTTTATGATTTATAAATTTATTATGCATGGCACATAGAGATTTTCATGACAGAGTCATCAGATAAACTCATTCAGGGTATAAAGTTGTGGGAGAACGTTGGCAAGGTTGAGGGGGGATGCAAAAAGAAAATGTCTAATTGATAGGTAGAGTATAGGGTAGAAATGGATGGGGACTGCAGGCCGGTTAGAAGGACACTGTGTGAGGCCAATGTGAGGAGCAAGGACTAGAGGAGGAGGGGGACAAGCGTGGGGAAGAGAGTCCAGGGAGAATTAACAGGACCTACCGACTAGACAAGAAGATCCAGGGAAAGAGGATGAAGCATTGTTAGAAAAGTGTCGCAATAGAGTCCACTGATAACCTTAACGTACAAACCTAACAGTTTTAAAACGATGAGCTTGAGACTCAGAGGGAAAGGCATGTTAAGCTATCATATCAGGCTCATTGAATAGATTGGGAAAGGCTTTCAGACGTCCTACCACCACTCTCTCCCCCATGCTGTTAATTCTTAAAGTGTTGGGACCTGAGTTCTATCTAGCAGTGTGGGTGTTGAGACCACATGAATCAAGGAAGAGGGCTTCTAGAGGCCCGAGGGCTGCTTGCTGTAGAGGAGGCAGAGGCGGGTTCCAAGAATTTCAGAAGGCGCTGTTCAGCTCTGCCAGGAAGTGTTTAGAGAAGCAAGATGCAGCCCCCACTTCTCATTACAACATTTTACTACCATCCACCTCTCAGCAGAACTGCTGCTTTAGGTACCTAGTGTTTGATTTGAACTTTGTGTTTATTCTGCATGAAAATGCACCATGCCCATTGATGCCACTTTGGTGCTGCTGGGACAGAAAGTGGGTATTTTATGTGCTATCTCTTTTCAAGCAAGATGGAAGGGTCTTGTAAAAGTGATTTCTAAGGAGTAACCTAACATTTTAAAGATTTATAGAACAAGCATCCACTTACCAGTTCATTTAAGTTCTACAGAACATTTCTGCTTCTGCCTTGCCATGTCAGCAAAAGATTCTGACATTTAAATAAATAAAATCTGGTGAGATATAATAAAGTGCAAAGAAAAAAGATGCATCAAGTTATCACTGAAAGGAATATTGAGGCCTGAGTGATCTCCCTGCTGCTGTCTCCCAAACAGAAGATAGCTTTAATCTTTAGGCTCTGTGTTATTTAAATAAGCTGAGGATTTGTGAGTTGGGGGATGCTGCCAAATGTATCCACTGAAGATAACAATCTCATTTCAGATCTGCATGTCTGTTTTCATGAAAGGAGATAGGTGAGGGTGCAGAACAGAAATATTCATAGCCCCTGACCCTCCTTCTTTCCTTAGGAGTTTCTTAACCCAGCGAAATTGGTGAGATTTTTAAAAATAAATACTTTGGAGTATATCATGAGGTAGGATTACTGTAGTGAGACAGAGAGCAGTAATGGCAGTCAGGAAAACCTGTGGATATTAAAAATGTTTGCTGAATCTCTCCTGTGTGTTTTCTGTTATGGGGGTTTTAGTCAAAACAACACAGGGTCTTTGCCAAGCTCAGAGTGTGTATTTTCTCAGTCTTTATTGATTCCTCTTGGTTTCCTCAGAACTCAGAACATCTAACACCTTAGGAGTAAATGTCCTTTGAATGAATAGTTTTGGAAAGAGGTTCTGGAAGACACTACACAAACAACCTTGATAAATTACATGGTAGTGTCTTCATCACATTCTTCCATCTGGTCCGAATAGCTGGCCTTTGAAAATTACCCTTGTGAAGCTTACATTTCACTGGGGATGCCAGATAAAAAAAAATAAGCGAATGAATGAATGAACAAAAGAAAATTATCTCTAGTTCATAGACCGAAATGTCCTAAACCTGCTCATTAAGACTTAACTTAGCTGTGCATTTTATACCACTGTCCCTGAATACTTGAATCATTTATTAATTATTCACCCACCACGTTGCTTTAGGTGGACTGGAGGCATAAGACAAGTTTGGGATGCAGATTGTTTCTTTATATTGTCCTCAAGATCTGTAATGTATGGAATTAGTTAGAAACCCTGTCCTGTTGGTACTTTTGTTTCAGTGAATCTGAGTTTGAACTTTAAGGCACAGAGGTCATTATAGAATCATCTTCAGGAAGCTGCTGGTACAGAAAACAGCATTCTTCATGCTGCCCCAGTATCGTCTTGGTACTCTTACATTTGTGTAGAGAAGGGATACATGTCATTTGGAAAACCTGGGTATGACTGTGCAAGCCACCTTCACATTTGGGATAGAAGATTCTACAAAAGTAAAATTCACAGTGTTTGTACAAATACAGAAGCCAGAATTGCCAGCATGTATTAAATCTGTCTTTATTTTGGATCATTTATGGAGATCACTAAGGGCAGCTCATTTGAAGTGAGATCCAGAACGCTTACTTATTTTATTCATTTAGCAAACATTTACTAAATTCCTACTGTGTACTACACCACTGTGGAAGAAAACTGGGACACAGTCCCTGTCTTCAAGGAATAGCCTAGTCCAACATGAAACAGCTGATGAAACTGAGCAGGGATAGGCAAGGCAGAGATAGTATGCCTTGGAAGAAAAGGGGAAGAAGAAATGGTGGATGTTGACCTAGGCTGGCACTAGGTAGGCTCCAGACTTCCCTGGGAATGCTAGTTTTAGACGTGGAAGGGGAGTTTTGAAATCCCATTTCAGGAGCAGGCAGAAGCTGTGTGTTGATGGTCCCAGTAGGATGGGAAAGGACGAGGAGTCAGTGCAGGTGAGCCAGGCTCTTGTCTGTCCATCTCATCTTTCCCAGGGATAGGATGACAAGGACCCCAGAAATCATCAGTGACATCAGCTGAGTGAACACAGGCAGTAAACACCTTCCAATAGCTGCCTTAATTTGTATCCTTGCTGGCGTCTCTTAACAACACGATGACATTTACCGAATGAATGACTAGATACCAAGCACCAGTCTATCTAAGTGCTTTACCCATGTTATCATGTTTAATCTTCCCGTCTTGTGAGATAGGTGGTATTATGCCCATTTGCAAGGTTGGGAATCTGAGGAATGAAGAGGTCACCCTGTAGTAAAAGGTAGAGATGATGCAGCAGAGATACATGTCCATGGTGGTTTGACTGTAACACGTTTGCTCTTAACCTCTAGGCAATGGTGCTTACTTAGAGTGTCCTTCAAACATCCCAACACCAGTGTTCAGCATATTTTCATATGAGAATAGCTTTGTGTCAGGTCTCTTTTTCCCTGAACATTTATGTTTTTCTATTTGGCAGAATCTTGTTGGCCTCCGTGAAACATCATTATAAATGATGGCAGTGTTGTTTTAAATAATTGTGAATAGAGAGCAAAGGAGCATATGCACTCTGATCTTTTAAAATTTATTTCATTATTTTAAGAAATTCTGGTTACAACTCACTAAACTGACTTGGTAGTTTGGAGCACCTTTGGGTGTACTCTCAGATACTTTCTACTCCCCCTCAAAAAAGCAGCATTTCTAACCACAGTGACTAAGTCATGCACTTCTAAGTTAGAAAATTTATAGGGTGGGGGAGAAATGTTGTTGACCAGATAAATATGCAGACAGTTGGGACATGTCTAAAGTAAAACACTGATTTCCTGACACATATTCATTAAATATACAATCATGTCACAAAAAGAGATTATGGTCAGGTGACTTTATTATATGTCCCTCCTGCCCCCAGAATAGTACTCTATAGTTTATGAATCATGTTCATAATGAAGCTGTTTCCTGTACTCTTTATGAAAATAAAATTTTCCCAAGAACCCTGGAAAACTTATTTGGTCAGTCCAAGTGAGAAAACATTGAATTATTTTGTATTTAGCATTTTAACCCCAAATTAGAAGGGGCATTTAACAACTGTACTAAATTCAAAAGGTTGCTTAGGGACTGAATTCCTCTTTAGATCTAATATGATTGTCTGGTTTTAACAGTTTGGCTTTACAGGAAGACTTAAGAGACCAGCAAAACTGCCTTTTATTTGTGTAAATGCTACTTGCATTTGTGACTTTTTTTAAAAGTGTAAAAGTAAAATCTTTATAGGAATAATTTTTATAAATTAAAATACTTTACAGTGTATGTAGGTAAGGCTTAGGAAATTTTTTATAAAATGAACTGTATTTTGAATTGGTCAACTGCTACATTGTCTAAAAATGGGAATGGCGATTCTGTGGAAGCACAAGGCTATTCTTTACTGTCAAAAAGGGCCTTTATGCTGTGTTTAAGATCTTTCTGCAAAGCCTTGGATGTCATTCCACACATCCTATAGCTCCTACATGCCCAACTCCCAGTTTTTTTTATGTGGAGCCACAGGAAAAGGTGATCACTTACCTGTTAGCCTTATGCCCGGTGGTATGGCTTTGGTTATAATAACTGAATGCCTACTGGAAGTCAAATGTGTTGTTGTTTCAATTTTATGGCCTCTCTACTGGTGAGTATTTAAAATGAGAATCAAGCAAGTAAAAGTGTGTCTTTGGTTTTGTTTTTAATTAAGAGGACCAAACCAAAGAAATAGGCTCACTTTGTTGAGAAAGGCTGTCCAATGCAGTGGCTCAAGGTTCCAGAGCTTGCCTGCAAGCTCAGGCAGATGCTGGTACCAGGATGCCCTGTAGGGATACCAAGACTTTCATGGGAGATAGTGCAGGGGCAGGTAATGCTGAATCCTGGCTCCATTTACATCCAGAACACAAGCGATGGCACACAGCCGTAGTTTTCTTCATCCTTCCACTCTCAGCACTTTACATGTGTTGCCTTCCTCTGATTAGATTGCAAGCTCAGGTCCCAGATGGGGGCCTCCCAGCAACATTTCCCCCTCTCCCTTTCCTGGCTTAAACCAATTAGAGTCCATTCTGAAACTGGAGTTGGAGTTAATCCCACAGAAATTGAAAGTAGGAGCAGGAATATTTCCCAAAGGAAAGTTAGGATACTATTTTACTGAGAAGATTGAAAGGATGAGGTGACAAAAACAACAGATGTCTGTGCATATGTGAGAGTGTAGCTGAAATTGCTTGGTTTCCACAGTTAGCATTGGCTCAAAACAGACAGACTTAACGTTTGCAGGTGAGGCCAGTCCACAACCCAGCCCAGAGGCTGAGACAGGCAAAGTAAGTGGAAAGGAGATAGATGGTAGAGAGAAATCATGTCTACTGGGTGTCTATTCTGTGCCAGGGTCTTTATGTTTGTGGTCCAATGTAAGCCTTGTCACCCCCATGAAGTGGTACTGGAACATTTAAAGAGTTTGGAGATAAGGATAAATGTAGAGTCAGGGTCAGCTACTGTAGCCAAGAGCTTTGGTAATTGCAGGGCCAACTGAGGAAGCAGACCTCTTAGAGAGGAAAATGGGCTATGATTTTCTAAAGAGGAAATTCTCTTGTTTGACCTAGATGTGAACTGAATAATCACTTCTGTTGTTTGGAAAGCCGTAAAGCCAGCCAACCATGCCACAGTCCTGATCTCTCAACTCACATATCTTATTTTTCAACAAGGAAAATCCTTTTAAAGAGATAAATGTGAATTCTGTGTGCCATGTATATATTTGTACCACATTTAATTTCATCAACTATAATATCATGTAGCTGTGCTTATTTAACTGCTTAGACCAGATGGTAATGCCTTCTGAAGAAAAGTGGTTACACAATGTAATTGAACATGTCCTGTTGACAGAGTTACAACAACCCATTTTCCCAATTAAATAGAGGTGATTCAATAAAATGAGCACGGAGTCTATTACTCTGCCACCATTTCTAGCTGAAAATGCAAGGGAGAAGTGTTCTACAAGGTGAGGAAATGACAGTTATGCTGCATGCAGTGGGAGGATAGGCGTAAAGGCAGGCCTCCTCCTCTCGCTCTGGACAAAAGAGTTGCCATTCAGATTTGGTTGGGAACCAAGGGGAGAACCTTGGCATCATCAGCTAAGACCTGTCTGAAGTGATGACAAGAGCAGATGTGAATATTATGAAAACCAGGCAGTGCATTTTGGAAAATGATGTGAAAGGATTTGGCTTCTGAATGGAATCAAGTTGTGGTAGAAGCAGTTGGGTTGGTTCTCAGTAGATGAGGGTCTTGGGTCTTGTGAATGTCGTCAATCACTAGTATAAAAATATTCTGGCCAAATTAGTATATGAGAACAACCATCTGATGAAGCTATTACTGCAAATATTTTGGTATTGAAAAAAAAGTGCCAAGGCAGGAGGATTGCTTGGGCCCAGAAGTCCAAAACCAGCCTGGGCAACATAGCGAGACCCTCTCTCTACATAAAATTTTAAAATTGGCTGGGCGGGGTTGTGGTGTGCACCTGTGGTCCCAACTACTCGGGAGGCTGAGTTGGGAGGATAGCTTGAGCCTAGGGGTTCAAGACTGCAGTGAGCTGTGACCGTACCACTGCACTCCAGCCTGGGCAACAGAGCAAGACCCTGTCTCAAAAAATAATAATAATAATAGTTACAGGGATGGCCTCCAGGATCCTGAATATATTATCTATGAAATTGACAGATTTGGTGTGGTCTAAGAAAGTAAGTCATACTCTACACTGGAACTTTTCCAGGAAGAGCACTAGAGATGATGTGAGAAAATTCTATCGAGGAAAAGTTTAGGAATGGCACCTTGCCACGTGGCGGGACCTAATGCAGTTGCTCTGTGTATGTGTTTTCTTAGTTTTCTTCATGTTTTATAAGACTTACACTCATTCTCTTTGCTTATGGGGAAGTTGAGAATTTTGGAGTCAAAAAGACCCGAAAACTCACTCTGGCTTAGCCTCTCATTTTTCAGAAGCGGAAAGTGGAGGCCCAGTGAAAACCCACACAGCTCAAGAGAGATGAGCCCAGGGTCCAGTTGTCCCTTCTCTCATTACTGCATTTTGCCCTTATTCCAGTGTTAAGGGAATTTTGGGGATGAGAGGAGACAAACGGGAGGCTGGGAGGAGTGAGATTGCCTGTTCTCACTGCTAATCACCCAGAGCAGCTTTGACTTTTTTTTTTTTTTTTTTTTTGAGACGGAGTTTCGCTCTTGTTACCCAAGCTGGAGTGCAGTGGCACGATCTCAGCTTACCACAACCTCCGCCTCCTGGGTTCAAGCAATCCTCTTGCCTCAGCCTCCCGAGTAGCTGGGACTACAAGCATGTGCCACCATGCCCAGCTAATTTTTGTATTTTTGTAGAGACGGGGTTTCACCATGTTGATCAGGATGGTCTCATTCTCTTGACCTCGTGATCCACCCACCTCGGCCTCCCAAAGTGCTGGGATTATAGGCATGAGCCACTGCACCCGGCCTAGCTTTTACTTTTATCTGTTTTATATGTTAGGGTCTTACATAAGAATTATTACAGGCATTGTGGCTCATGCCTGTAATCCCAGCTCTTTGAGAGACTGAGGCAGGAGAATCACTTGAGAACAGGAGTTTGAGGCTTCAGGGAGCTGTGATGTCACCACTTCACTCCAGCTGGGGTGACAAAGCAAGCCCCTGTCTCTCAAAAAAAATATAAAAATAAAAGTGAAAAAAAGAAATTACTTAAAATATTTTTCTTATGTAAAAAAATACAATGTTTGAAACCCACTCTCCTAAAGCATGGGCATTCTTAGGAAGAGTGGTGGGTGTGTATTATGCCTCCCCCTTCTTCACTCCTGTCCAGTGTGTCGTGGATGTCAGCTTCACAATGGCTACTATTTACCTAAGTGAAAATGACAAAAAGTGAAGCTGAACCATGTCTTATTATAGAGAATATATTCAGAAGGTAGAATAAGAAGATACTTTAGGGTGATTGAGTTTAGACAAGTAGAAACAGGTCACTCCAACCCCAGCCCCAATCAGATTCTGAAAAATTAAACTTAGAAATCAGAGTCCTGGATGTTAGTCTCCCCCTCTGCAAGGGAATTGCTATTTGACCTTGCATATCGCATGTGGACAAGTTCAGAGCCATCAGACTCACCTGAGGAAGGAGGGAGGAATTGAGGGCAAGCCTTGTCAAGCTGCTGGGTGGATGAATCCAGTCAGGTGGAGGAAAGCATCCCACCTCTGAGCCTCGCCAGCTCCAGCCATCTGCCTGCATCTACCTGCACCATGGGCCTCAGCTCTGAAGCCTCTCCCTTGGTGACTCAGCAATCAGACTTCATTTTGCACATGTTTTGTGCTGGATTCATTTAGTCACTGAGTCTTCAGATTCTCTCTGTGCTGTTTGCCCTGCTGATGGGGGCCAGCCTCTAGGTCAGCACAGCAGGTTGAGCCTAGAGAGGCAATCACAGTCCCAGGATGAACTTTTTAAATTTTTGTCCCTGAAAGAGTCCTTTCCAGGAGGCTCCCCCAGGGGCTGCTGATGTGCTCTCCCACGGCTTCCCTGATTGCTTCTCCACCCACCCCCAGGGGTATCTGATGCTGCGGTCCTCTCCCATAGGCCTTTGCTAGGCTTTTTACCCACTTCCAGTCTGTCCCTAAGGGCCCGATTGGCCCTCTCCCACTTCTCAAAAGGCAGCCTATCTTCACTCGCCTCAGCCACCTAATCTCTGTCCTATCAGTTTTCAGGTTTTCCTTACTCAATGAGTTTACCTTTCCACACTTGCACACACAGAGCACCACATGAAAACTCCTAGGAATCTCTCCTTCAACACTGCTTAATACTCCTTCTTACCTAATTTCCCAATTGCCTCTGACTCACAGTAACACAAAGGAAATGGACATACACCTGGAGACCAGCTGACTTGGGCCAGCATTGCTCATGGCTCTAAGTTTGGTTTACCTTAAGCTGGCTAGAAGACAGTAGAGGCTCAGGCACTGTGTGCTTTATGGATCATCTTTCTAATGTACTTGAACATGGGACCCATGGTCACTTCTAGAGATCAAGTCTATTTTACTCTAAGTAGTTTCTTTGAGTAAAGTTGGACATTTATTTCCCTTGACATAAGGTAAATGAGTGTGCCTATGAGTGTGGCAGCAATGAGGAGACATTGAGTCATCAAGTCACATTGGCATGCTTGTTGAGGCTTTTAAACGATCTCAGTATCACAGTTCTTGGTAATAACTGTAAAAACATAATCACAGGTGCCACTTGGCATGAAAGGCATGGCTTCGTGCTCAGTTGTTACATAATGGGGACATCTATGGATTTCTAAATGGAAGGCTTTGTGTTTCCAGTTCCATGTCTTCCCACCTTCAGAAAGCACTACTTTGCTGAATTTGTCTAAAGGTCACTAGCTTCTAGAAAAATCCCAGGAGCTGCTCTTCTCAAAGTGCCTATTTATCAGCCTTTTGCATGAGTTTTGGGGGAGCTGGATAGGATGGAAAAGAAATGAGGAACATTCTTCATATATGACATTGTACAGATGTACCAAAGACATTTGCCTTGAGAATAGTACCCCAGACATGGAAGGGGCTCTAGGTGTTTAGGTATGCAGAAGGTAATTTGTAACATCTTTTCAGAGTTTTTCACAACCTCTCATGCTTTATTTGCCATTTTTCTTTCTTACTAAGACGCATAGCTAGTACAGCCGCATCCTATAGTCCGTGGATTTGGATGTTCTGGACGTAATCATACCTCAAAATGCAATACAGGTGTGGTTAGTCTAAGTCATCTTCCTGCAAAAATTTTTTCTATTCCTCATCCCCCTCTTTAGACTCCCTGTTTTTGTAATATGTTGCCAATGGAACCACATTTGTCATGAAATTTATAGGAACAAAGAGTTACTCAAGTGATTCTTACATAAGGTTGCAGTGTGATCTTAACAACTCACTCTGCTGGGCATGGCAGCTCACACCTGTACTCCCAGCATTCTGGGAGACAAAGGTGGGAAGATCATTTGAGGTCAGGAGTTCAAGACCAGCCTGGGCAACAAAGCCAGACCTTGTCTCTAGTTTAAAAAAAATAATAAACCAGGTGTGGTATTGCACATCTGTAGTCCCAGCTACTAAGGAGGCTGAGGTGGGAAGATTGCTTGAGCCCAAGAGTTCAAGGCTGCAGTGAGCTATGGTTTTTCCACCATCCTCCAGCCTGGGAGACAAAGCTAGACTCGGTCTCAAAACAAACAAACAAAACCCCACACAAACAAAACCCCACTGTATTTTAGTTTCCCGAGCTGAAAGGGCATTTGGTTCTCTGGAATAGAAAGTATATGCCTATTTCATTAAAGCTAATATATTAGATTTGAGACCGAGTCTAGCTTTGTCTCCCAGGGTTAAGCTGGTGGGCTAGATGCTTAGAAGTCGTAGACTTGACCCTCAAGAAGTTTCTTTGCAAGAGAGCCAATAAGCTATAAGTGAAATTAACCACATTCAGCAGTAAATGATGATTTTTAAACCGGCAGTTCATGACGCAAGGTTTTAGAGAATGGAGAAGAAGTTATTTCTTCAAAAAAATAATTTATTGAGGTGAAATTGACGTAATATAAAATTAACAATTTTAAAGTGAACAGTTAAGTGGGATTAGTATATCCACAGTGTTGTGCAACCACTGCCTCTATCACATTCCCAACTATTTTCGTCACTCCAGAGTAAAACCCCTTACCCATTTAGTAGTCTTTACATATCCCTTCCTCCGCATTGCCCTTAGTCCCAGATAATCTCTGATCTGTGTTCTGTCTCTTCAGATTTATCTATTTTGGAGTCATACAATATGTGACCTTTTTTGTTTGGTTTCTTTCACTTAGTGTAATGCTTTGGAGGTTCAGTCATCTATGTGTGTATAATTTACTCCATTCCTTTTTATGGCTGAACAATATTCCAGTATTTGTATATAACATGATTTGTTTATACATACATGCAATGATGGATGTTTGGGCTGTTTATATCTTTTGGCTGTTATGAACAGTACTGCTGTGAACATGTGTCACATACACTTGTTTGAATACCTGGTTTTGGTTCTTTTGCATATATACCTAGGAGTGGCATTGCGGGTGATATGGTAATTCTACATTTAAAATTTGAAGATTGCCAAACTATTTTCTAGAGTGGTTGAACCATTTCAAATTCCTCCAAGCAATGTATGATGTTTCCAGTGACTCCACGTCACTTCCAACACTTGGTAATTTCCTTTTTCTTAAAACAGCCACTCTTGTGGGTATGAAGTGCTACCTCACTGTAATTTTGATTTGCATTTTCCTGCCCGATGATGTTGAGCATCTTTTCATATTTTTTGGCCATTTTTATATCTTCTTTACAGAAATGTCTACTCAAGTTTTTTGCTCATTTTTGAATTTGGTTGTCTTTTGTTATTGAATTGTAAGTATTCTTCATGTATTCTGGATACTAGACACATATGATTTGCAAATATTTTCACTCTCTAGGTTGTCGTTTCACTTTCTTGATAATTAGTGCCTTTTGATACACAAGGTTTTTAATTTGATGACATCTTAGTCTCTTTATTCTGCTGTAAGAAAATATTTGACACTAGGTAATTTATGAACAAAAGAAATTTATTTCTCACAGTTATAGAGGCTGGGAAGTCCAAGACTAAGATGCCAGTAGATTTGCTGTTGGGTGTGAGGTGCTCTCTCTATTTCAAGATTGCACCTTGTTGCTGTGTCTAAGGGGTAGAAAGCAAAAATGCTGAACTCTGTGTGAAGCCTTCTATAAAGGCGGAGCCCTCATGACCCAATCACCTCCTAAAGGCCCCACCTCTTTGTTTGTTTGTTGGTTTTAGATGGAGTCTCATTCTGTCACCCAGGCTAGAGTGCAATGGTGCGATCTTGGTTCACTGCAACCTCCGCCTCCTGGGTTCAAGTGATTCTCCTGGCTCAGCCTCGAGAGTAGCTGGGATTATAGGCATCCACCACTATGCCCAGCTAATTTTGGTATTTTTAGTAGAGATGGGGTTTCACCATGTTTAGTCAGGCTGGTCTTGAACTCCTGACCTCAGGTGATCTACCCACCTCAGCCTCCCAAAATGCTGGGATTACAGGTTTGAACCACCTCACCCAGCTGACCCCACCTCTTTTTTTTTAATGTAATTTAATTTTTTTTATCTTTTTATTTTTTGACCCCACCTCTTAAAACTATTGCATTGGAAATTAAATTTCAACATGAATTTTGAGAAACATATTGAGAGCATAGCAAAGTCCAGTTTATCTATTTTTTCTTTTGTTGTTAATGCATTTGCTATCACATCTAAGAATTTATTGCCACATCCAAGATATTTTCTTCTAAGAGTTTTACAGTTTTAGTTTTTATATTTAGAGTATTGATCCATGTTGAGTTAATCTTTGTACATGGTATGAGGTAGGGGTCCAAATTCATTCTTCTGTATACGGATATCCAGTTGTCTCAGCATTGTCTGTTGAAGAGATTATTTTTTTCCTGTTAAATAGTTTAGGCATTCTGTTGAAAATAAGTTGGCCATAGACATATGGGCTTATTTCTCAACTCTCAATTCTATTTCATTGGTCTATGTGTCTATCCTTATGTCAGTACTACACTATTTTGATTACTATAGTTTTGTAGTTAAGTTTTAAAATTAGAAAGTATAAGTCCTCCAACTTTATTCGCCTTTTTCAAGATTGTTTTGGCTATTCAGGGTCCATTGCAATTCCATACAAATCTAGGGATCAGCTTTTCCATTTCTGCAAAAAGGTCATTAGAATTTTGATAGAGATTACATTGGATCTATACATTACCTTGGGTAGTATTGACATCTTAACAATACTGAGTCTTCCAACCCATGAACACAGGGTGTCCTTCTATTTATTCAGGTCTTTTAAAATTTCTTTTAGTAATGTTTATTTTATAATTTTCAGCATACAAATCTTTTGCATTCTTGGTGAAATTGTTTCCTAGATATTTCATTCTTTTTGGATACTAGTGTAATTGAATTATTTTCTTAATTTCCTTTTTAAATTGTTCATTGCTGATGTGTAGAAATACAGCTAATTATCGTGTGCTGATCTTGCAGTTTTGCTGAATTTATTTTATTAGGTTAGGATTTTCTGTACATAGAATAATGTCTGCAAATACAGAGGCCATTTCTTTCTTTTTCGTGTCTAACTGCTCTGGGTGGAACTTCCAGTGCTGTGTTGAATAGCTGTAGTTAAAAGCAGGTGTCTTGTTCTTGTTCACGATCTTAGGAAGGAAAGCTTTGTCTTTTCCATTGAATACAATGTTAGCTGCAGGTTTTTCATGAATGTTCTTTATCATGTTGAGGCATTTTACTTCTATTTCTAGTTTTGTGAGTACTTCCAGCATGAATCGGTGTTGAATTTTGTCAGAGGCTTTTTCTTGCATCATTTGAGATAGTCTTGTGGTAAGTAAAATCTTAAAGAAAGAGTAGGATTGATACAGATACAGAGAAATGTGGATTCCGGAGAAGTATGTAACTTACGGTGGTCGGAGCATGACCAGTATCTGCAGAGATGAGTGCACAGTCTAAGTCACTGTGCAGAGTATTAGGAGCAGAGGACTGAATGCAGCCCAGGCAAGGGCAGACTCTGAGTATGTCAGGGAGGGCTTGATTGGCAGATTGCCTTCACCTTGTCTCCATTCTGGAGATCCTTATGGTTTCTGAGCCCAGTCAAACTAGGAATTGTACCCCTTGCCCATTGTTCTTCTGTGTCTTCACTTCTCTTCCTTCTATTGACTTTCATATCCCTCTAACAATCCTTCCTTTTTAATTTTGGTAGGAAAGTGTCATGTAAAACAAAGAAAAATGGAATTTTGGTACTGTGTGATAAATCTGATTTTTTAAAATTTAGGCGCACACATAAAATTGAGAAGTGAGCCAACTTTTTTGTTGGTTTATTTCTAGCTATGTGTGGAGACAGACCTGGTAACCAGCCAACAGCTTGTGTCAGGGCTGTAAATTAGACTGGAGGGGAGAATGAACTGCACATTTCTAGCTCCTGGGCCAAGGTTCCTGAGATTTTTGCCAGCCCTCTTCTAGACACCAGCTTGGTACCTCAGCTGTCCTTCTCATCAGGGAGACAGATGGAACCTCTGAGGTTTCCTGTTGAGGCGTCTCAGAATTCAAAGTTGTTATGATGTGTGGGCTTTGAAAATGCCACACTTCGGAGAAGCTGAGTTTTTGTTTCTCAGGCTTTCTTGTCTTGAGCATGTGTTCCTTTCTGTCTTTGTGGCATTAAGTTTTATTATGTGTGTCCCCAAGCCTTTTCCTGGAATCTCAACAGAGGATGGATCTTGGCTCTGTTGGAAGCTACACTCCATTAAGTGTGCTCAAAGATCTGCTTTACTGCACACTCTCTCCTGCTCAGTTCTCACGCCAGCCCCCTTCGCTCACTATTCTTTTTCTAGTGAGTCCTCTCCTTCAAAAGGCAGCTCTTTCGTAGGATTCCACTCCCCTGAGTAGTGGGCCCTGACTTAAGGGCCAGCCCATCTTTGTCCATGGCCAGGCTTATCATGGATATGACTATTTAGCTCTTTAACCAGGAGCCTCTGTCCTTTCTAGAGACCTTCCAGCACACTATTAACCTAAGTGCATAGGCAGAGGAGAACAGGAGCACTCGGTACAAGTGTTAATGGCTTTTTCATTAACGTACTTCATCACAGAATTCCAGCCGTTGGTGTCAGGAGGTGGCAGTGAGGCGTCTCTTGGATAAAAAGGACGTGGAGATCTATGGAGATCAGAACTGAAAAGATGAATATGATTAGTCATCAGAAAGATGTTTGACTTCTAAGTTTTTTCCAACAGCAGGTAAGGCTGCGTGGAAAATCCACACATCCATTGTGGCAAGGCCATTATTTCCTTATCACCATCATCAAGCAGTATTAATGAAGAAGCCAATTATGCGTGACATAGTGCAGGTCTCTGTATGTAGTTATGCAAAATGCTTCCATAGTTAAATTGAGTATGGTTATGTAAAGTGATTAACCAAGACTTGACAGCTCACACAGTTCTTTAATTGCAGCAGGCATCTCAAGTAAATATGTAACTTTTAAGAAAATCCAGAACTAAAAAGCCTTAATTTTTGAAACAAGTAGTGATCTTTCACATTACAGACAGATCTTTCTTTTAAAAAAGAGGATTCACGATATGTTATGCTAGAACCTCAAACACAGATTTTGCTTTACTTCTTTTTAAAATAATTGGTTTGTTAACAGTTAGGAAAGCCGTGTGTGTTATCTGTTAAAAAAATAAATAAATAAATAAATAAAATGGAACAATAAAGAAAATGTATCCAAACTAAAAAGCGAAAGTCAGCAACTTGTCCCAACCTCGCCCCCCTCGCCCCTCCCCCAACGTTTCTATTCCCACAGGACAACTATTGCTAACATTTCTCTGTAGCCTTCTCATCTCTTTTGAAAGTACATACGTAGGTGTGTGTTAAATGATCATTTCAGAATCTGTATTGATAAATGCCTGTTTTCTATTATTTCTATTTACCCACATGTAGGGTAATTGTTGTTTAGTGTGCTCCCTTAGCTTCTGGAGTACAAAAGCTGATGCCTCTACGCCTTGACTTTGCTGACTGCAGTGGTAGTGAGTTCAGTGCTTACATCTTTTAGCTTTACATTTTGCACTATTTTTGAATTGGTTCTTCTGTGATATCAATTAGCTATGATATATACAGATTCAGGATTCTTTAATTTTGGGTAAAAATAATTCTTCACTGAGTGCCTACTTAGCTAAAATTATTTTTAGCAAAGGCAGATCTGTGAAACCACGAAGCACCAACACGACCTCTCTGGCTTTTGCAGGGATAATTGGGTATCAGCCTGTAACTCTTAGTTGCATTAGACTCTGATAACTTTTTTGTTAACTGATAGGTATGTGTATGACTCATCAAGATGCTGGTTGCTCAGTAAGGCATAACTATATTCTCTAACACTGCTTTTCCTTTACAAGCTTAGTTACCTGCTTTGGTGTTTTGTGTCTCGGTCTCAATTTGTTTTTTAGTTTGTGGTTTGTTCTTCAACTTAACCCTCTTTCGTTGACTGTGATGTTGGCTACCGATTTAAAAATCCAGTCCCTGAAGACTTCAAACTCAGCAGACATGCACAGGGTGGACCCCTGCTTTTTCTCAAGTCTCCCTTCATCTCCAGGAACTGAATTTTTCATGCAGTAATTAAAATTTGTAGGTCAAGCCTCCCATGGCACCGTTTGCTGCTAATATGGGAAAGCAGTGATCAGATTCGCTTATGCTGCTCTTCACTGAGCTGAGACTTAAAGGATGAAGGGTGACATTTTCCCCCCATTTTGTAAATTAATGCCATTGATCTGCCTAACAAGAACAAAGTTAGGCTTCAAAATACCAACTGATAAAGAGATTAAGACTTTAAATGGCTTTCCAAAAGGCAACCTCTATTGTAAGGCTCTGAGCTGACTATTGAACTTTCAATTAGAATTTCTAATAGGCTATTGACTTAAATGGATAAAATGTTGCAAGTGATAGCTTTCAAGATGACAAAGATTGCTTCTTACGTTCTGGAATATTATTTTATGTAGCCTATACTGTTCTGGAGGGTGAATAATAATAAACTGCCCTCCCTCTGTAGAGTGTCTTCTGCATCTGTGCTATAGTTTTCTCAAAGGTGAATAAATGCATTTTTAAAGGCATTTTTGAAATGCTTGCTTTTTCGTGTGTTTGCTGAACACAGGCTTTATGAAAACTTTCATGACAGGGCAGTCCATTTAGTGTTTGGCATTGTGGCAATATTCTTCCTTTATGAAAAACAGCCCATGTGGTGTGTGTTTCTCTGCACACATGTGTGTTCATACATGTTAGCATGTGTGTTCACAATTGGGACACCAGCAGATCTGTTGTCTGTCATTGCCATGAGGCTCAGTCCCTGAGGCCTTGCTCTCTGCCTCGGTTTACTGTTGTTGGAAGCTGGGATTCTTTTCCGCAGTGGGCTTGCATTGTAGGATGAGTCAATGTAGGCCTTGTTATGAAACACTAGCTCTAATACATTTTTAAATACTAATCTTACAAAGACCAGCTACCTCTTCTAGAATAAAGGGTTAATATTATGCTTATGTTACAGTGCATTAAAAACTCTAATTAAAACAGCATTACATTCCCATCTGCCAATCTCCAGTAATCTTCTTTAATTGCAGTAATTAAACTATATTTACATGTTCAGAATACTTGTAATTTAGCAAATTGCACTCTCTGCTCTACATTTAATCAAACAACCAGTTCCAGTATATTTAGTGTGGAAAGAAGTAATTTCAATGTTTTGATTACTATAGCAGATTTGACAGAGTAAGTGCCCCTCTAGTAGAGGGCTTGAAAGGGAAGGCAAACATGAAATATAGTCATGGTTTTGATTGTCATGTGAATGCCTAATTACATGTTGGAAGATTAACTATTAAAGGGTATCATGGTTGCAGATGATGTTTAGAAACAGCCTGTATTACAGATAGCATAGACTGTCTTTTAGGAAAATTTCACAAAAGAAGCAAAGTTTTCTCTTTAAAGGTTGTGAGATCCTAGGAAAATTTAGTGAAAAGATCACCTAAATTGTATAATTGTTATTATGTCTTCTACCTGTGATCCCAAAGCCGGCCATACAAGATGGTCATTTCAGTCTTCCCAGTTAAAGTCCAGAAGAAATTCAATGATAAACAGCAGAGAGAAATTGTAATGATGATATCAATTCAGGAATGAGTATTTCCTCATTTCAGTATCTTTTGTTGTGTCTGGTTGACTCTGGACAGGATGTGGTTTCCTTGAAAGGATCCATCAATAGAAATCAGGCTTTTTTTTTCCTTTTTTTTTTTTTTTTTTGGCCTGTTGTTTTTTTAAACCATGACTCTTTACCAGGCCCTAACCCATCTCCAGCCTCATCTCTTTTTCCTAGCTTTTCTCATTCTAAAAATAAATAACAGTGTTGTGAATATTGATTAGATTCAAAGGGACAATGTCTTAATCATCTGAAAGTGATTTTTAAAATACTTACTGTTGTTATCTCTTTGCACCAGTATGAAAGTTTCTGTTTCTTTATCTATATAAATTTGACCAGGATTTTGGGTATTGCCATTAAATGTCTGTTCCAAAACAACATGCTAATTTATTCAACATAGAATTTTAAGTAATATTCTCCTTTTTAGTAGCTTCTTTTTAATTATTTGATGTTAACAGTATTTCTGAGAATTTTTCTCTTCTCCACTCCTGGGTCATCTGTTGTATTAATAAGGATTGTGCATTAATGGAAACAAAAAGATAGTCTAGCATATCTATTTAAACCAGTGGTAAACCTTGCTTCTTGACCATGTGAAAGACCAAAGCTACTGAATTGTTAAAATGACGTGCAGGAGTGAGGATCCAAGATTTTCTTCATGGTTCAGTTAGTAACTTACTGTGACTTTGAGAGCAACATGTTTGACTGATTTAAGTCTCATATTGTTTAAGGTAGGGTAGAGAATAGGGCCTGGATTTTTTTGATTCATGAAGGGTCTTGACATAAAGTAAATATTAGACTTTAGCCTCTCACAGGATGAACCATTCAGTTCAATCCACACTCATTTCTGTGTTAGATTAGTGAGAATTTAACTTCTGAAAAAAGTTCAAGCCAAGTACTGCTGACGTTCTGCACTGGTGAGAATTGAGAGTGCCAGAGGTACTTTGGAAGGAAAAGAGATGCAGTTTGAAGTTGAGGGCAGGGCTAGCCAGGGTTAAAATTCCAGCGTTTTTACTTAGCTGTTTAATCCCAAGCAAATTGCCTGAGCCTCTGAGGCCTTGTCTGTAAAAATGGGGATAATAATACATACATAATACTACACTATTAGTTTTTCTCTCCCATGACCTGCAATCTTTGTCCACTTATGGTGAGAAACACACACACACACATCCCCCCTTAAGAGCCTTTGGAATGGTAAATGATTCGCACATAAATACCAGCACGATTTTTTTAGACAATGCAGCATAAATGTCAAGAGATATATGCATAAGGGATGAGGTATACCTAGAAGCTGTAATATCCAGAATTTTCCCAAACCTTATTTATAACCATTTGTGTCTGAACCCTAACAATTATTTTCTGAAACTGTTAACAAAGGACATAATTGAAAGATCTGAATCTCACTACTTATTTCACGCTTTTCTGCTTAGAGGTGCTAATGAGCAGCAGAATAACCCCAAAATGGTCCTTAATCCAAACACCAACAAGTCAGGTTATGGGTAATTAAGAATACACTGGATGAAACTTACCTACATGGCAGCTAGCATCTGTGTTTTTAAGAGGTTGCTGGGGAAGGTTGGTTCAGTTCTTATTTTGATCCTCATTGGAAACTCTGAGGTTAAGGTCAGCATCCTCAGTTCAAAGATACTTGAACATGTATGAATCTTTGTCTTCTTGAAAACTTTTTATCTGGGGAATAAGGAACCTGAATCTCTAGCATTTCATTCCAACGAGAGAAGTTTTGACATTTACGATTCTTTTAATTTCACACATCATTTCGCAGCATGCAGGATCTTGGCGCCTGCCAAGAGGACTGCAAATTCTTTTTGGAAAAAGTACTTTTTTGGGTGTTGGAAGAGTTTTGAGTTACAGACACACTTCTTTAATAGTGTTCTTGAAATGTCCAAATGGTCTTAATATGTAAGTCATATGAAACTTAAAATCCTCCCCTGAACTTACTCTTCCAAGACAGCTTTATAACAGCCCTCATTCTAATAACAAGGTTGACTTCCCTGTTTTCCAGTGTTTATGTATACTGTATAATGTTTCCTGTATAATGAGTTTATTGTATAATAAGGGACTCTGATTTATTAGCTCTTCATTATTCTCATTCTGTCAGCTTCCCAATAAATGCCACAACCCTTGGCAGAGACGTGAGTGTCAATCGGGGTGATATCATTGCTTTTTAATGAACTCTTCTTACCGGAGTAACAGCATTACATGTGAAGTACCTTATCCTGCATTATTAACGGGCCCCAGCATAAAAGGCACAAAGGCACTGAGAAGGTTGCTCTGAGAAATGGGGCAGTATTCGTTACCAATTTGATATACTGTTAGCTGACAGCTTTTGATCTATCATATTTACCCTTCCGAAACAATGAGAAATCATGGGTGGAGCTGGTGAACAATAGCATGTGTAGGCATTTTATAAATGTTGCCTTAGTTATTTAATGCCCAGGCTGACTGCTGGAATTTAACACAGTGACAGCTTTCTCAGATGGGGCATGAAAAAAACTGTGATATTTTACTGCCTGAGAAGTGAAGCGCTGAGATAGTTAGGGCCCAGCTCTCATTAGCTGAATGGTAGATTTTTCTAATTAGTTCTTTCTAGTGCAATTAGCACGAAAGAGTCTAATCACCTCATGTGAAACCAATCTAATGCTTGGAAAAGAATGCCCTTGGCTTCTCTTTCAGATTGGATCTTAGGATTTTCAGTCTGCCTCCTTAAAGAATGGAATCTGTTAGTGACTGATTATTTAAACCATGAGGCAGATTTAAACCATAGAAAAGGCAAGAAATGGACAACTTGTTGACTTGCAGTGCAAGTTTGGCTGGAGAAAGTGCTTAGAAATATTCATTAATTGGCAGTTATCACTTCAACTAAAGGATCTCTTTTCTTGATTTCTTTCATTTTAAAATGGGAGACTTGGGCCTAGGATAGCCACAGTTCAGCATGGCTGCCTCTCTGGAGGGCATGAAACATACTGCACATTAGAATCAAATGCATTTAGGGCCTGGGGCTACTGGGCTTGCTTTCTCAGCCTCTGAAGTGCCCAGATTCCCCATCGGTTTTTGCTAATCTGTGCATTCAGTGCCTTGTCTCTCCTCTCTCCCTCTCTGCCTTGGAGTCATCCGTAGGTGCCACATTCACTTTTGAACTGTTCCCTAATTTCTAGTGCCCATCCATCACTTCACATTTCTTAAGTGAGCCAACTCTGGGCATCTCAGTTGATAATGTTCATTTTTAACTGGAAAGGAAACTATAATGACAGCATCTGGCACATAAAATGTTTCTTCGTTTTGGGAACTCACTTGCTTGCCAGAAGATCAATGAGAAAATGCTGAGTATGTGTGTATTTATTATCAACTATGTGGAAAATGGGCATCCTTGCTCACTAGGCTACAGAGGGTAAGAATATTGAGTTTCCGTTATTCATCCCATCACTGCCCAGTAGAACTTCCTGTGATGATGGACATGTTCTATACCTGCACTGTCCATACAATAGGCACTAGTGACACGTGGCTGTTGAGCACTTGAAAAATGGCTAGTGAGACTGAGGAGCTAAAAATTATTTAATTTTAATGAGTTTAAATTTAAATAGACCCAGGTGACTAATGGCTACCATACTGAACAGGGCAGATGCAGATCTCTTCCACTTCCTAACCACTGTACCCCACCTTACACACAGCTGCGTCCTTAGCAACAGAGAATACATTGCCCTCTGTGCCCTCTTGCTATCCATTCTCTTCAGCCTTGCCTTAAAAAGCAATCAGACTTTTTCCAGTGCTGTTTGGAGTTTGACACAAGGCATTCTGTTGGCTTGTGCTATCTGTAGATCATTCTGTATGTCACCATGCCAGTATTTTGGTCTAAAGTTGGAAAAGACCCTGTAGTTTTTTAAATAGCCAAAATACGATTTGTTTCTAAGAAAGGAGGTGGCCAGAATCAGTCAATTTAAGCTCATTGGTGGAACCTTCCAAATCTCAAAGGTAGGGCAGTGTTGAACACCTCTCCAAAAAGTAAGATTAAGTATTTGCAAATGGCTTCTACAAACTCCCCTCTCTATGGCGTTTTAATTAGAGTTAATTAAATATTCACTTTGATCATCTTTATCAATGATGTTTAACAAATATTTTAACTTTGTTTATGATAGTCACTTGCTCTGTCGTAGAACTCTCCAGTTCACACTGAAAGGGTAAAGTTAACAACCTGGACAGATAGGCCCATCATGTGTGTTATGACCTGTCTGGTTTCCTTCTCCCTTGGTTAGAAGTCTCATTTTGTCGCTTTGAACTCTGGAATCAATCCTACTTAAAGGAGAATAGTAAGAACACTGTGGTTTTCTATTCAACAGAATTTATGTTCATTTATTCAACAGACACTAATTGAAGGCCCATTGTGTGCTAGGAATTGTGTAGTCACTGGGAACACATGGATGGAAAGACACTATCTATCTCACTGGATGGTAACCTCAAGCCACTGGCACATAAACAGTTAAAAGTACTATGTGGCAAATGTTCTAGAAGATGTGTGATGGAATGTAAATGGTCGTTTCAAAACAGGAAGACTTTTTTTTTTTGAGATGAAGTCTCACACTGTCACCCAGGCTGTAGTGCAGTGGCACAATCTCGGCTCACTGCAGTCTCCACCTCCTGGGTTCAAGCAATTCTCCTGCCTCAGCCTCCCGAGTAGCTGGGACTACAGGCGTGCACCACCATGCCCAGCTAATTTTTTTGTATTTTAGTAGAGATGGGGTTTCACCATGTTGGCCAGCATGGTCCTGATCTGCTGACCTCGTGATCCGCCCACCTTAGCCTCCCAAAGTGCTGGAATTACAGGCATAAGCCACTGCGCCCAGCCACAAGAAGACTTTTAAGATGTAACTTGTAAGGGAAATTTTATAGATATAAGGGAATACAAGGGAGACTCTTAAGGGAATTACAGGATTTTGCCAAGGATAAAAAGAAGGTAGGGCATTTGTGAAGGGGATTATGTTTTCCTAATTAACTGTATTCTTGAATGTCTTTGAAGAAAGGAGTCTCTCCTTTCTTCATTATGTAAAGCAAGAAAGAATGTGTGTTAGAGGAACTGCTGTTAGGAAAGGAATGCTGATATTTGGTGTGTAACTGTGAGTGCTAGGAAATGCATATCGAAAGGCAGCCCTACCTCTGGTCCTGGAAAGGCACATAATGGTGTGGGTGTTGTGGCCCATTGAAGTTACATGCTTAATTTTGGAAACTAACAAGGGCAGCATTAGGATGAGGCCAGAGACCCACCTACGGGGCAAAATGTATCAGGGCACTCACTTTGAGGGTCGTGCAAGTTCAGGGTCAGTACTGACACAACCCTGAGAATGAGTGTCTCCTAAAATTGTGTGCCCTAGATACCTCACTTACCTTACCCTCATCCCAGCCCTGAAACACAACTCTGGGTTTTTGTGCAGTGAATGGGCTTGAAAAGCAAGTAGATGAGAATCTGAATTACGAAAATATGGCAGACGTGGCAGGATAGAAATTAATGAGACATATTTACAAGGTAAAGTCAAGAGGACCTAGGACAGAAAAAATACGAGGTATGAGCGAGGGGAGCCTCATTGCTCTGTCACTGAGTTCTGAGGATCTTTTTCTATTGCCGATACTGACTTTTCTGCAGTTTCTCATATTTCTCAGCTCCTGCCCTGTCTTGAAGGTCATGCCCAATTCAAATCCAGCCCTTACCTGTTTGCTAAGTCCCATGCCCTCGACCTTGTTTTGGAAGAAGGCCGTGAAAGCTGGAGTTTTAAAAAATGTCTAACTTTAGATAGATCTGCTTTACTGAGTGGTCCTAACACATTCAGAGAATTGCATTATTCTTTGCTCTCTAAATTCAGTGACCTTATTTTAAAAGATGATCAACATGGCTTAGAACCTTTTGAGGATTAGGAGACATTTTAGCAAGTTTATCAAGAATAAGCAAAGATGACATTTGGCTAGCAGTGTGTCTCCCCCACCCCACCCCACAAAACCGTTTTTTTGGAGTGAAGCTTTTCCATTTGACAAGTTTAGAATTACCAATACTGCTTGCAACTCCTTCCTTTCTCCAAACTCTGGGATGTTTTCAGGAGGGACTCTTTTCTTCAAAGCCATCCAAGAATATAGTTAATTAGGAAAACATGCAAGAAAAGACACCTTGGCTCCTCTGGCCGCCTGTTGTACTCTTCCAGCACATGCTATTACTTGTCTCAGACAAGTAGACAGGTGGCTGTTTGCAAAGCAGGGTCTAATGTGCCTTTGACTCAGAGAAGTTTGGAAACAAAGCCCTCTGTACAGTAAGCTTGTGACTGTTTGATGATGTCTTCTGATCGTGCCTATTCCCGGTTACCTACAGTCTGAAAGAATTGTATGGAGAGTGTGTGATATTCTGCAGAAGGCTGCTGTAGCATAACTTAGACTTAACCAGCATTGATTGGGCTTAGAATCACAAAATCTCAAGATTAGGTGACTACTGGATGGTTATCTAATCCAACTTCCCCTCCAGAAAGTCTCTCATACAGTTTTTCTCCCAAAATGGCCCTCAAGTCATAACTTCCTATGACAAAGTGCTTACTTCCTCTTTGGTTAATGCTGGTGAAACCTCAGTGATACTTACAAGTTAACTTTCATTTCTTCGGCATTCTTCTCTTTAGTGTTAATTTCTTTGATGGTGTGTCCTGCTTTCCAACTTTTATATATGGCCTCTTAAAGTCAGCTTATCCAGAGAAACTTCCTCCCTAGCTCCTGATTTATGCAGCTCCTCACCACCATGGCCTTTCTCCCTTCTTACAGGACCAGTTGCAGTTTCAGAATTTTAAAACTCCTCAGTTCTCTGAGGAGCCATTGTCCTTTCCAAAACTTGTCACTATGAAAAGTAGACTATGTTTTAGCCTTTGAACTATGAAATCTGCCTTTCAGTAAGGTTAGCTCCATATTTTGAGGTCTCTAGATACCCCCTCATTATCTGTCATGAGACTTGTATTACTTCCCAAGACTCTCATGACTTTCTTCTAGCATTCAGTTTTGTCTGAGAAACCATTCTTTGATACAGAATGGAGTAGACCTAATTATATCTCCTATTTTTTTAGACTTGAAACTTACTTCAAGCCTAATAATAATCTGTTGGTCATATGCTCTGCCATTAACTAAATGACACCATCAGCAAGTGTCCAGATAGTTGAGGTCCCAGTGTCCTGAATCTGTGGTTTTGTAATCTGTGTCAGAAGTCTGTCAGGCTTTTTTTTTCCACCTGGCTGGCATCTGGTATATTCTCAAAAGGATATCACTTTTCTTCTTATCCAGGTATGTGCCAGTGTGCTTCATCTCTCATGCTCATGGACTTCCATGCAAATTGATCTGCTTTTCCAAAAACTATTTACTAAGCATTATTATGTATCTGGTACTATGTCAGGTGGTAGAGCTACAATGGTAAGCAGTGGAAATCTATGTGTTTTTTTTGACACATGACACTGTCCGCTTTTCCACCATACCTTTCCAACCTTAAATCTTATCCCATGAGCCTGGTTGATACTCAGGAGATTATTTTTATCACCTCTCTAAAAATCTCTGCCTATTTTATAACTGGTAACATAGACAGCTAAAGAGATGAGGGCCTCACACAGGGGATTGGCCATGAGAGGAGCTTTCAGTGCTGTGATTTGAGGCCGAAGGTCTGATTTCTGACACCCTCTTAAAGGCTTTCAAGTATAGGCCACTGGGTTCCACATCCCATACGTCTTATCTCCGTTGTGGCTAGTTTCTCATTTGGGGAGGAGGTTAGACATGTTACTCTCTTCCCCCTCCACATTCAGTGTAAATTTCTCTTAATCAGGTCAGCTCACCTCCCCAGGCAAGCAAACACATTTTTCTCTGTCTTCCTGAGCAACCCCAGGGAAAGTCTGCATTATTTTAGTATCATAGACACAGTCTAGAAATCTGATTCCTATGGGTTGACACTATCCTCATGACAAATGCTTCACCTACCACGTCATCTTAATTTCATAATCACTGAACTTTGTTAAGATGAAAAACTAGAGCACTCACCAGACACCCAAATCTGTGCCAGGCTCCACGGTCCCCAAATGAAACTTCCTGGGTCTCTTGTGTCCAAGCCATTCCCCCCACCATGTGAAACAACATGAATGGATAGAGATAAATGGCTTTGTGACTCAGAACAGACAGTAGCCCCAAGAAGACCTCATGCCTCCCTCCTGGCCACGTGAACTGAATGAAGCAGGCTCCTTCTGTTCAGACAAAAGTCCGTGCCATCTCAGTGCCTGCTTTCCTTCCTGGCCCTTTATCTGGCTCCGTGCATGACTGTGCCTTCTCCTTTCAGCCACATGTGGTGCTGGTAATCTCTCACAGCATGCTGCCTTGTGCCTCTGTTTACACTGCCTCTTCTCCCTGGATGCTTTTCTCTGTCCCCTGCCATCACATGAAACTTACTTTGTGTTACGGCTTAATGGCAGCTTAACTTCTGTGATACCTCCCCCACCTCCTGCTCAATTCTAGGTTTGAGTATGTGCCTTCACTAAGTCCTCCCGTAATGCCTAAGCATGTCTCTATCACAGTCCACACATTGTTTCCTGTGTGTGTCTGTTTCTTCCATTAGACTATAATTTCCTTGAGGACTGGTCTTGTACCTCCCTCACCTTTGTGAGTACGGTGCCAAGCATGTAGTAGATGCTATTTAATAAAGGTGGGCATGTATGGCTGAATATTCTCAGCATTTCAGGATATTTTCTCTTTCTCCTCTGTCTTTTCTGTTCTCTGCTCACCTGGAATCAAAGTGGATGAAATAATACAAACAGGAAACCAGGAAGCAGAAGAGAATCCCAGCCACCTAACTACACTTCCCTCTCTTAGATGCTCTGCAACAGAGATCTGTCCTCAGGACTCCGCCTTACCTTTGCCAGCAGTGTGCAGCTGGCTTCCTAAATCCACCCAGAGTAGGGGTTAGCTTGTCAGAAAAATACAACTGGGATGTGTTCTACAGGGTTTTGCACAGTCCCCTCAGCTCCCACACTTCTGTGTCAGGGAGGCGATGCAGGGGCACGTCTCCTCCACCCTCTGGGAGACTTAAGTCTATGGCTCCAGGAGATGACACCCTGGCCTAGAGGACTGTACCCTTAAACCACTCTCTGCTGTGCTGGCTCATGTTATCCTGCTGCTCCTTTGGGTAGATGTTCTAGAGTCTTATCAACAAATTGCCACTAGTCATAGACTTCCCTGAGTAGGCACTAAATATGAACCAGCTGGTCAAAGGGAAGGGAAATGAAAGCCTTGGAGGATTTCAGATTGACAAACTCTTCTTTACCTTATAGCCTATGCTGCAAAGTCAGAGTAAAGAAACTTGTATTCTGCCTCATTGCATCCCCCACCACAACAGGCTGTAAACAGGAACTACCCCATGTTTTAGTATGAGAAAACTGAGGCCCCAAAAGTTAAAAATAACTTTAGAGTGCCACTTATAGCTAGCTGTTGGCAAAACAAGATTATATATTCAGATTTTTCCAGTTACTTCCCCATTTAAATGAGACCACAGAGCACTCACAAGGCACCCAAATCTGTGCCAGCCTCCACAGTCCCCACATGAAGTTTCCTAGGTCTCTTGTGTCCAAGCCGGTCCCCCCATGTGAAACAGCATGAATGGGTAGAGATAAGTCGTAGAAGTTCCTGGATGGCTACCAAAGTACATCCAAGACTGAAAATTATTTGTCAATTAAAAATAAATAAACAAACCTCTGAAAAGAGGATCTGTTATGTGTCTAACTACCTTTAAATCTCCTTGAGATAAATTGTAAGAAGCTGTTTCTGTTGAGCCACCCCCATCACCAGTTTCTCACAATGCAGTGCTCAGCAGGCAGTGGCTGCTTAAGAATTCCAGCTAAGTGGTAGTAAACTAATGAGAGTTCATCATGGAACACGGGGAGCCCTTTTCTAGGGTCTAAATATGTGCTCTGTATTTGTCATGGAGAACCAAAGAAAGGAAGAAAATCAAGAACAATATTAGTCTTAAGAACTTTTTTAAATAACAAAAATGACTAAGTTACTAAGGTCAAGAACTATTCTAATGCTTTTATACTCATCTTATCAAATTGCTCCAACTCCGTATGACATAGATACTGCTACTATCAGGACCCATTTTACAAATGAACAAACTGAGTCTTAAGAGGCTAAGTAACTTGCCAAAGCACATCCCAGACTTGACCCCAGGCAGCTTGGCTCAGGGACCTCTGCTCACAGACACTCCTCTTCCTGGGTCTAATTCAAGAGGGGTGATGTGGGACTTAGAGCAGCCTGTGGGCTTAGTGATTCTTCTGCTTGGTGCACAGCAAGACAGACCGTAATCAGCACTTGAATAATAGAATTTTTATGAGTGACTCAAGTAAAAGCCAGGATTTAGAGATTGAGAGTTGATTGTTAAAGGATAAATGATATTTGGAACGTCTTACTGGATTTGATTAAAGTGAAATTCAAAAACCATCACAAAGATGATTATTTACCAGTGATACTTGAAGGAGTTTTTTTGTGGCTTAAGTCATTGGCACTCCAATACTTAAAATCTCTGTGCTCAAAACCAGAATGTAATTGATCCTTAGAAAATCAGAGGTTAGCGCCTTCTTTGGCAAGCTACTTCTGAGCTTTGTTACACTGTAACATAATCATCCTTTGAAGACTGAGATCTGGTTTTCTGGTTTTTTTTTTCTTCACATGGTGCCTGGTATCTTCTCTTGAACATAATAGATACTTGGAGATGAGTGGACAAACTGAAGTCATTTTAGATTGCTTTAAGGGCTCTGAATTTAAGAAAGAGTTGATTTCTAAAAGAAGCATAGTAACAAAGATTGCTTAAATACAAAAATCTCATTTCTCTTCTTAATCACCTGGACGTCAATACCCAGATCCCAGTCCAAGTATCACACTGTGCCTCTATAAAGTTAATCTTTTCTGGAAGGGAAACCAAATATGAAATAGTATCAAGAACTGGGACAGACTGCTGGAACACCCTGCATGTCCTCTGTTGGCCGCTACAGAAGGTTAAACAACAGGAGGGGCTGGATTAGGGTTTGTGTTCGGAAGTGCATTTGAAGCAGGCTTGACAGTTAAGCTCATGGCCAGTACTACGTGCCACAGCAAGAGGACAATAGAAGATTTAAAAGTATGAGCAGGCTATGGCCAAAGCTGGAATGGATCGGCTAAGTAGATGAAGAGTTGGATGGCGTTAACTAGTAAATAAGTTTCATGGTCCTTTAAGAGACCTATAATGTTTTGATATACATACAATTAGTGAAATAGTGAGAGTTTGATATTTCATATATATAGCAAAATGATTATTATGGGTCTATTAGTTCCTTCTCATGCTACTAATAAAGAAATACCCAAGACTGGGCTGGGTGCGGTGTGGCTCACGCCTGTAATCCCAGCACTTTGGGAGGCTGAGGCGGGCGAATCACAAGGTCAAGAGACCGAGACCATCCTGGCCAACGTGCTGAAAACCCCGTCTCTACTAAAAATACAAAAATTAGCTGGGTGTGGTGGCGCATGCCTGTAGTCCCAGCTACTCGGGAGGCTGAGGCAGGAGAATTGCTTGAACCCAGGAGGTGGAGGTTGCAGTGAGCCGAGATCACACTACTGCACTCCAGCCTGGCACCTGGCGACAGAGCGAGACTGTCTCAAAAAAAACAAACAAACAAACAAACAAAAAACCCAAGACTGGATAATTTATTTAAAAAAAGAGGTTTAATAGACTTGCGGTTCCACATGGCTGGGGAGGCCTTACAATCATGGTAGAAGGCAAAGGAGGAGCAAAAGCATGGCTTACATGACAGCAGACAAGGGACCATGTACAGGGGAACTCCCCCGTTATAAAACCGTTAGCTCTCCTGTCACATATTCACTGTCACAAGAACAGCACAGGAAAAGCCCACCCCCATGATTCACTTCCCTCCCATGCAGTTCCTCCCACAACTCATGGGGATTACAGGAGCTACAATTCAAGATGAGATTTGGGTGGGGACACAGCCAAACCGTATCAACGGGTAAGGAATTTAGTCTATCTGTCACCTTCCATATTTACCCTTTTTTTGTGGTAAGAACACCTAAAATCTACTCTCCTAGCAAATTTTCAATCTACAGTGTTACTAACTATAGTCCTCCTGCCGTACATTAGATCTCTAGACTTAACTGCAACTTTGTACTCTGTGAACTCTATCTGCCCATTTCTTCCTCCTCCCTACCCCGGTAACTGCCATTGTGTTTTCTGTTTCTATGTATTTGACTGTTGTTTTTTAGATGCTGCATATAAGTGAGCTCATATAGTATTTTTCTTTCTGTGTCTGGCTTCTTTCACTTATCATTGTGTCCTCCATGTTGTTGCAAATGACAGGATTTCCTTCTTTTTTAAGGAGATGTATATGTGTACACACACACACTACAGCACATTATCACATTTTCTTTATCCACTCATCCATTGATGGACACTTAGGTTGATTTCCCATCTTGGTTGTTGTGATTAGTGCTGCAGTGACCGTGGGGGTGCAGATATCTCTTCAAAATGTTGATGTCATTTCCTCTGGTGGGACTGCTGAATTGTATGGTATTGTGTTTTTAAATTTTGGTGGGGCCTTCATACTGGCTTTCGTAATAGCTATACCAACTTGTAATATTGGGGTTCAGGGTGCCGTCAGCTCCCCTGAGAGGACGTTTCTCCAGGTCTTGGTCTCCTGCCCTCTCAAGAATGAGAGAGGGGACCACAGCGCAGTGCGCAGTAAATGCTGGACTCAAAAGCGTTTGTAGAAAGTGATTTATTTAAAGAGAGAGAGAAACAGGAGAGGGAGAGAGAAAGAAACAGCTAACTCTCACACTGAGTGAGAGAATCCAGAAAGATGGAATCCAGGAGAGGAAAGCAGCTTCCACGAGAGTGTTAGGGAATAGAGAGAGACAGAATTTAGGAGGGGAAGACGGGCTTCCACGAGAGAGTGTGGAAGGGGACTCCAGAGGGAAAATCCAGGATAGAGAAAAACAGCTTCCACGAGAGAGTGTGGAAGGGGACTCCAGAGGGAAAATCCAGGATAGAGAAAAACAGCTTCCACGAGAGAGTGTGGAAGGGGACTCCAGAGGGAAAATCCAGGATAGAGAAAAACAGCTTCCACGAGAGAGTGTGGAAGGGGACTCCAGAGGGAAAATCCAGGATAGAGAAAAACAGCTTCCACGAGAGAGTGTGGAAGGGGACTCCAGAGGGAAAATCCAGGATAGAGAAAACAGCTTCCACGAGAGAGTGTGGAAGGGGACTCCAGAGGGAAAATCCAGGATAGAGAAAAACAGCTTCCACGAGAGAGTGTGGAAGGGGACTCCAGAGGGAAAATCCAGGATAGAGAAAACAGCTTCCACGAGAGAGTGTGGAAGGGGACTCCAGAGGGAAAATCCAGGATAGAGAAAAACAGCTTCCACGAGAGAGTGTGGAAGGGGACTCCAGAGGGAAAATCCAGGATAGAGAAAAACAGCTTCCACGAGAGAGTGTGGAAGGGGACTCCAGAGGGAAAATCCAGGATAGAGAAAACAGCTTCCACGAGAGACTGTGGAAGGGGACTCCAGAGGGAAAATCCAGGATAGAGAAAAACAGCTTCCACGAGAGAGTGTGGAAGGGGACTCCAGAGGGAAAATCCAGGATAGAGAAAAACAGCTTCCACGAGAGAGTGTGGAAGGGGACTCCAGAAGGGAAATCCAGGATAGAGAAAAACAGCTTCCACGAGAGACTGTGGAAGGGGACTCCAGAGGGAAAATCCAGGATAGAGAAAAACAGCTTCCACGAGAGACTGTGGAAGGGGACCCCAGAAGGGAAATCCAGGATAGAGAAAAACAGCTTCCACGAGAGAGTGTGGAAGGGGACTCCAGAGGGAAAATCCAGGATAGAGAAAAACAGCTTCCACGAAGGGAGTGTTCGTGGAAGGGGATCCAAACATGAAGTCCGAAGGGGTGTGGAAGAAGGGACTTTTAACCTGGAAGGAACCCCCACCTTCTCTAAGACCCCAGGCCAATGAAAGGAGTTCATTGAACTTCCGCCTAGTGATCTGACTCTTAGTTTCTTCCCGTGCCTGTGAAATTCAAACATAAACCGTTAAATCTCCCCGGATGGAGAGAGATGGGAGGTGGGCATGGTGCTGGGAAGTTCTTGCCCTTAAAACCACACTCCCTTATGGACCTGGAAAGAGAACACATTCCCTCAAACTTACATTCTTCCTAACGGTGTACAAGGTAACTTTTTCTCCAGAACCTTACCAGATAAATGTTGACTTTTTCTTTTTCTTTTCTTTTTTTTTTTTTTTGAGGTGAAGTCTTGCTCTGTAACCCAGGCTGGAGTACAGTGGTGTGATCTTGTCTCACTGCAACCTCCGCCTCGCAGGTTCAAGTGATTCTGGTGCCTCAGCCTCCCAAGTAATTGGGATTACAGGTGCCTACTAATTTTTGTATTTTTAGTAGAGACAGGGGTTTTACCATGTTGGCCAGGCTGGTCTCAAACTCCTGGCCTCAAGTGATCCACCTGCCTCAGCCTCCAAAGTGCTGGGATTACAGGCATGAGCCACCGGGCCCGGCCTTGACCATTATTTTTAATAGCTAACATTTATTGAAGATTTACCATTTGTATGAGTCTAAGAACTTTGCAAGTGTATTTAACAATCTGTGACGTAGGTACTACTGTTAATCCCATCACACATATTAAATAACTGAGGCACAAGGAGTTTAAGGAACTTGCTCAAAATGTCACAATTAGTAAGCCAGGAAGCCAGCCAGAACGCATGCTCTTAACCCCTGCACTGTGCTGCCAACTCTTTGGAGTGGTTTGTTTTCATTGTGAGGTGTTGTTTGCCGTCTCTGAAGATCCTTGTTCTTACGGTGTGAGCCAGAGACCTGCACGGATCACATGGCCTAGCTAGTCTCTCAGTACAGTGACTTCTTAACCTTAATCTTTGCCTGCATTCCTCTTTGTCCTAGACTCTAAACTCCCCGGAGGGTGGAGACTCTATCTCATTCATTTGTGCCCATTTTAGTGACTGTTGAAAGGGAGCCTCAAGGAGTTTTATCTAGATGCCTGTGAATCTAGATTATTCATCATCCACTGGGATTTTGGTGGTGTTCCTTGTCTCCAAGGAGGGAGTCAGCAGTAACAGGAGTCAGCAGAGATCTCAACAGTGTTCATCAAACACATGTTGAGTGCCTGCTATATTCTAGGCCTGTACCTATGTGGTAAACAGAACAGACATTATCTTCTGTGCCCTCTCAGAACTTAAGGTACAGCAAAGAAACAAATGAGATAAGTGCAAGTGTGATAAATGCTGTTAAAAAAAAAAAAAGCAAAGAGATTGAGGTAGAGAATAATGGATGTAGGGTGAGGTAGGACCTAGGATATTCTAAGTGAATATTTGAGTAACAAGAGTGACATAGCTGAGAATGAGAAGACTGCAGGGGAAGCTCCTTGTTGGCAAAGAAAACAGCATGTGCAAAGGCCCTGAGGTTGGAACTGCTCTGTTTAATCTGCTTTTTTTTTTTCTTTTTTTTTTTTTGTTTAATCTGCTTAATAGTAGAATTCAGTGACGCTCATTAGTTACCTCTTCACACATTTCCGCCAAACACTTGTCCTTGAGTCTGTTCTTTTTTATTAGTGGTTCCAAATCTAGTTTTTAAAATTGCTCAATATTCAGAGAGCCTTTGACCGATTGCTCTGGAAACAGAGGCAGTTCCACCATGGCCAACAGAATTTGGAACGTAAATTGTCCGTTTATATCCCCATTTGTATCTTGAGCTTAGCTTGCATAGGACTCATCAAAGCAATATGTCAAATTCCTTACACTTGTTATATCTCTTTTTTCACTGACTCCAAGCATGAAAAATTTGAAATTAATAAAAGAATTCTTTATAAGAGATTCTTTTTTCTAAAATTTTCTAAATACTATGATTATATCCCTTAACCTCAGACATGGTGGTTTCACTGCATTTTACTCAAGAGAAGATTGCTTACAAATACCACACAGGAGAGGTACCTTTCTAGCCTCCTGCAGGAGGGTGGCTGACCCAGGGAACCTCCAGGCAAGCAGGACATACACCAAGTATACCAAGTATCCTACACGTGGACAGTGTCTAACTTGATCCTATCTTTCTCCTTCCCCATGTTTTAGTTAAGTCCCCTGAAAGCTCCCATTACCCACTGCTCATAAAGGGTCTGTACATTATTTAAGAGAAAGAAACACAGCCTTTATCCCATTGGATTTTTCTTCTCAATCACATGAGTCTTTTCTCTGAGCACACACACATGGCCTAGACTCACTGTCAGGGGAGATGTAATGCCAGCATCTGGTGTTAATATCTATTGTTGACATTTTGAGAATGAGAACATGAGCTATTAGGGAAGATGTTTGCTTGTACCTAATTAATGTCCCGTTGTATCCTCTCTTGTTGTCAGCTCTGCCTCACCATCCTGCCTTGGCATTTTCTTTTACTGGCTAACTTTAAAAGTTAATTATTTCTCTGTTGAATGTTAAATGCCACCGGTTTTTAATGCTGTTCCTCGGTGTGAATTATTAGTTATCAAAAATCAAAATGATCTGTGCAATTATCAGCTCTTTACCTAAAGCCACTGTTCTTACTAATCACATAAAGCGCAGTAGCATTTGCCGATGTCTGGCAACATAGATCTTTCCAGCAGATGTAAGTTTCTGACTCAGTACATTCCTGTCCCTATCCAGCTTTCCGTGTGTAGAGCAGATACAGAGTCCTGGTACCTCATCTAATGGAAACAATTACTGACAGGGCCAAGTCTTCCAGGCTCATTTTGCTTGAATCTCAAATCACTGTTAAAATTCATTTGGCAACTCCAGTAAGTACAGAGAGTAATGAGGAACCTCAGATAGAATAATTTCCTAATAGCTTTCATAAAACATGTCTTGGTAGGAGATCACAACTCTTTCTTTACTTGAGATTGGTTTATAAAAATAATAGTACAAGTTCCAACCAACAGTTACTAAGTGTACTCTGTGCCAGGCTTTGTCATTAGCTTTTTGCATGGATTATCTTAATCCTCTCAACAATCCCGTGAGGTAAAGTCTTATTATTATTCCCAACTTAAAGATGAGCAATTTGAAGACTAAAAACTTGAGTAATTAATGTACCATCACATGGCTGGTAAGTCGTGGGCCAGGATCCCCAGCCGGCAGTCACTGCAGAGCTGCAGCGTCCCGGATGGTGACTGTGACGCACACGTGGCTACTGAGCACTTGAAATGGGGTGAGTCCAAATGAGGTGGGCTATAAGTGTAAAATATACACCCAGTTCCCACGCCTTAGTAAATAAAATAGCATAAAATGTCTCATTAAGAACGTGTTCATACCAAGTACATGTTGAAGTGATAATATTTTGGATGCATTGAGTTACAGGAAATATATTATTAAAATTAACTTGTTTGTTTTTCACTTCTTTAATGTGGCTACTAGAAAATTTTAAATTTCCTGTACTGCTTGCTTTATATTTCTATTAGGAACGGCTAATGTGTGTGTGTGTGTGTGTGTGTGTGTGTGTGTGTGTGTGTCTGTGTACACACGGAGAGAGAGGTTTCTGGAGTTTTTTCCTTGTCTTAGGAGTTTCCGATCCTAAATTATGGAGGAATAGGCACATATTTCTGAACCTTCCCCCCCCTTCCTGGTTGTTTCACTTCCAGAAATCCAGTAGAAAGTACAAATTTTTACATCTCAGTCTCTACCAAGAGCCCGTCTGTTGGCTCTTCTCAAGTATCGAAGAAAATACTGACATGCCAGGCATTAACAAGATCAAAAGCAGGGCTAATGACAGAAATGTGGCTGCTGTTAAAGTGTCTCCAGAGGATAATTGGGGTGGACTTTTTGTTCTCCTTACAGCGACCCCCCTCAAATGTCTTCCAGAGAGTGCCTCTCAGTTCCAGTTCCTGAGGTCCTCCTTTGCCTTCCCTTCCAATCTCTGTCCACCACTTTCCTGGTCCACCTCCCTCTCTCTCCTGGATGCCCGCCTCTCTTGGGTGTCTGTGCAGCTGAGGCGGCCCCTCTGTTAAGCACTTCTGACATGAGGCAGGTCTTTTTTCCCTGCCAGTGAGAGCGGAGTGTATAATGGTGTTGCCCTCCACCGGGGATCTTTGAGAAGCTTTATGGCTGTAGCAGGCATGGGGGAACCAATCACAGGCACTAGCAGCTGATATATGACACTAATATAGGGTTCACTTTTATTCTCAACCTAAAAAAAGATAGATTGTTCCAAGTTTAGACAGGCTGTAAAATCATGTGCTTCTGGAGCCATGCTGCCTTACCCCCCGGGACCGCTGTAATTGCTTTACATCTGTACAAAGGTTCCTTGTAATCGGGCTTTCTGCCTTCATTTGTCTTCTTTTCAGCCTCTTAGTAAAGACCTTAATTGGTCTTAGTGGGGCTTTTTTCAGTTAGTGCAACTGTACCTTTAGGGCTGAACAAGTACCAGACACTACCTGCGGGGAGAAGTGGGGAGATGGGAAAGACATCAATACTCCTTTACCTTTAACAGTTTAATTAATGTGCTCAGAACAAGGAGTGGTTTGAAGAAATTTTGCCTCCTCCGGGACCCTGCTACAGATCAGATATAACAAGGGTTAGGTGGAATTTTCTAGATTTCTGTCCTGCTTCAGTCTCTGTGAACACTCATTAGCCTCATAATTGTCTCACAGTAAACTGCTGTATCAAGTTTCAGTCTGTCTCTTTGGAGGATCAAGTTGCTTTACATCAATAGACTGAAGTACTAGGGGATGTGTGTGAAGGGAAGTAGCCTCTAATTTCTGTTTCTTAGCTACTAATTATTTAATAATACATTTTATTGCCTATTAAAATGTGGCATAACTTGCTTGTCAGCAAAACTAGATGGAACCTAATCATTTGAGGAGAGGGATAATTGGCACTTGTACAGATGGCTTTTATTGCCAGTTGGGTTTGTTATTGCAGATAGAATTCCTTGCCAGGTTTCTTGGTGCTGTTTTTGGGCTGGTCAGTATTGTGAGGGGGTTACTTACTGTATTACAACCCTGGCGGTGAAATGTGGTATTATTGCAAATGCAGTGTGTACTTAGTTATAGATCATAAAGGCTTCTGCTGTGTAGGTACTTTTTTCCTTCTCCTCCCCCCCGACCCCTGGTTTTAAAGGACCCTAGTGAGTTTTGTACCACACTGAAAATTACCTTATGTGCTGGAAAATGCATCAGTGGAGACTTTGTTTAAACAAAGGGCGTTTTTATGATGGGTCGAAGTGGCCAAAACTTCTGGATTTCCATCTAGTAAAAATTTGTGTAGGAAAATTGGACCAGTCCCAGTTCCTTAGTAGAATTTCACGAAGGTTTTCCTATTGCTTCAAAATGACCCCTTGAGGAATGTTCTATAAATTCCAGAAAATTGCTCCCAGTGTTTCCTGGAGCACATTAAAAAATGAAGGAACACATTGTGTGTGGGATAGTTTGGTAGCAGAATTAGTTCACTGGGTAGAAGAGAGGGGATCCCAGGTAGTTGGGCTCTAAGTGGGAAGTGTTGGCCAACATTTGTAACTGGAGGCAGATTTGGCAGGCACTTCGGTAAGGAACATTTTGGTGGTATTGAAGTAGGCGGGAACAAACCGTGCAGGGGAAGAACGCTTCACACCCCAGGCTTTGTGGCCCAGAGCCTATATTCTCATCCCCAGGTGCCCGGCTCCTCTGCCTTCCAAAGGTGCTCAAGCTCACGTTCTACTCAGACATGGCCCAGTTTCACTGACAGCCACCACCCTTATTTGTTGAAAGTATGGGTTATGTTCTGATCCAAGAGAGCCATTGAAAACCTGTAATGATGTCCATCTTTGTACATTTTCTAGGTCCCATCTTCCCATCCATTACTACTTGGTAATTGTTTTTACGTCTCGCAGTTGACTCCTGAGGTCTAATTGTATTAGGGCGATAAGTCTCCCCCTCTGTCTGGCGACTTCCTTGGTGACTGCATTCTTCTTCCCTTGAAACAGGTACACTCCCTTGACCCTTTCCTTTAAGCTTCCAAAAGCCTCAGTGAAGACCTATGTATTTTACCTGTAACGCGCAGCCTTTTTAAGTACGGAAGGGAATGTCTGGGCTTGATACTTTAGAAAATCAATGTGAAATAAGCTTGACATAGGTAACTTTGTTTCTTAGAAGGGTGAGCTTTGGAATTACTGTAATTTAACACTTACAATAAATGTGTTAAAATAGGGGAGAAAGCCAGTTCGGAGTTTTGTGTGTTATATGAAGGGTGTGTGTTATGCATTGTCATTAAATTATCTTGAGCAAAAGCTGCTAGCAAGTGGCAGCCAATTTAAAAGGTGTGTATTGGAGCCGAAACCTGTAGGCAGAAACTGGTTTGGGAGTTGGTTTAGGAGGTGCAAACCTTTTAGACCATTGAGAGCACGGAGGTTGGTGATGACCTAGAATGTCCATAACCTTAGTGGTCACAGCCCACAGCCCACTCTGGGTGATGTAGGGCTGTGGATGAGCAGTGGGTGGATATGTGTTGGGGACACGAGTTTGGACAGGGTTATATCTGTTGATTTATTTCTCTCCTGTTTTTGACTCTTCCTGAGTTTATTTGTAAATCACCAGTTATGCCAGTAGTATTTTCTTATCAGCCCTCACCCTGGTAATTTTTCTCTTGTTGATCTAGGTGGACAGACCAAAATGGAGGGAAAGGGTTTTTAACAGTATGCCATTCTTTATTAAATGAAGCACCATTAAAACCGCTTCCCTCTCTGAGTTTCCTTTTTCCAGGCCCACTCCTAACATTTGCAAGGCAAGCATACACATGGAGATCCAGCTTATATCTCTTCTCTTTCTCTTGCCAGCACCATGAAGATCTTTGCTCCTCACCTCGCTCACCTCACACAAGCAAGCTCCACCCATACTTTCTGCCCTCACCAGCTGTGTAAACAGCTGCCTCTTGACCACCCTCAGGCCTATAGGTGTGTGCACTAGCAGCATGGCCTGCCCTTGGGAGATGCCTTCCAGGGTGGAAACCTGCCTATGCAGGCCCTAGGAGTTTCGGCCGTCTGGGAAGAGGAGTCCTGTGGGGTGTGCACAGCATGTTCTTAAGGGGGGTGTGTCAGCTAGGTGGGCCCATCCCCATGACTTCATGGATTCTTGCCCCATGTGGAGGTACACAGCTGGAGGGGCCCAAGAAGGATCCCCTAATGCATGGGTCTCAAGGCAAGGGCTGGATCTGACCTGTATTGTCTCTGCCTTTTCATTTTAGTCTTTGTAACATCACAGTTCATGTCCTGCAAAAATAATATGAAATAAAATGGATCCAACTCTCCATCAGAAAAACTAAATGGATGAACTGTTATTAACTCATCACTGTCTGTGAACACAAGATGTGAAGGCTTTGTCTTTGAATTCAATACTGGAAAGTCAGCTGGGGTCTTGTGCAAAAGAAATTTTGTGATGCATTTTGTATTAGAAATCTGTTTTTTCCATTAGCATTTAAGGCATAGCATACTTTTAACCAGACACAAGGGATGCTTTACTGTACAGTGAAAGAACCATGTAAGGGAAAATTGCAGCTGAAGGACCAAATTAGGAATGTTTTCAATTTCAAGAGTCCGGAGAAGAAAGAAAGCATTATATTGACATAGTCCGAACAAAGTAAAGGACTTTGAAGCTTGCTAACATTTTTAAATACAACTTTGTTCAACCTCTTCAAAGAATGAGGATAATTGCATCGTTGATGATAGTATTTCTAATGTCCGAAGGGTTGCCGAACTCACTCTCCCTTCAAATTTGAACATGGTTCAGAGGCTTCTGTCTTAGTCCATTTCATCTTGCTATAACAGAATACCTGACACTGGGTAATTTATAAGAAAAGAGGTTATTTAGTACAAGGTTCTTCAGGCTAGGAAGTTCAAGGGGCATGGCACTGGCATCTGCTTGGCTTCTCGTGAGGGCCATGACAGAGAAGGTCAAAGGGGAAGTGGACACGTGTGAAGAGGCGAAACCCAAGGGGCACCCTTGCTTCATATCAACTGGCTCTTGAGGAATCTAGTTGATCCCCCTGGAGAGTGAGAACTCACTCCCTTCCAAGGACAGTGTTAATCTATTCTTGAGGGATCTGCTTCTAGGACCCAAAAGCCTCCCACTAGACCCCACCTCCACACACTGCCACACTAGGGATTAAATTTCAACATGAGTTTTGTGGAGACAAACCACATCCAAAACATAGCAGCTTCCAAAATGAGGTTAACGGGACCCAACTCCATCCAGAAGCCAGTGTAGTATGTTTTCTGTATTATGCTAATGTTACTCAATTTTAACAAGGAGAATTCTGACTTTGATGTGGCAGTGATAGTCCTTAAAGTATTTGAAGGTCTTTGTCAGTTGTCACGTATTTTTGTGTTGGGGGAGCTCATGCTTTTAATGACCCTGATGTTGATCTTCTTTTAAAAAATGTAGGTTAATTATTCTGTCATCTTTATCTGACAGACAATGGTTAATATTGTTTATTGTGTAAATGAGACGCTTTACTATCCAAAAGAAAACTCTTTTGGAAAGCATACTGATATTGGGTTTGAAAGGGAAAAATAGGCAAGTATCTTTTAAAAAAAAAAATTGTCTCACTCTGTCACCCAGGCTGGAGTGCAGTGGTGCGATCATAGCTCACTGCAGCCTTGACCTTCTGGGCTCAGGTAATCCTCTCACTTCAGCCTCCTGAGTAGCTGGGACTATAGGTGCATCCACCATGCCCAGCTAAGCTTTAAAATTTTTTTCTAGAGATAGGGGTCTCATTGGGGTATAGAGACCCCTGGGTTGTCCATGCTGGTCTTAAACTTCTGACCTCAAGTGAGCCTCTCTCCATGATCTCCCAAAGTGCTGGGACTTCAGGTATGAGCCACTGAGCTCGGCCTAAGCAAGTATCTTAAAATGGGTCCTTGTTAGTCAGCTTTTTTCATTATCTCAAGAGAGGAGAGTCTTAGGAGAGCACATTTTCAGACATACTAGAAAACGACAGTAATACCTCTTACAGGTGACCCCTAGCCCATGGTGGCCTTCTCACTCACCTGACTCAAAATTGGGCAGAGGGACTAATTTTACGTAATCTTAGATCTTGTAAATGACTTTCTACTTTCTTTTCCTTACCCCACTGACTTCTCTTCCCCTGGCACCCTTGCTGGTGAGATAAAACAGGGGAATGGAGCCAGGACCAGTGAGTTACCATGTGGAGTGCTGCTTCTCCCTCAAGGCTGATCGTGAGCTGTGTTCATGAGGGACTCACTGTCACATTCTACCCAGAGGCCTCTTAAGCTGCTCTTTTCTGGAGTTTAAGCCTCATTCTTAGGACATGCAGCGAATTTGCTCTCCAAATGATTCCGCACACAAAACGCCTCTCCCTATGAAACTGGTCTTGGCTCTGCCCTCCCAGCACTAACCAGAGCCCTGCTGGTATTTCTCCTCACCTCCGCTTGGGTTAAAAAGCGAGTGTGTAACAGATTTGTTTAGAAGGGTCCTCAGCTACACCCAGCCTCCCATACAAAACGAGATTCTTGAAAATTAAGTCAGATAATAACGATAGAGCAAAGCATTTTGTTCGTGTTTTTGGCTCAGTATTTATTTGTCATTATGCCTCATCCTCCATTACTTTACGTACTTGCTGTGATCTACAGGCCTGTGCTTATGTTCATGGCTGTTTTCCGGAGCATTGCTGGGCTGCTTAAATTTTGATGCTCCAGTCTAAATAATGACCAGATTCCTAAGAAGTCCTCAGGTTTCCTAGAAGCATCTGTCACCCTTTGAATTCTCTAGTAGCATGCCAAAAGTGCTAAATTATAGAGTCCAAGGAGGCCAGTCATCCACCAAAGAAACGAGAATGGGATGAATAGAAAGGGAGAAAGATGTTCAGCTGAGCCAATTCAGGGTAATACATGCTCCTTGGTTGAACTGGTTTCTCATATGGGTAGGTGACTGGGTTCTGCCTGTGACTTGTTCAACTCTGCAAGCTACTAAATAGAATAAAACTTGCTGAAATCACAGAATTTCAAGAAGATGAGTTCTATGTATATGTATATAGGCGTGTATTCATATACACACCCGTGCTGTCACACACTCATACACGAACTTAAAGAATTCTGGTTTAGTGTACACTTGACCTTTTGACAGCTCTCCCTAGCTCAAAGGGAGAAGCTAGAGTCTATGAAGTGATTATTATGTAAACCCAACTGAGCCTTTCCTGGAAATACCACAAAAATGTCTTAGAATTGAAAAGATGACAAATGCTGATTTATGCCAAACTCGGGACTTCATTGCTAGAGCACTGTCACTTAGCATTTCCGTCAGCAAGACTGCTTCCTTTTAACATCAGATCGGGTGTTTACATGGATGGCAATTAGGGCTGGTGAAATAGTTCAAATAAAGCAAGAACCCGAGTAGCTTGGGGGAGTGAACCTAGTTAGTTCCCAAACAGTAAATACCTGTCTTCCCCTCCCTTGTCTCTCTCCCCTTCCTTTCCTTTCTCCACCTTGCTTCTCACTTCACTCCCTTTCCAGACTATCCTTTCCTGTAGGGGGCTGAACAGAGATTGAACCACACAATACACTGAGATTCTGCATCAGAGAAGACATTCAAATCCTGAAATACTGTAGTAGGATCTGGTTTTCAAGTGTTTTTTCCCGGGGAAAGTGAGAACATTCCTTACAGTCTTATAAAATAAGTATGTTCATTGATATTTCAAGCCAGAAGAAATTCATTTTAAGAAGTTGGAGTATTTGTATGTGACAGGATAGTAATTCCTCCTTCTCTATCCTTCCTTCCCCCCTCTCCCCCTCTCCCCCTCCCCCTTCCCCCCTCCCTTCCTTCCTTCCTTCTCCCTTCCTCCCCTCCTTCCTCTCTCCTTCTCTCTCCTCTTTGATTTTATTTTTTAATCCAGAAGTTCTTTTTAAAGGAAAAGAAATATCAACATTGTACATTCTAACATTCCAAATGCTTCGTATAGTTCCTTGCTTTCTTGCTTTAAACATTTTTTCAACAGACACTTAAGGACATTTTCAGGAGCTGTGCAAGGCATGAAAACCTGGAGATACATAAGCTGCAGTGGTGAACATGGAGGTGTCCACAGTAGATGGGAGAGAGGCACGTACTCCACTGTAAGAGACAGGGGTATTAAAGAAAGATAAATTATCTCAATAGCTCTGAGATGGCATCAGTCCCACTTAGAATTAAAGGAACATAAGTCTTTGTGATACATATTCTCATAATTCTTTCCCTCTGGGTGTGTGTATAATTTTTTTTGGTAATACATAGGTGGTAATCTAATGTGATGCATTTTTTCTTCCTGATATTTATAAGTACAGTGTTTCTTTTCATTGTATTCATTGTTGTTCTATATGTGTTTCCATCCATTCTGTGGGTTCAAAATAATGTAGGTAACCAGTCTCCAACTGTTGGACGTTTAGGATTTATCTGGTTTCTCATCTGAGTGTTCATTGGATAACTATTGGATTTCCTTAGAACATATGCTTGGAAAAGAATTCCTATATCAAAAAGTATAGAAAATCTGATGCTGTTGATAGTCTTATTTTTAACTGTTATACAATAAGTATTAATTTCCTAGAATTATATATTTAAATTAAGATATTTATGCAGATGAAATATCCAAATCTCCTGGTTTGCTGTTTATTTTTCTCCCATAACTCAACAGGCAGTTATATAACTTATTGTACTTTTCAAATGTTTCACCCCGATGTTCCACATATATTGCTACCCATGTACTCCATACCCTATCCATTTATGCTTCTCTGAATTCTGTACTTTAAAAAATGAAAGCAATCTAAAAACAAAACAACTCAGTTGAAATTATATCTTTTCCTGAAAACCTAAGTCTCCCAGCTTCTTTGAACTACTCCTTCTTTGGCCCCTTATAGTCCTCCTGTAGCCTGTTTATCTCATTTATTAACTAGCCAGCTAGCTTTTAGGCTATGTTTTATTATTAGAATCCTGTTTTTTTAGTAGACTGCAAACTACTCCAAGCCAGAGACCATGCCTTGTTTTATTTTGTGTACACAGCTAGCAGAGCATCTTACGTGTCATAGGAGTGGGATCTATTTTAGTGATTAATCTGTTCCCTTTTTATTTCACAGGGTTTGTGGAAGGGCATGGCCAAGTTGATGGTAATCATATGCCTTCAAATATCACGTTATCACATCGATATGGAAGGAAGGGAGACTGGCTTACTAAAAAAGCATTGTAGTTGTCTAGATTAGAAAAAAATGCATTTAGTTTTTCAACTGTGTAGCACCTAGTAGGCAGTCAGTAAATAGAAGCTTTAAAAAAATTTAAATAGGGCCCAAAAGTCCTTTTAAATAAATATCTTAATTTAAATAAATGAATTTATTAACTTCTTTTTTACTCCATTTCCTTGTCTGGAAAAAGTGGATCAGACTCATTTATAAAGAACTCTTTCTGATTGAAAACATTTAGTTACCTCTGTCTGGTCATGGGCGTTCATATATTGGAGACAGAAGCAGAACCAGTTGTGTAAACACAGGCTAATGTGTTCAATGTAGTGTTAAGAAAATAAAATACTGGCCGGACACAGTGGCTCATACCTGTAATCCTAGAACTTTGGGAGGCTGAGGCAGGTGGATTACCTGAGGTCAGGATTTTGAGACCAGCCTGACCAACATGGAGAAACCCCGTCTCTACTTAAAAATACAAAATTAGCCGGGTGTGGTGACGCATGCCTGTAATCCCAGCTACTCAGGAGACTGAGGCAGGAGAATTGCTTGAACCCCAGAGGCGGAGGTTGCGATGAGCCAGGATCATGCTGTTGCACTCCAGCCTGGGCAACAAGAGTGAAACTCTGTCTCAAAAAAAAATAGTAATAAAATAAAATATTTTTTAATTGGTCTGGACAAGTCTTGATACTAAAATGCTAAAACCTTTCCAGTAACCTGGATGTCACGTGTCTCTCAGCAGTGATACTGTTGTAGGTAAAGTTGACGTGCTACTTCCTTTTTCATCAGGTGTGGCAGCTCAGCTTAGACATCCCATGTAGATGTAGAAAGGCACTGGGAAAGCCTAGTAACAAAAGGATTAGTAGGAATTTTAAAAATTAACTGTGACCAAAATTCTTTCTGCCCTAAGACATCATCTCTGCAGAAAACATACTTGGTGAAGGAATAATTGGCTCAGATTTTCTTTCCAAGTATCTTTACTGTCTGCCCTGAATTTCCCTCTTTACTCTTCAAAAGAGAGAGTCAGTTCCGTCACCAACCAGATTACAAATATCTCATTTCCCATTAGATCATAGCATTTAGAATAGTCCTTATTTTGATGTTTTTAAATATTTTGTAGTTTTATGAGGAATCAATACATTTGGTCAAGCATTCCCTTATTAAAGGAAATAAAGCTGAAGCTCAGAACAAATGGAAAAGCTTGTCTGTACATTTGCATGTGACGTGTGGTGTAGACCAGAAGTTTAAAGAATATTACATTCCAGTGACAAAAACACTAGAGACTTATAAGGCACCTGCAATCGACAGAGAACTTAAGTGATATTTTTTAAAGGCTACAAGTTCATAGACTCCTTCCATTCATGTCTGACATCAGCAAGCTCTTAATGTAGTGTGTACTTATTTATTGATCATACCATTTAAGTAGTAAGACATGAGAAAGTGGACACTATTATCTGGTAATTGACCATATTGGAGAGTTAAGTGTTCTGACAAGGAACTAAGTGTGTTTAACCTTCAGATAAGATCAATTTTAAGATAATGCCTACTTTAGTAATGAACCAAAGCTGTTAAGAAACTTTGTACTTCTAAAGCAATGCTGTTTTGATGACAAGTGTCATAGTTTTAGTGACCAGATTGGTTCCTGAGAGCCACTGGTCTCCCAGGCAACCTAGAAAGGAGTTACTTTCATCCTTTACTTAGCTTAAAAGCTCAAGTGGGAGGAGACAGTGGGAAGCAGCACTGCCCAAAGAGCCATTGATTTAGGAGACATCTTTCGGGTACCTACCATAAGCCAGTCATGCTATATTCTAGGGCTCCCGTGTTTAGTAACGTATCTGACTTCAAGAAACACGTTTCAGTAAAATGGTTTTCCAGTTCTATTTTATATATTAAATTTCTAAAACCAAAGCTTATTTAGTCCTTCATTTATTAAAGAGAGAGAGAGAGGAAGTTCTATTTGCCTCTGAGTCCTTTCCCTGTGTCCTAATTGAACACCACTTGACACCTCCTTCTCTTAGGGACAGATCCATAAGCAAATATCACAACACATTCTAAGTTATATAATACAAACATGAACAAAATTGACAAGAGGACACAAAGAAGGACATAGCTAAAGCTGCCTGTGAGTTTAGGAAAGGCTTCCTAGAGGAAGCAATGTTGAAGTCTGTCTTGGATGAGTAGAGCTCCCCAGAGAGAGAGAAGTAGAGGCAGTGTGAGCAAAGCAGGTAAAGGCTATGATATGTTTGTGGAACGAGGTAGCCCTACTTATATGTCTGGAATAGAGGCTTCTGAAAAGAAATAGTGAGAGACAGAACAGGAAAGTAGGTTAGGCCCCAAATCCTGCAGAGGTTTTTAAGCAGAATATTAAAAATCAGATTTGGATTTCAGTGAGGTGACGCTGACAACCTCGGGGAAATCACAGGAGCTTTTAAAGAGGAGAGTTGATATTCACCTAGGGCAGCAGTAGTGACATTTGAGAGGAAGGAATGTTCCAGAGAGATTTTAGAGGTGGTAGTGGATAGAGCTAAGTGACTGACTAAATGTGGAGAACGGAGAAATAAATGAGGAGAGGAGGTAAGAGTGATTCTTGAGATACCTAACCCCAAAGACTGCATGGGAGAGTATGTTCAATACAGGGGGAGGATCGAGCTGAAGATGAGAATGAGAAAGAATCAGTTCATTTTAGAAATGTTGAACTTGAGTTACCTGTGGAATATCCAGATGGAGAATTTTGGCTAACAAAGTTTGGGTCCTGAAGATAAAGATTAGGATTAGAAATATTGATTTATGGGCTGGACATGGTGGCTCATACCTGTAATCCCAGTACTTTGGGTGGCTAAGACAGGCAGATCACTTGAGGCCAGGAGTTCAACACCAGCTTTGCCAACATTTGCAAAACCCTGTCTCTACTAAAAATATAAAAATTCTCCAGGCGTGGTCTACTCGGGAGGCTGAGGCATGAGAATCACTTACACCTGGGAGGCACAGGTTGTAGTGACCTGAGATGGTGCCACTGCACTCCAGCCTGGGTAACAGAGTGAGACTCTGTCTCAAAAAAAAAAAAAAATAGAAATACTGACTATACTGATTTATGAAATCGCTGATAAAGAACGTAGTTCTGGGAATGTTCACTAATGACGGCTAAAAGAAGAATATTCATCGAAGGAAGCAGTCAGAGGCATTATTTGGTATCTAGGAAGGAGGAGTTTTGCAAAAGAAGAGAGTTCTCAGAAAGTGCAAATAGCAGTATCTGATACCACAGAGAGGACAGAGAGTTGTGAATCTTCTGAATAGCACTGACTTTAGCTCGTATAGAAGGCCACTGGTCTTTAACAGCAACTGTTTCAGCAGAAGGATGAGAGTAAAGACTGGGTTAGAATCACTCGAAAGAGAATGAAATGAAGAAATGTAGACAGTGATTGTGTGTATTCAATGTTTAGGGTGATGGGAAATGAAGAGGAACCCTGACTGAAAAGAGAAGCAAAGTGGAAGAGTGGGTGTGTATATGAGGGTGAGTTGAAATATATATGTAGGCTGTGGACACCTGTATGTCTCTGGGATAGTTACGGGTTTGGAATCAGACTGGCAGAAGGTCAGATTTCAGGCCTACTATTTAATAGTTTATGGACCTTGATCAAGTTCTTCTGTGAGCCTCAGCTTCCTCATGTATAAAATGAGATTAGTACTACCCCACCCTCTTGGAGTTCTTTAAGGATTTAATGACATTATGACATAGAAAACACCTAGAACTCAGAGGGCACTCTTGTTAGTAGGATGTTTTGTTTGTTCATTCTTGTAAAGAAGGGAGATATTAAAGATGCAAGAGAGGGAAGAGATGATGCCTGTGACCTCAGAGAAAAGAGACAAGTAGAAATGGGATTTGAGTAGAGGTAGAATAGTAGTTTCAAAGTCAGATTGGACATATTTTCCTGGGTAATAGACAGGAAGGACAGTGGTAAGATGAGGCATTGGGCAGTAGAATTTAGGTTATGTTGCAGTAACAAGTAGCCTTAGCTCTAAGCCTGTTAATGCAACAAAGTTTCTCTACTCATACTGTATGGCCAACATTAATTAAGAAGGGGTTTTTCTTTTATCTCTGCCCTTCAAAGACCCAGCCCAATGGGAGCTCCATCTCGGTATTTGCCTCTGCAGTATCATGGAGCAAGTCACATGGCTACCTCTGACCTCAAGAGGCCAAGAAAGTGCCTGGAATTGGGGAAGCACAGGAAATATTTGGTGATCAGTGGTCACGACCAGTACAATGAGCAGAGCTATAGGTATAAGTATATAGGGAAGTGACAGCAGTGGCTTCTGTTTTCCCAGTGAGGGAGGCAATAAAAATATGATCCACCAAGAGAGTAGCATGAGGGGTCTTACAAGAGTGGTAAATGTTTGGAACAGCCGCTTGTTAAAATAATTAAACGGGAACATAGCAGCAAAGGAAAAGGAAGTTGTTCTGCTTAAATATTTATCATTAGGGCTCCATGCAGAATGAAATGGTAATACAGCTGTGATTCAGTTTCTTAGTTCAGCTGTAGCTTAAAATTAGAAGCTGCCCATCAATAATTTTCCCAAGGGAGCAATTTCTACTGTAACAGCACATAGCCTAGAGAAAATGGAATGCACAAGAGCAGGCTTTCTTGGAATGGGAAGAGAAACCATTGCAGGGAGAGAATATAAGAGAGAAACTGATTGTATATCTATCCCTGGAAATAAAAGTGAGTCTTCCCTTTATCAGTTAGTCTGTAAATACGTCTGCTGCTGGCCTAGTACTTTGGCACTAGGTGTACTCAAGAGAAGTTTAGGACTTTACCTTTGTTCTCAGAGAATGTGTTGTTTGGTCAGAGGGGCAAAAAGGCTCATGCCATGAGTTTGAGGTTTGTTTCATATATGTCATTTATTGTCCTAATTGGTATAATTTGGGGGAGAGTTTCATGGAACAGATGAGATTAAACCTAGGCCTTGAAGAATAGATTAACCTTGGAGGGTGTCAAAGGAAGGGAAGGAGGGTACCAGAGTGATGGTATGATTAAAGGTCCGATGGTAGAAGTCAAAATGGTTTCTAGGGGGAGACAAGAAGGAGAGTGCCAGAAAGAAGAAGAGATAATTAGATGAAGAAATTACGGGACATCAGGTTGAACTGACAGGTTGCAGCCTTATTGAAAGGAGTTGGTACAACATGGGAGGAAAGCAGGAATTAAAGTTGTTGCATGAGGAATGGCACTGTGACAAGGTATACTTGGTCAGTTGGGAAGAACATCTGATGAGAAGATTAGTTAAAAGACTTCATAGTAATCCAGGTATCTTCTCCTCATTTATGCCCCAGAAGACTTTAATGACTTCCTGTTACCTTCAGAATAAAGTCCCAGTCTTTAGTCTTGCTTGACCATTCCCATTTTGAAGAGACTACTAGATATGCAAAGGGCACTAGGGTGAGGAAGACTGCAATATGTTGGAACCAGGAGCCAGAGCATGGATGTATAATTAGAATGCAAAGATGTTAGCAATGTGCTGTGTTTAGGAATGCAGCCTGGCACCTTGCAAGGGCTGTGACCAAGCCAGACACAACTCAGCCCTAGTAGGATATTGGAGGTTAGGTGGTCTGCCAACACAGGCATCAAAGCAGAAACCTCTTTACTATTTTTTTAAATAGCTTTATTGAGTTACAGTTCACATACCACGTGACTCACCCACTTAAGGTGTACACTTCCATGTTTTTTAATGTATGCACAGAGTTGTGCACTCATCACCATAATCAATTTTAGAATCAATTTCATGGCCCAAAAAAGAAACTCTGCACTCCCTATCCATCACCTCCTTCCTTGCCCATTCCACTGCCTCACCTCTCAGCGGTAGGTAACCAACCCTCCTCTCTGTAGATTTGCCTATTTTGGGCCTTTCATAAAAATGGAATCATACAATATATAGTCCTTGTAGCTGACTTGTTTCACTTATTTTTCACTTGTTTTAAAGGTGTATCCATTTCGTAGTATATGTCACGACTTCATTTCTTTATTATATTGCCTCATAATATACATTAAATTGATACACCACATTTTGTTTATCCCTTCATTAGCTGATACACATTTAGATCGTTGCTACTTTTTGGCTGTGATGAAAAATGCTGTGACGAACATTCTTGTTTAAGTTTTTTGTGGACATGTTTTCATTTCTCTTAGATATATAGACACCTTATAGTGGAATTGCAGTCACTATCATTTAACCATTTGAATAATTGCCTGACCATTTTCTACAGTGGCTGCATTTTACATTTCCACCAGCAATGTACGAGTGTTCTAATTTCTCCATATCCTTGCCAACACTTGTCTTTTTGATTATAGCCATTTTAGTGAGTGTGAAGAGATATCTCATTGTGGTTTTAGTCTCCATTTCCTTGATCAGAAGTTGCATTTTCAGAACTATGGCATAAGTGAAAGCATGTTTGAGGGCTTTGACAGAAGACTGAGAAATACATATTAAGAAATTGATATGGATAGGAGGATTTCAGGCAGTTAAAGGCTAAGAAGGAACTGGACAGAGCCTTTTATAGTTTGTCCAGTCTGTGGTGTTGCCATGTTCCACAGAAATGAATAATCAGAGGTTACCATTCTCATTCTGACTAATCATTCTCAGTCCTTGACAGCATGAAGTTAGAGTCACCTGAAAAATAATTTTAATGGCTGGGCATGGTGGCTCATGCCGGTAATCCTAGCACTTTGGGAGGCCGAGGCATGTGGATCATGAGATCAGGAGATCGAGACCATCCTGGCTAACACGGTGAAACCCCATCTCGACTAAAAATACAAAAAAAAATTAGCTGGGTGTAGTGGCATGTGCCTGTAGTCCCAGCTACTCGGGATGGTGAGGCAGGAGAATCGCTTGAACCCGGGAGGTAGAGGTTGTGGTGAGCCGAGATCGCACCACTGCACTCCAGCCTGGGCGACAGAGCCAGACTCGGTCTAAAAAAGAAATTAATAATAATAATGATTTAAAATATACCAGTGTTCAGGCCTTATCCTTGATCAATGGAATAAGAATGTTTGGGGATCTAGCCCAGGTATCTGTAGTTTCAGAATCTCCTCACATGATTCTGATGCACAGAGAGTTGAAAGACACCATCATAAATAATTCAACAGGATTAAATAGCAGAATGAATTTATTGATTGCATGCACTGATCAGATAACCATCTGCCTTTATTTTGACCTGTAAGCTTTTCTGAGACACCTGCTAACTGAATTTGATCAAATGGATGTGAGACATAATTGCAGTGTGCAGTCTTCTCCAACTAATGATGGAGGAAAACCTAGCAAGTGATTCATAAAATCAATTAACTGTTTCTCCCCAATTAAACCCCCAATTTAAAAGTTTTGTCACAGAGTTGAGTTCCTTCATTTTTTTTTCCTATTTATATTGGCTACACATGAGGCATTTGTTTATTTCCAATTATTTCTGTCTCGAGAGTTCAACATACAGTGATGCTTTTCAAGGTAATGAATTAGTTCATTGATTAGTTTATCTATTATGAGACAGTAAATTGATGTAATGAGTCACTGATAGATATCCTAGTAGTTGGCTCATAGATGCAAGCATTTTTTATGGTTGTGTTGATTTGAACACATGCCATTTATATGCAAACCTTGACCTTTGTAATTGACCTGATGTGTACAGATGACAGAGAATAGATCAATCAAGGTGATGTCTCATTACTATGTGGCCCGTGATTTCTCTAGGACTAAGGTATATTTTTTCTCTATAGGGATTGAGGGCCATTATTGTCTTCTGTTAAAATTCTAGGTCTAGTCACAAAACAGGAAAGGATGGGAACTAAAATGGAATATTATCCTGCTAGCTTGACACCAAGTTTCCAATGCTGAAAATATGATTTTTCATTGTCCAGACTCTTCTTTAGAGGGATCCTGTGTCCCTGACTTAAATTTGAGTTACACAGTTTTAGAAAGTGAAAACTGATATTCCAGAAAGAAGGGTTAGATAATGCAGAAATGTTAGTAATTTCACGTGTTCTGATGCCAACCTGGCCAGAGGTGGCTTTGGTTTTATTGTAGGTTGAGATTCCTTATAGGTTTAAAATGAGGGGAAGGTCAAGTTGAGTTTTGTGGAGGATGGTCTCCTAGTACTTTTTTAGGGGACCCATATTTTTGTCTTAATGGAACTGTTCAAAAGCTGTGCAGTAATCTAGGACTTCTCTTCCTCTTAAAAACAAACTAGGCACTGGTTGTATTTAGTGTCACATTCATTTAATCTAGACTAAGTGGAAGCATGGCATATAGAGATCATTGATGTAAAGTGTATCATGGAAGGAACTGAAATGGAAACAAACAGTGGGGGGGAAGACCTGTATGATAGCACATCCTTTCCATCTGGCTAGCCTTCCGTTTTCCCGGCCATTTCTCGCTTTACACTTCATCTTTGCTTGCTTCTTTTTCCTTTCCTTTTTTTTTTTTTTTAATATATGTATTTTACTTTTAATCTGCAACCTGGAAAGAAAATGAGAGGTGTATTACACATCCTTAAAAACAAAGAAAAAAAAAACCCTGTTAATAACTTCCGTTTTGAGAGCTTGGGCTGGTTGCAAGGCCCAAGGGACTAATCTGCTGAATGTGGAAGGATATGGAGCCATTTGTCCTGGGAGAAGCACTACATTAAAAAGAAGAGGAAGAAGTCATGGGGGGAGGGCGAGGCTCTGCTGATGAAAGTAGCTGTCAAATTAGCAGGTCTGGAAGTTGTAGTGCATATTGTTATGAGCTGCTCAAGTTCACACCAGAGCAACCAGCTCCATCCGTCTTTCTCAGTTTACATTTTAATTGGCTTGTAGTTAAGTTTTTTAAACACTGTGAGATTGCTGACATACACTGCAATATCATGTGAATAATTTATGGAGGTTGCTCAAGACAAGCTTTTTTTTTTTTTTTTTAATTTGAGAAACTGGGGGTAGTGGGAGAAGAAGAATGAGAGGGTCCATGGGAGGGGCCAGGACAGAAGAGCAGACACAACTGCATGTGCTGTGGTGGATGTTAAACGTTTCTGCTGGTGTAGGCAGCAGCATTTGGGGATTTCAGGGAGGTTTGTACAATACGATCATATTAATAACAATTCTGTCAAGAGAGCACCCAATTAAATTGAATTGGGTTTATGACTCCCTCTTGGTTTCTGAAAATGTGTGGATATAAAACCTCCACGATGTGAGTGTTGGATAACAAGGGTGGGTTTATTTATTTATTCATTTTTTGGTTGGTTTTAATGATTCCTCCTGCTACTGAGAATTTGCTTGTTTATAAATGCAGGAGTAGGCATTTTTCCCAAACTATCTTTCTGTTTTCTGCTGTCAAAATAATCTAGAGAAGATGGAACTGGCATCAGTGGGCAGTTATCCTAAGAACGTGACTGCTTCTAGGAGTGGTTTGCTGGACAGCTCTGAGTCTAGAATATCATCTAATTAACACCTGTGGGAGAATCCTCTTCCTCTGCTAAAATATACATTTTCTCTCATTACAAAATGAGTAAATTATATACAATGTCCAGAGTACAAAGAAGAGAATAAAAATCACCTCTAAGTCCTCCCCCACCCAGTACAATGGGTTTTTGTTTTTATCCTTCTAGTCTTTTTCTGTTCATGTTTAGTTAACGTAATTTAGTGAATCCTGTATATGGTTTAGAAGTCATCTTTTTTTTTCACTAAACATTACATCGTGAGTATATCCTTGTGAGTGGTCTATGTGGAATGTCATTTCTAATGACTGTAATGTGTATATGTGAATTAACTGTACTTTGTATAATGTTCTGCAACTAAAATGAAGTGTTGTTTATGGTTTGTACCCATTTTAGATAGGCAAGTTACAAATATATTTTTGGTAAAATCTCAGTATACATTCTTGATCATTTCTTTAGGAAAGCTCTGAAAAGTAGAATTTCTGCATGAAGCAGAGTGAGTCTGAGGGAAAAATCATTAATGTCTCAAGAATTTTGTCTCGAAAAGAGGGATAAAACACATTTTTTAAATTAATGAAATTAACAGTTTCTTCTATTAAAAAAAATGATGACATTCAATGTGAGATTCTTTAAACTTATCAAATCTTTTTCTTTGTGGGGTTTCTTAACTACAAACCTATCTATTAGGATTAATGGAGGCTATTTTTTCTTTACCAATTGGTATATAACTACTTAAGACTTCATGTAATCAGCTGAGATGCTACAAATGTATTGCCTGTCAACTTCAATAAAAAGAGGGCAGTTAATTAAAGGGATGTCTTGCTGTTAAACAAACTTGCAGTCAATTGCTTTTAAGTAACATTTAGTTTGATATGTAGTCAAAGGGCGGGAAAAGAAGTGTTTAGGACAGACTGGCTTTTTACAACATAAAAAAGAGAAGTGATTATATTGTGGTCGAGATGAGTCGCCTTTCAACTGGCATATTTTCCTTTTAAAAAATATATTCATATATCAGAAGAAAGGTGAAAGACATAAGGCCTTAAGGTTGATCAATTTGAGATCTTTTCCACTTAGAGTAACTAAGTCCTTATCTTCATGCATCCCTTGAAGAAATTGTTTTACGCTAATATCAAGCCTGGCTTTGAGGTCAGTGTGTATGTGTTTGCACATGTGCGTGCACACAGACTGTAAGTAGATGAGGCAAGAACTCCTTAAACGAAGTGCCATATTCTGCAGATGGGAAACTGCCACTCACAGACCCAGTGGAAAGGCTGCAGTAGCACAGGAGCACTTGGGATAGCTGTTCCAACTAAGGCCCATTTCCTGCTCCTCCTAGGAGTGTGCTGATGCTGTCTGCACCTTTGTTCAGCTCTTCCTTGATGACCCGGAATGGGATTACACATTTTCTGGATAGTGAGCTTGTAGTCAGAAGTCCTTTTTAAGCTCAGTGCTTTCATAGGGAGGATCCAAGCAAAAGACACCATACTGATTCAATATGTTAAGTGTTGAAATGTTTGTGAAACAACGCATATATGATAGAGATTTATTCTGTCTAAAAATCACTTGGATATGAGAGACTGGAGCTATTAGAAGCCCCACGGACTTTGTTCTGAGTTTCCACTGAGGCCACTGAACTTTGGAGCCTCACTCTGAAGCCAAGAAACTTCAACATTTGCCAATAACCACATTAAAATGTGTGTACCTGGCAATGGTGAACCAGCCTCATTTACTGGTTTCCATTCTTTGTATTGGCTATTCATTATTTCATCATCAAGAATTTATTTTTTTAGTGCCAATTTTATGTCTAAGTAGGCAGTATGGAATGCAAGAGAAGGTATAAGTTATGGCCATTCCCCTCATGGGCCTTTCAATAAAGCAAAGTAAATATGTAATCCATTTTCAGTCAGTCAAGAGCAATATTTTTATTTGTAATGATTCCACATTTTAGCTGAAGAAAGTATTTATTATTCTGGGAAGAAAAACATTGGCTGAATTAATGAAGGATTCTGAATGGGCTCTCAGCAACATTCGGAATACAAGTGTGTTAAGTTAGGTGGGGTTGTTGAGATTTGCTTTATTTCCTGAACTGCTGTAAATTAGCAAATTCTAAACCAGCTGTTTTCCAATTACATGCAATAACTTGTGCCTACCTAAGTCTGACTTTCTGCCGAACTTCTACTTGCAACTCATTCTAAAACTTATTCCTAAATACCCCCGAACCAATGGAATAGTAGTGGGTATCACCTAAAATCACAATATTTTCACAAGAACATGTTCAGTCTTGAAATAATCTCAAGGTTTGAGAAAGTGGGAGGTGAGAACGGAGGAGTACAGAAGTTTGTTTTTTAATCGTTAAAAAAAAAAGTTGCTTGACTGAATAAGTTGCTCAGATTTCTCTGCTGCTTTCTTCCTAGATGGCCAAAGGGAGAGAGCATTTTTGCTGAAGAAAGGGATGAATGAAAAGGACACCTCTGCATGCAATTATTTATAGGATGATAATTGATGATAGGGTTGGAGTTTTAAAATGTTTCCATGTGAACATTTTGCAATTCTCTTTACCTGCCTTTTCTGTGGTATTAAACACATTGTTTAATTCCTATTTTCTATATTTTGGATTGGGAAATTTCTTTATAAAAGGTCAGATAGTAAATATTTTAGCCTTTATGACCACACAGGTCTCTGTTATATATTTTTTGCTTCCCTCCGCCCTTTTTTAGGAAAAAAAAAAAAAAAAACACTTTAAAAATGCAAAAATTCCTTTTAATTTACAGGTTGTACAGAAATGGACTGTGGGTGAGATTTGGCCTGCACACTGTAGTTGACCAGCTCATGCCTTAGAGAAACGTGGGATATCCTGGGTGGGCACGTGTGTCAGTTAGGCCAGCCTGATTTCCCTTTTACAGCTGCTTGCTTTGTTCTCTGGTCACTGGCTGTCTCTGGAGCTAGTCCCTGGAGCCCAGCTCTCCTGTGTGATGTAATGGTGTGAAATACTGTTTCCAGTGGAAGGCCTACAGGGGTAAATGCTGTCTCTAATTAACCTGTTCATTTAGTGCCATTATCCTTTATCTTGAATGCAGGTCTGCTCTGGGAGGATAAGGAAAGTGCTTAATTATAGTAACTGTTTCACATTGTCTTTGTTTGCATGATGAAGTGAAAAAAGCCCAGATGAAGCTGTCAGTCAGTAAGTGTCTTTGGGAGCCTCTTGGTTTTTTGCATTTAATAATAATGCTCTGTTATTGAGTGTTGAGTGAAACCTTAGGTCACAGTCTTTGTCAACGATCTGACCCAAAACATGTGGCCTGCGTAAGTTGTGGCTAATGTCCACCAGGTGGATAATATCATTGGCAAATTGTGGCTTCATTGACACCTGTTTATTTGCTTTTTGCCTCAATTAGAGTACTTTGGATTATTATTTGTCTTTTTAGTGTGTTTTGTATCTCCCTAATTATATGTTAAGTACCTGTAGTCCAGGGAATGTGCCTCACACTTCTTTGAAGCCTAAAGTCTCTTGGAATACCATCACAATATTTTTATAGGACTTTTTTTATTAACCACAATAAAAAATGTCCTATAAAAACATTGCAGAGCTCCCCTTACTCACTCTGAGGAGCCAAAGTCAGCTGAATGGTGTTTGGGTCTCAAACAAATATATATATATATATATTTATTGTGATATATATTGCAATAAAAAATGTTCTATGAAATATTATAAGGGTTAAAATGGTAAACCATTGTATATATATTTAAATAGTTTATGTTTAAACTATTTAAAGCCATAAAATGCTTATTAACCATGTTTAAGTGTACAGTTTAGTAGAATTAAGTGCATTCGCATTGTTGTACAACCATCACCACTAGTCATCTCCAGAACTTTGTTCATCTTCTAAAGCTGAAACTCAGTGTTAATTAAACAATAACCCTCCATTCTTCCTTCCCCAACTCTGCCAATCACCATTCTGTGGTCTGCCTCTCTGAATCTGACTACTCTAGGCATCTCATAAAAGTAGAATCAAATAGTATTTGTCCTTTTGTGTCTGGCTTATTTCACTTAGCATAATGTCCTCAAGGTTCATCCATGTTGCAGCATGTGTCAGAATTTCCTTCCTTTGTAAGGCTGAATAATATTCCATTGTATGGATATACCACAGTTTATCCAGTCACTTATGAATGGGTTGCTTTCACATTTCTCTATTGTGAGTAATGCCGCTATGAACATGTCTAAGTCCTGCTTTAATTTCTTTTATGCACCCTCAGCAGTGGCTATTGAAATATTTTTGCATCTGCCAATGTAACAACATTTAAGCTCTGTGGAACTTTAAATATTCTTACTATTCTTTCTTATGTTATCTGCCTATAGTAAAATAAATCTAATAATAAAGAAATCAGTTATTAGCGATGATGCAGAAAAAGATCTATGAGAATAAACATGTTATTCATCCTGTGTACCAGGTACTGAGATTAGCTCTTTATGTGAATTAATTAAGGCTCATAGAATGTTATCTGTGTGCTACAGAAAAGGAAATGAAGGCTTAGAAAGGTTAAGAAACATGCTTAAGTTCACACAGCTAGTATATGGAAGACAGGGTTCTACTTCAGAGCCCATGTTTGTACATACCATGAAGCTATTCAGAAAAGTGGATTACATTTATATTCCTCATTATATTCCCAGCATGGTTAGCAGAAGGTTTATTATTTTTCATTCCATAATATCACTTTTAAATTTCAAAATCAAATTATATAAAATAACATGTAAAATTATTTGAAAGCTTTAAAAGTGCTATACACATGTAGAGTATTAACAATAAATCTGCTGATGGACAAATGTTAAAAGCTCTAAGTATATGATTCAGAAACCATCTAAGAATTTTAAATTGTGGTCTAATTATTATGGAAACTTGCTGGAGCCTATCCTTGTGGTTTGTTAGAGAACATTGTTTCAAATAGTATTTTATTCACTTAATTGAATATTCCAATTCTTATTAAGACTAGCACTGACGTTATGAATTTCATGGCTTTTTTTGAGTTAAGTCGCTGGGTATAAGCCAGGTTGTTGTATAATGTTCTTTCCCACCTGTAGTCACTTTGGAATAAGTACCACGCTTTGTGCTTTCAACCATCTTTGAAATCCTGCAACTCCTAGGCTGGTGTTAGATGCCAAATAGCTAAAGAACTATCATGTTGAAAAACTATTGTTAGGCTGGGCGCGGTGACTCACGCCTGTAATCCCAGCACTTTGGGAGGCTGAGAATGGAGAATCACTTGAGGTTAGGAGTTCGAGACAAGCCTAGTTAACATGATGAAACCCCATCTCTACTTAAAAAAAATACAAAAAGTAGCGGGGTATGGTGGCATGCACCTGCAATCCCAGCTACTCGGAAGGCTGAGGTGGGAGAATCACTTCAACCTGGGAGGCAGAGGTTGCAGTGAGCCAAGATTGCGCCACTGCACTCCAGCCTGGGTAACAGAGCCAGCATAGGTCTCAAAAAAAAAGAAAAGAAAGAAAAATTAGACAATTTGTGTCACTTCAGAGGACAGAATTGAGGTCATTCTGTGTGTGTAGGTTCTGGAAGGACACATTTCAGTGCAGGATAAAATGTGTAGTTGTAGCTCGGTAGACTGGCTGCCTTGAAAAGTAGTAAACTGTCAACAGAAGTATTCAAACACGGGCTAGAAAATCCTTTCTTGACAAGGAAGTAAAGAGGATTCTTATACTAAGAGACTGAATTTAGTAATCTTCAGAACTGGTCTATGACATTGACTTCATGTGTTCTGAGAACTTCACTTCAGTCTTAGCGTTGTTTTCTTCAGCACAAGACAGGAGCTTAGAGGTTGTGCTTGGCTTATTTGTTGGGTCGGAAGCAAGTAACTGTGCCATGTTGGAGTGACTTAGAAGTAGAAAATATTTAGGTGCAGACCATGGTCAAGAAGACAATGGGGTCATCTTTTTAGACCCAGATTCTCCAGGGTGTGGGCACATCATGTACAAAACATGACCGACACTAAGCAAAGTGTCTGAAGTGGTTCCATCAGTATACGTTGATTATTTGATTTATTGACTTTTCTGCAGTCTTCTTGGAGCTCCTCAGCATCCAGCACTATAAAACTGAGTTTTTCATTGTAACATTTGACTTGAGCAAGGACTTAGGTATTTGGCACAAATGACATTCTCTCTTTCCTGATGAATGTGGCTTCGGGATCAAACCAAGTTAGTGCAAATACTGGAATATTTGCTCAAATAGAGACCAGAATGGCTTAAGATTCAGTGCAGGTAGAATTGTTTGTTTAAGTATCAGAAGGACAGACTTTGGTAATTTCAGCTGCATGTGTTGGTTCTTATTTCATTTTGGTAGAAATTGAGTGCTGGACACTGCCTGGAAGCCAGCCTCCAGCATTGACGTCTGACAGTAACCGCAAAAGCAGTCCCCCTTTCTGCTGGCAGAGCCAGGACCACGTCCGTGGCTGTGATCTCAGGGGAGGGCTCCAGTCCACAGCCTGGGTTTATGACTGGGAAGCCTGCTTCTTGTAAGGTGGGGAAAACAGAGCCAAACTGACCCCACAGAATTTGAACTTGGAGAAACTGTCGAATCCAAAGGACCCCTCAAGGCCAGGGACAACGCCTAGTCTGAACTGAAAACCACAGTCTTTTCCAGAGCCAGGTGTCAGAAATGGGTAAATATCAAATTGTATCTGATTAAAAACAGGAGGGAGCAGAGCTCCCCTTACTCACTCTGAGGAGCCAAGTCAGCTGAATTATTGGGTCCAAATAATTCAAAACCACAGTCTCATGACCCAACCAAAGAAATATTCAAAACTAGCCTGAAATAGAACAGCATGTTTTCAGAAATATGCTATCAAACACATTTATCTTTGGCTAAAAAACGAATTAAATATTTTTCTCTTAAAATGGCCAGATATCCATTAACATAGAAAAGTATAGGATAAATATCTCTATGGAGATGGTCAGATTCATGATTTCTTTTAAGTGAAAAAATTGGCAGTGATACTGTATAAATAATATTTGGTCTGCTCCAGAACTTTTGGTTGAATTTGTCTATTACATGGGGAAAATACTGAAACAGGAGGATTAAATAATACTAAGAAAAAAATTAGAATTCTATATCTAAAAATTATTGATTATATCTCTATTTTACCAATGAGATATTGACACGATAAAGAAGAGGGATAATGATAGCCCAAGTGGATTTCCCAATAATGCAATAGTGAAGAAATCAAAATCCAGTCAGCATGGACATGTCTTATATCTTATATCTTGATTGGAAGGTAGATAACACAGTACATACATTTGTCAAAACTCAACCAACTGTGCAATTTAGATCTGTACATTTCCCTGTGTACAAATTATACTTCAAGGAAAAAGTCAAATCAACTTATTTATGTAGCTACAACTTATAAGAAAGTGTAATATTAAGCAAGCCTTGGGAGATAAATTTCCCAGCATTTAGGAAACTTGCAAATCATTCATTAGCCCTAGGCACAAAAGTAAGAAAATTTTAATGATACAGATTAAGTCAATGATGAGGGATTTATAGAGTCTTAATACTGTGTACCTCAATGGAGCCTCTAAGATCATTAACGCACCAGTTACAAAAATGGTAAAATAGAGATTAAGAAAATCTTAGAAAATTTTCCAAAGAAAATTAGAGGCAGAATTTGACCAGATGGCAGAACCATAAGCTTAAAGCTCCTTCTCCTTTCTCCTTCTTTACATTGACTTCCTCCTCCTCCTACCTGCTAAATATTCTCAAGGATCTGTTTTCAGCTCTCTTTACTTTTACCTTTATGTTGCACTCTCATTGATCCTTTAATTTCAAAGTTATTGTTTCTTTCAGTCAGTAAACACTTTTTGAGTGTATACCGTATACCAAGCACTATTTTACAGGTGGGTGATACACAACTAAATCAGAAAGGCTGAAAGTCTTCACTCACAGCACTTACTTTCTACCAATGTCTGTGCTCCTGGAAGCCAGTTACTGATTTCTGGAACAAGTATTCTCAGCGTCCAGACATCATTGCCCTGCAACTTCCCTTGCATGTCACGACAGCATCTCAAGCTCAACATGTCTGTCTGTAATCTCCTCTTCTCCCCAGATCATCTCCTCCTATTTTCCCCAGCCTGAAGCTCATCACTGGCTGTCCCTGTTGAATCTCTAGGTCAACCAATTTGAAAAACTCTAAACTCTTCCAAATTGACTTCTTCTTAGATCTGTTCAGAATATCCTTGTCTCCTCACCTCTTTGTAATGTCCAGTAGCTTTCTAACTCATCTCTCTATAAGTCCCCAAACTCTGATGTGTCCTACACATTACTGCCTGTCTAATTTTCCTAAAGCACATCTCCTATACCAACTCGTTCCCAAACACACACACTCTCTCTTTTCCTTTGATTTCATCTACCATTCAAATTAAATGGCAATTCCTCTATCTGGCAGTAAAGACTGTTGAAAGCATGGCTCCACTCTCCCTTTTTTTTTTTTTTTTTTTTTTTTTTGAGACAGAGTCTTGCTCTGTCACCAGGCTGGAGTGCAGTGGCGCAATCTCGGCTCACTGCAGCCTCCACCTCCTGGGTTCAAGCGATTCTCCGCCTCAGCCTCCCGAGTGGTTGGGACCACAGGCACGCCCAGCTAATTTTTTTGTATTTTTAGTAGAGACGGGGTTGCACCGTGTTGGCCAGGATGGTCTCGATCTCTTGACCTCGTGATCCGCCCGCCTCGGCCTCCCAAAGTGCTGGGATTACAGGCATGAGCCACCGCGCCGGGCCCACCGTTCCTTTCAAATCTGACTTCTCCACTATAGGTACGTGCACCTCCTCCAGCCAAAGTGGATTCTTGACTGCTCCTTTGGCAGGCCCTAGTTCCCTGCCGCTCTGCCTTTACTCACTGTGTACTTCTACCTGGACTCGATGCAGCTTTGCCCCCACTCTCTACTCATCATCAACCTCTGTGTACAACCCACTCACTGCCTTTTCTAAGACTTTTTCTTATTCTGATCAGCATGATTTTTCCTTCATTTGAGGGTGCTTACTGCTCACTGCATTGCATTATGGTCATTCTTTTCCTTTTTTTATTCAAATAACATGATGGATTTTCATAAAATGACACATCCTTACTGAAAAAATTAAAAGATACGAAAAGTAATGGAAGTAAAAACTACCTGAAGCTACATCACCCCAGAGATACCTGTTTTTGAACATTCCTTCAGATGTTTGTGTGTATGCACAATTTATGAAGTCTATATATTTTTCCAAAACTGAGATCAAATTCTGCCTTTTTTCATATTGATCTATTCTGATACTCTTTAATGTTGACCAAGAGAAAATTATAATTTGCAGTGGCTGCAAGGTATTTCATCATTTGGCTTTGCTATAATTTTTTGCTTTTTGTTGTTGTTGATTTTTTTTTTTAGCCTGTGTTCCTCCCTGTAGAAGATGTGGAGAGGAGGTGCTTAGCATGTGTTTCGCCCATGTGCTTAGTACAGCCTTGTAAAATGCAAGTGAGCAGTCTGTCATGGTCCTTGACAAGGACTGTTTGTGACATATCACTCCATGCGGTTTGGGACCTGGGAAAATGTTTAGAGATCTTGAGAAGAGGTTAGAGAGGATTGACCTAAAGTCCCATAGTAAAATTTTAGCCTTTTTAAAAAAGATTATTACTGCTTTGAACAGCCTTATGCCCCCATTGCCTGTAAGAACGCCATTCATTATTTCTTGTTAGATAATCTGCAGAGAGCTTATTCACTTAGAAAGCAGTGCATTCATCATAGCTTCTGTCTTATGAGTAGCTAAAGAGCAGAATCTATTCTGCATCTTTGAGGCATTCTTCGCAGCACAGACTTCATGCTATCGCTAATTAGCCAGAGCATTCCCAGCCAAAAATCCCAGTGCCTGTCCTTGACACAAAAGTCTGCTTTTCCACAGTAAGGGTGAAGCCTGCCTCTCTGTCTAGGGATATCTCCATAAGACAAGCAAAAACAGGGTGGTGGTGAGCTCTCAGATCAGCCAGCGCAGTGAAACAGGCTGCGGCCTCTTAGGTGACTTACTGTTTGCTGCCTCCCTTTCTCTGCAAATTGGGATCTCCATTAGATGATGCCTTTATACTCTGACAAATATCTAACCACCATGAGACAAGCCACTTCTGCATTGTTTTGAGCATTGTTCCTATCCATTCCCCCATTTCTGGCTTCAGAAGTCATCCCCTAGCCAACTTCCAGCCACTTGCGTTAATGATGAATGGGATTAGTGCCTACACTAGTCCATTAGGGGGGGAAGAAAGAAGAAGAAGAAAGAAAAAAAAAAAACCATGAGATTGTTTGCTTGTCACTGTGAAGTGAAGCTTGACGGGAACATCCTCACTGTCCCTCCCCACCGCCCCTCCTGCCGTGTGACTGTGATCTGTGCGCATGCGCTCACGGTTGCCCGTGTTCATGGCTCTGCCATTTGCTCAGTGGGAGGACATTTTCTTAGCGGAGCAGTGCACCACTCTGCCTGAGGGATTGAGAACATATTGCTTGGCAGGTGGGCCTACTCAGACGCACTGACTGTTGTTTCAGCACTGACAGGGAACATACATCATGCAGGCCCATTATGCCAGCATAAATCCATGGTAACCTGTTCAAAGGGCTGCAACCAGCAAACAACGTGTTTGGGTCTTAATAGGTGATATTTTTGAAACATATAATTGGGATCTGAGAAGTAATTCTGGGTGACAAGTCACTCCTTCTGCCATCCTAACAGAAGCTGAGCCTACAGCAAAATACCACTCCTGTCATGCCTCACAAAGATGACTGCCATTCCAGCTCAGCTCCAGGCTGCTGTGCACGGTGCTGATAGTGCCAAGAGCTCGTCTGTGCAAGGAAAAGAGCCCTCAGGTTCGAGGGCTTTCCTTTGTCCCCTAATGCTCTGGACTGCTGGCAAAAGGAGCCCCTAGGATTGTCGGTAGACAATGTCAGAGCCTCTCTCCTCAGCCTACTAACACAGGTTTGAAGGGATCTAGAGTTTGTTTGGTGTTGGGTAGTGGGCAGATCATCCTCAGAGCAGAGGGTTCTGATCTTTGTCATGTGGAGAAGCTGTCTTTCATTTCCCTCACTGGCCTCCAGTAGGAGAATGAGATTATTATAATAAAGTCCTTGAAGTGAGTGTGAAGGGGCTTGGTATCACTACCCTGGCTGGCTGTTTCCCCACATGGAAGCCAGATATGTGTTGCCAGCACCTTGGAGATATAGTGGGTAATGGTTGGCACAGCCCTGGTTACAGAGAACACTTTTTCCCTGAGTTTCTAGGACTAGGAGGTGAATGAGCAGTTTACACGGGTTGCCATGAAGTTGCCATCCCCTGGAGTCATGACACCGTTTCCTTATGACACACACGCTTCATGACCCATGTTCCTGCATTCGTGATGTGCAGACTCTCACAAGATGTACCTCACTACACATGATCATCCGTTGCTTTCTGCTTATCCACTAAACTGTGTTCTCCCTAAAGACAGGTATCATACCTTATTTGTGCATAGCTGAGTGCTGGTTTCATAGTAGACACAGAGGACTGAAGAAAGGAAGATGTTCATTCATAAAAAGAAAAGTCACGAGGAGGTCATTATGGTTGTGTTGACCTTTTTTTAAATCTTGATTTCTAAGAAATCTTAACATGGGTATTTTAGTATGACTTGCCAATTAAATTACAACTGGGTGGCAATATTATATTATTTAACCCTCATTTTGCCACACAGTTAAACCAGTATCAACACAGCCCAATATGCATGCTACAGCATCTGCATCTTCTCTTGCTACAACAGAAGTAGTTTCCTTAAAGCAAATCAGAAAATAGTCTCATGAGACCAAGGACTTTATAAAGTATAAGGACCAAGGAGGGCCAGGTGCACACCTGTAGTCCCAGCTACTTTGGGGGCTAAGGTCGGAGGATTGCTTGAGCCCAGGAGTTGGAAGCTGCAGTCAGCCATGATGGCACCACTGCACTCCAGCCTGGGAAACACTGTCTCTAAAAATAGAAAATTTAAAAAGGAAATTTAAGGATCAAAGAGAAAACTGTTATGAATGTGAACAGTAGCAGTCAATATTTAGAAAAGTTGTGTTTCTGATGTCCTGGCACAGAATGGTGATTATGAGAGGTGGGCTGTGTCACACCATAGCAATGGCCCAGCTACCACTCCACCAGTTTCGCCATTTTCTTGTGTTTCTGCTCAACAGTATCGTTAGTTATGACACAGAGATTTGCCAACCCAGAAGGTTTCATAGAAACATAGACTTTGGTCCTCTGTCCCCAGATACTCTAGTTCTAAGGCCTATATGGGAGCCTGGGATTATACTTTCAAAGTGCTCTTCAGGTGGTGTAGATGCAACCAGTCTGTGGACTCTGGTTTGGGAAGCACTGCTTAGAAGAATACAGTACTGAGAGGCCCAGTAGTTCCCTCAGTCTTACTGCTGCCATGTGCCCTCTGTATGTCTTTCCTCAGCCATCTGTCTAAAACTGCATGATGTCTTAGACGCTCCGAAGAGCCTTAAGAGCTTTTTGCAAGACATAAAACTGAGAGGCGTTTAGATATGGAAGGGAGATATAGTACATTTCCATGTCCATCATCAGTTCTACCTCTGAAATATTTTTTAAAAACAGCTTTATTGAGATACAGTTCACTTATCATGAAGTTCATCCTTTTAAATTATACAATTTGTTGATTTTTTAATATATTAACAGCCATTTAGTAAATTGTACAACCATCACCACTATCTAATTCTAGAATATTTTTATCAACTAAAAAGAAACCACAGGCTCATTCCCTCCTACCCCAGGTCCTAGCAATCACTAGTCTACTGTCTCTATGGATTTGCCTATTCTGAACATTCATCTCTGAAATATCCTAAACTGACTGAATGTAAGTCCAGTTATATCTGCAAATGTCTCTAAAAATATTTTTTTCTAATATTCCATTGAAAGTTGCTGGTTCTTACATGTGTTATGGTCAGAAAGGCTTCACTTATCTCTAACTTTTTTACCTACATTCCCCTCTATAACATTAACCCGTATTCCCTTGTCTTCTCTGCCTCTCTCTCATCGTTTCACCAACACTCAAATTCTTTATAAATTCAAACGTCATTGTCAAGTCACCCCCCAACTTCTCTGCAGATGAATGATCTGAACAGTCCTATACCCTTCTCAGATTTACCCAGTGTTTCCTCCTATTAGGCTTATATAAATAACCAAGTTTTCACTGTTTTCTCTAAGGTGAATACCTTCATTTGTGCCCTCCTTTTATTCTCTTTCTCCTGCTCTAGAACCTGGCTTTGGACTGCATCTGCATTTTCTTTCTTCAACCTATGGTAATACTCCACATTCACACTTTTGTAAAAATTCCTTCTATCCTGCTGCCCCCTCGAGCCACCATTCTCTTTCTCATTCTGTTCACTGCCAAACCTTTTGAAAGCACAGTTTGCTCTGTCTGTTGGTGCTTCCTTTCACCAACTCCCACCTCACTTCTTACAGCCATGATTGTGCTCCCATTACTTTACAGAAATGTCTCTCCTTGTAGTTCATGGCATCAAGCCCAGTACCCTTCCCCTGACCCCATTCCCCATGACCTCTAGGTAACCCGAAGCTTAATTGACTATTCCTCCATCTCGAAGCACATTTTTTCCTTTGGCTTCTCTTGCACTCCACATTATCCAGCTACTTTTGGCTCCCGTGTTCAGTGCCTTCCCAAATATGGGTGCCCACTCTTTTATCTGTCTCTCTTTTTTTTCTCCCTTTCCAGCCTCATAACACCATCTGGCTCCTAACTATGTGGATAACTTCCAAAACTATCTCCACCACTTGGATGTCCTGCCAGCTCTTCAGACTCATTGCTCAAAACAGAACTCAAACCCTGACAGGCTTTCCATCTTTCCTAATGGTGGCCATAATGTGACCCAAGGTTGGAAATTTGACTTCTTTCTTGCTCTTTCTCTGTCACCTCTTTGGTTGCCAAGATGACAAGGCATCATGTATATGATAGCTCTTTTATTCTGTTGATGTATTTCTTCATCCATCATCTGTACTTCTCAACGCCATTGTCCGGGTCCAGACCTTCGTTGGCTGTCATCTGGACTGTCACCAGACCATTCGATCTTGCTCATTCCATCTTCTATGTTACTGCCAGATAGCCATCCTTCTTCAATACATAACACATATGTCATATCCCTAGGCAGCAATCTTTCAGATTCCTCTGAGCCTAGTGAATATATCCTAAACTCCTTATCATGAATTACAAGGTCTTCTATGCTGTTTTCTACTCCTTTATATACTCTGTGACCTGTCCTAAGCAAAACACTGGTCATTCTTTCACCTCCACAATTTCTCATTTACAGGACCTTTCTTGTCCTATATTCTTTTATCTAAAATGATGTCCTTTATTTCTGCCAACATGATTCTATGTGTTGAAATTCTCTTGTCCTTTAAATTCTTTCTCTTCCATGAAATCTTAGAACAGTATTTCTCTCTCCTTTGAATTTCCAAAATTTTAGGAGGAAAGAACATTCAGCACTTCGTCTTGTATTTCCATTATTTATGTGCTTGTCTTATCCAGTCCCCCAGAAAGTAGGAGCCTTGCATTTTCATTGTTATAACTCTTGGGCCGCTGATAAAATATCTTAAATATAGTATATCCTAATAAATGTTTCTTCAGTGAATGAATTTTGTAACTTCTATAAAATATAGAAGATGTAAAAAACTAAACTTGTGGGTGACAGGCTTTATGTCAGTGTCAAGAGAGTCTCTCTGGGCTTCCACACTGTTATTATTTTCAATCAATCGAGGTACAAGGCCGAGGTGAAAGAACTTTGAGAGAATTGTAGCAAACCTGCCATCATCTTCATATTGTAATGTTTTTGCATTTGCATAATATTTTATACATTACAAGGTACTTTCACATCTTATCTGACCCTCTCTATACTTATTTCAGGTTAGAAAGGGATAGTTATCCTGATATCCATTTCATAATGAGGAAAATACATTCTGGGGAGTTTTAATGACTTAACTAACCAATGTCAGATTATTGGATAGGAGCAGACCTGGACAAAGGGATATGTTGGCTGTCTTTAAATATTTGAAGAACTATCATGTCAAAGAAAATTAAATCTTGTTTTTAAAATTCTTTATTTCCTAGAACAAGCACATGCAAATGTAAACTCAGTGCGGAGATAAATGGTTTAACTATCAGAGCTACTTCAAGATGGTATTGGCTGCCATCTTCAAGAGGAGCTCAGGGAGGGCAAGCTGGCCAACCAGGTAGAGGATGGTTTGTTGGAAAGAGTCTCCCAAAAAGTATAAGTTAACCAAGGTCCCTTCTAATTCTTGTAATTTTCATATTCTTTTTAGGTCAGCACTGTGTTACTACCCTACATAATCTAAGTTTTAATTTCTCGTCTTTTTTAGAACTCAACCTTAAGTGAATTTAGCCACAGCAATGGCCCAGGTCCTAGATTTTTATGAGATGGTGACTCCATCTTATCCTACCTACTCTTTGTAACTGTTATTGGACCACTTACAGGTGGTAATCTAAAAGAATATATTTTCACCCATCCTGCAGTGCCTAGAGCTGCCAGCCCAGTGAGGGGGGACGGGGGAGGAAATGAAGTTTTTAGAAAATCTCACAGGTGCCATCATCACATGTAGCCGACCCAATCTGGCAACTGCAGGAACCTGTCTGGTGTTATGGCCATGTTGGGCAAGCCTAGCGTTCTCTCAGAATGCCATTCTCTCATTCTGTTGGAAGGAGATGGGTGACTCTAATGAGCTCCAAACTCTTCCTTGAAATGGGGAGTTGCCTAAAAAGGCAACTGCCTCCAAACAGCCAAATGGAAATTATATTTCACTGAACTCAGAACCAAATCTGCCCTTTTTTTTTCCTTTATAGAAACATTTTATGTGCCATGTGCCTTGGGAGCCAAAAAGAAATCATAATTTGGCTCCCCTGTTCCACTTTGCTAAGCTCAGATACTGTAAATACCCCTCCTCTCCTCTCATAACGTTAAATTTTTCATGAATTCATCATAAAGGAGCCACTTTGTAGGTTTGGCTGATACCAGTGAAAGACTTCATTTTCTATTTCACAGTAACTTTTCAGTGCAAAAAAATTACGGGTGCAATGTTGAAGACTAGAATTATTCATCAAGTCTTCACTGCCTGCAAGTAAAGAGAATTTTTCTAAAGCCTATCTGGGAGAATGCAGACACAGACATGCATATTTTAGATGGTGCTTCATCTCCACCATAGCCACCTTGTCTTTCTCAGAGGAGTCAGGAGTAAAAGAGGACATGTGCTTTCTTACTGTTATGTGGATTCATTCAAGAGTCCACATCAACTCACAAATTCCCCCTTCCCTTCTGGTATACCTAGAACTCACCAGTGCACCGAAGAAGAGAGTATTTCCTTGAATTATGCATTGATAGAAGTACCAGTAGCTTTGTATGATAAAATGCAACGCTTTTCAGACTTTGACATGCATCAGAAACCCCTGGTGGGCTTATTAAAACACAAGGCCCCATGCCGAGATTTTCTGATTCAGTAGATCTGGGTTGAGGTCCAGGAGTGTGCCTTTTCAGCGAGGTGGTAGTGCTAATGTTGCTCGTACAAGGACAACACTTTGAGGAACGGCTAACATAATGAAAAGAATGTAGAAGTCAGGAAACCTTGGTTTAGTCCTGAGTCATCTACCAACAGTGGATCTGTGGACAAGTCCCTGGGCCTCAAAAGTAGGGACCCCTACGCTATGTGAGTTAGTGTTACTTTGAGAATGAAATCTGAGGGTATGCGAGAGAACACTCAGCACTCAGGGCTCTAGAGGGACTTGAAACATTATAGTTACTAGAGTGAGAAAAGCTGAAGAAAAACAAATGGAAGAAGTTTTAAGATGCAGTCATTTTGTTAAGTCCAGGCACAGTATGGCCGGCACTCAGCTGCTATGCTAAGAAGGGACCAGCGAAGATGGGAAGATTTTAAGTAGTTCCCCCCATTCTGTGACCTGGCTCTGAAAAAGTCAGATACCCTGCTTTATTCATATTCCATATGATATAGCCAGGGTGTGTTAGAGCAGTGGTCCTCAAACTTTCCTGTGATTCAGAATTAACCTGGGACATTTGGTAAACACACAAAGGCCCAAGCCTTTTCCTACTTCAAGGAAGCCTGGGCCTTGGGGTAATTCTGATACACTCCAAAGTTTGAGAACGACCATATCTGTGCTGATAACTGTAAAACCATATCCTGACAACCTGTAAGGGAACTGGATACCCTAGACGGTATTCTCAACCTTATCTGCACATTGGAATCCTCTGCAAAGCTTTTAAATCACACACATACAGCTACCATCCAGTCCTATTGAATCCGACTCTCTGGGGATGGGGCCCTGGTATCAGTACCTTCTTAAAGTGCGTCAGTAATGCAGATTTGCAGCCAAGGCTGAGAAGCGCTGACTTAGAAAGAGTCCCCTGTCATTGTCATCAGCAAATATGTTTTGTTTGTGTTTTGTTGGCTTTTCTCTTTCCCGTATCATGCGGTGAGAATATCCAGGCCATCTCTTTGTGCCCCAGAAACCAACACAGTGCCTCACTCTGTGCGTTAGATGCTCAGAACATGTTGGTTATTTGAATGACTATTTCAAGGTATTTGATTGTTGAATGAATGAATGAATATACAAATAAAATATGACAAAACTCACCTCAGAAATCCCCTATATTTAATGATTTTGTGTAAGCACAACCCATTGTGGAGTTCAGGCCTTCACAGTAAGAGAGTATTTATTGAATAATTTGCAGAATCACAATCACAGAGTATCTGTTGAATAATCTGTAGAACTTGTTATCAACCCCCAACTATAACTCACTCTTCCAGGTGAGATGAGGAGTCAGAGAAACATTTGCCTTGCAGAGTGTTAAGAATGCTTTAAAAAAAAGAAGCAGCAGCAAATTAACACATATTCGACACCTACTACGTGCCATACATTTTCATGTGTTCTCACTGAATCTTCACAGCAAACTTGCATTCTGTTGTTGTTGTTTTTTTTTCCTGAGGGAAGAAATGACAAAAGCAAATCACCCATGTTGGGAAGCACAGGGGAGTTTGTTGGGCCCCAGTGCGTGAGTTCTTTTCCGGTATTTATTTTGCTGCCATTCAGAGCTTCCCTAGCCACCCCTGCTGCTTCTCTGACCTGCTCCTCCACGGCTCACCGATGGATCCCAGCCACACCAGCCTCCACAGAGAGCTTCCTGACTTCTCTAGTGAAGTTTCCCCTGGGAAATTCTCACTGGCCCGTTATTCGATTAATTGCCTGATCACCTTCAAAACTGGTTAGATACCTCTAGTATGCCATGATAACCATATTAGAGAGCTTATTCTCATAGCTTTGCAATGGTTTCTTTATATGACAGTTTCTTCCCCCGCAGATAGAAGGCTTCATGAGGGCAAGAATGGTTTCTTGCCTATCTGTATATTCCCTTTGCCTTGTGTACTTCCTAGCCCATTGGAGAGACTCAGTTTTTTCTAAGGAATGAATGACAGCAGAAACGCATCCATGATGAGCAAGGACCTCCTGAAACGTTTCAGCATGTGTGCATGTGTTGTGCTTCAGAATATTTTAGAAACATTTTCCAGATTTAATTGAGGCTTCTGGGAAGCCTTGCTGTGTTCTTCCTTGCAAAAAATAGAAGGTCGTTACAGGAAGTCTCAGTGTACCATATTTATCTGGTGAGTTTTGAAAATACTGAGTAATGGGACTAATGACTCAACATAGTATTTTCCAAACTGTGAGGTAATCTTTGGACTTTGCAAGATTATTATATTAAGTATACTTTTTAGTCTGTCAGTAAAAAATAAAAGCCTGTATTTTCACATTAGAATTCAAAGAACATCTGCTGCGTATTGTAAATAACATATTTTGAAAACCAACTGATGCATACTCAGCCTGCCTCCGCGTGCTAACTATAGCACGTCCTTAAGACAAGATTCGATTTGCCATTGGTACCGCTCTTGCTTTGACATTCCACTGTTTGGTGAACCACCGTTTTCCAGAAATCTTTAGACACCGTCCAACCCTCTAAACAAACTCCGTACGGCGAGGTTTTCAGTTCCCTGTTTTCTACTGGGATTAGAAAGGGACCCTAGTCCTAGATGACGATGTGTTTTTCAAGGAGTTAAACTTAGAGAGGTTTTCCACTGGGGCCATTTCTTACCCCCAAGGATATGAGTCCTCTGGCTGGAAGCTCAGCTCTTCCTGCCTAGCAGAGAGCCACCAGTTGCCACAGGCAACTCACCGCTCCCGACAGGAAGGGGTAGTATTGATTTTGCTGGTCTGCCTGTAGGGGAGCGGGCCAAAAAGGAAGGCTCAGAGGGGCTCCTCTGTCTGGGGTGTGCATTTGCACAGCAGCCCCATTCATGTCCTCCAGCCTGCATCTCACCTCCTCGGGAGACTGAAAACTCAATCAGCTTTTCCCTTGTTCCTTCTCAGTTTGTCTTGTTAGCACTCTTTCTTAGCAAGTAAGCACCATATGTCTTCTATGGGAACTTGTTTTCAGGAGATTCCCAGCGCATGTGTGCTGGCTGGGAAGAGAGGAATTGGTGTTTTGGTAACCAGCAGTGCTCGCCAGAGTGCCAAGCTTTTGAGTCCTGCCCTTCCTGCTCATCTGCCCCACGGCCCGGTTTTGTCCTGAGCCCAGTATTTCACTGAACCTTACTGAGGGTCACAGAAAATTGCCTGGCTTATGAGTGATTTTTCTGAACCAAAGAGAAAGCCTGTGTGGATGCCCCCTATGGTTCCTCATTATCCTGGGTAAGCTGTGTCTCACAAGCACCTCTTCATTGATCTGGTCCTCTGTCCTTGTGGCGACAGTAGCACATACTGATTATGGGGGCTCTGTGTGATGTTATTGGGCTTCCTTGCTCTTAGCCAGCTATGCCAAAGCGTACAGCTCATATGTTCTGCTTTTGAAATGATTTGGTTTCTGTAACATGGAGCCCATCACCCCCCCTTTCAACCTTTAATACCTGTCTTCTTTGAAAGCCAGCTTGTTGAGCATCCAATTTGTCTCTTTTCTTCTTCACTTTCCCCCGTTTCCTTGCACTCAGGCTGTCTTTTATCAAAAACAGAGAGTGAGCCAATGACACCTCGTGGCAAGCAGCAGCGTGAAGCCTTCTCTTCATTCACCTTGACATCTTTTCGGCAAAGAAGAAGCAAGGGTTGGAAACCTGCTCTATTCACTCTGGCTTCTACAGCTACCTCTTTTAAAACTGCTGGTTGTTACTGCCTGGTAGCTGTCTCCCTGAGGGTTTTACCAGTTGTTTTGAAAGACTGGCTATTTTCTATTCCCTTGGAAATTCACCTTACACAGGCACAGGTGCATGTGTATATGTATTTGTGTTCATACGTTATCAATTAGTCATGAAAAATCGGGCCAAGCCTCTTTGGCACTTTTTTCCCCTGTAGATGAGTAGTCGGTATTAATAATAATTGCCAAAACTTGTTTCAAGTTTCCTAAGTGCCATGGTCTCATGACATTCTTACAACAACTTTTATAAGTAGTCCCCATTTTATGCATGAGAACACTGATGCTTGACAGGTTATTTACATAGTGGAACTAAGACTTGAATGCAAGGATTTTGCCTTGAAAGCCCAGGCTATTCTGAAATTAACTGAATTGCCTGGGCCTGATATAGCATCTCTCAGTCACTCATTTGAACTTTGCCAACCATAGTCCTAAATGGCCAGTGCTTATCCTTAGAAGGGCTAGATATCAGCAAAGATGAGATGAGTGGAAAATAATGTTTGTTCTAAAGTTCTAAGGGCTAAGACACATTGCTTCTGACCCATGTGGCCTATTAGATCATGCTTCTTAGTGGCGTGGAGGAGATTCACCACTTTGGTGGGGAAGGTGGGGCACGGACCACGAGAGAGAGAGTGGGGGATATAGCATTGATGTAGCTCAAGATGATGAGGAGTCGTGATAACCACCGGACTGATCCTCACTGTGCTAGAGCCACGGTGACCCACTAGTCATGGAAGCTGCTATTAGCCAGGTGCGGTAGCTCACACCTCTAATCCCAGTGCTTTGGGAGGGTAAGGTGAGAGGATCGTCTGCGGTCAAGAGTTCGAGACCAGCCTGGACAATATAACAAGACTCTGCCTCTTAAAAAAAAAGTAAATAAATAAATGTTTAAAAGCTACCAGTAAGTGAACATATACTATATTTCTGGCATTGAACTGTATGCTTTCCTTTAATCATTCTCATTACCCTATAAGGAAGATACTGTTATCTCATTCTACAAAGAAAAAAAGTAGGTTCAGAGAGGTTATCCTGGCTCAAACTTGCCACATATTAAGTGAAAAGAAAACTCACATCTGAACCCAAGTGTGTTTGTCTTCAAAGCCTATGCTCCATTCTTTCCTAATTATCAGCCTGTTTTTGCCCGTTGTGATACTTAATCAGAATCATTATCACTAGTAGCTCACCCAACTGATAAAGGAAGGAAATAGATGGATTTTGTATTTGTGGACCAGAGTATTTGATTGAGCTGAGTATGCAAAGATTTGCTTCCCTGGTCTCCTGGATGATCTTTTCACTTTCAAGTCGTCTCTGTCAGCTGCCATGTGCTTAACATAGATTGAAAGTTAGTTGACAGCTTTGCTTCATTAAGGATTGTTTCCAGAATTATCAGTGCTTAGTGACTTTGTAGATAAACACAGATTACAGGTTCAAGGATCCTACAGCAGTCAAAAGAGTGGAAAATGTGTTCCCAACTCTTTAGCTATACAGATCTGGGAACTGTACTTAACTCTATTCAGCCTCAGCTTTTCTATCTGAACATCATGTTAGATAATTCCAAGATGTGTTTTAGCTCTGAATGATAATTGCTGTTTACCATCAAGCCTGTTTGTTTTACCCATACAGAAAAACCCTCTTAATTCATGAAGTATGTAGTTAATTAAGAAGGTTAAAGGGAAAAGTCATAAAGAAGAAAACATGCTATCTATACTTAATTTTTAAAAGAAGCTTTATTGTGGTGTAATTGACATATGATAAGCTACACATATTTAAAGTGGACAATTTAATAAGTTTTGATCAAAGTACCCACTTGTGACACCACACCACACTCGATGATGAACGTGTCCATCCATTACTCCATGCTCCTTTGTAGTCCCCTCTTCCTGCCCATTCACCCAGCCCCTGCCACGTATATACAAAAACCGCTGCTCAGCTACCTGATCCACTTTCTGTCACTACAAATTACTATCATGTTTAGAGTACTATAGAACTGTAATCTTATAGCGTATATACTTTTTTGTGCTCTTACATTCTGCATAATTATTTTGAGATTTTTTTTTTAAACAAAGTCTCACTTTGTCACCCAGGCTGGAGTACAGTGGCATGATCTCTGCTCACTGCAACCTCTACCTCGTGGGTTCAAGCCACCCTCCTGCCTCAGCCTCCCGAGTAGTTGGGATTACAGATGCACACCACTACACCCGGCTAATGTTTGTATTTTTAATAGAGCTGGGGTTTCGCCATGTTGGACAGGCTGGTTTCGAATTCCTGACCTCAAGTGATTCACCCGCCGTGACCACCCAAAGTCCTGGGATTACAGCGTGAGCCACTGTACCCGGCCTATTTTGGGATTCATCTATATGGTTGCATGCATTGAGGCTATTTCTTTCTTTAACTGAGTAGTGGTCAATTGTATGGATATACCATAATTAATTTACCTTTTCACCTATTGATGGAGATCTGGGTTGTTTACAATTTTTGGTTATTACACATAAAGCTGCTATGAACATTCACTTACAACTCTCTGTATGGACAGAATCTTAAGGACGTATCTAGGAGTAGAATGGCTGGATCTGGTAGGTACATGTTTAATGTTTTACAAAACTGTCAAACTGTTTTCCAAAGTGGTGTACTTTCTCACATTTCCACCAGCACTGAATGAGAGTTCCAGCTCCTCACATCTTCACCAACACTTTTTATGTCTTTTCATTTTAGCCATTCTTTGTTTTGTTTTATTTTGTTTTGAGACGGAGTCTCGCTCTGTTGCCAGGCTGGAGTGCAGTGGCATGATCTCGGCTCAGGCTCACTGCAATCTCTGCCTCCAAGGTTCAAGCGATTCCCCTGCCTCAGTCTCTGGTGTGGCTGGGATTACAGGTGTGCACCCCTATGCCTGGCTAATTTTTTGTATTTTTAGTAGAAATGGTGTTTCACCATGTTGGCCAGGCTGGTCTCGAACTCCTGACCTCAGATGATCTACCTGCCTCAGCCTCCCAAAGTGCTGGGAATGCAAGCATGAGCTACTACACCCAGCCTCATTTTAGCCATTCTAATAGGCCTACACTGGTGTCTACTTGTGGTTTTAATTTTTGTTTTTTTAATGACTAATGGTATTGAGCATATTTTCTTGTGTGTGTTTTCCGTATGTATATCTTTTTGGGTAAACTTTCTATATAAATCTTTTGCCCCTTTTTAACTTAGAGTCTTATTGTTGAGTTTGAGATTATATATACAAAAAGATACTGTTTAAGAAATAATCTAAAATAAAAATATAGGCTTTTATTTATTTATATATATATATAACTTTTGATATATATATACACACCCATATACATGTGTATACACACACACAGACAAACACACATTCTGCAAAGGTTTTCTCCTAGTCTGTGGCTTCTTTTCATTTACTTAACAGTATCTTTGGAGGAGTAGAAATTTTTAATTTTGATGAAGCCCGATTAATTTATTCTTGTATGTGTTTTTGGTGTTATATCTTTGCCTAACTCAAGATTAAAAGATTTTATGCTATGTTTTCTTATAGAAGTTTCACAATTTTAGTTTTTACATTTAAGTCTCTGATTTCTGAGTTCATGTTTGTATATGATGTGACTTCAATTTTATGTATGGTTTGAGGTACAGATTCAAGTTTTTTGCTTGTTTACGGATATTAAAGTGTTCCAGCATGGCTTATTGAAAAGGTTATGCATTCTCTATAGCATTGCCTTTGCACTTTTGTTCAAATTCTTGTTGTTCACATGTATGTGTTTATTTCTGGACGCTTTACTCAATTTCACTGATCTAATTTTCTGTCTTTATACAAATACGACATCATTTCGTTACTACAGCTTTATGATATGCTTGAAATCAGGGAGTATTAGCCTTCCAACTTCTTTTCATAGTTTTTTTCATTATTGTAGTCCATATATTTCCATATGAATTTTAGAATCAGCTTGTCAACTTACATGGAATCTATAGCTCACTCTGGGGAGAATTAATACCTTATTATTGAGTCAAATCGTGAACAAGATATTTTTTCACTTATTTAGATCTTTCATTTCTCTTAGCAATATTTTGTATTTTTTAATGCACAGGTCTTTCACATACTTTTTTGATTGATCACTAGTTTATATTTTTTGATCCCTAGTTTATATTTATTGTAAATGATACATTTTTAAAATTTAAAGTTTTGATTGTTGCTTGTACAGTTGATTTTTATATATTGATCTTATATTCCTAAATTATGATTTGCCCATACTATTATAGTTCTAGAAGCTTTTTAATAGATTATCTTTTATCTTTCTACATAGATAGTTATTATGTCTGCAAATAAAGACAGTTTAACTCTTCCTTTTCAGTCTGGATGACTATTTCTTTTCTTTGTTGATTGCGCTGTTAGAATCTCCAAAACAATATTTAATAGAGGTGAGAGTGGGTATTTCTGATCTTAGGGCAAAAGCATTCAGTTGTTCGCCATAAGTATGATGTTTCCTTTGGGATTTTCATAGATAGCCTTTTTCAGTTTGAGAAAGTTCTTTTCTATTCCTGGTTTTCTGAGAGTTTTTGTCAGGAATGAATGTTCGATTTTTTGTGTGTGTGTGTGTGTTTTTTCTGCAACTATCAAGACAATCATATGGTCTTTTTTTTTTTTTTTTTTCTTTTTTGAAACAAGGTCTTGCTCTGCCACTCAGGCTGGAGTGCAGTGGTGCGATCATACCTCACTGCCTCCTTGAACTCATGGGCTCAAGTGTTTCTGAACTCATTGCCTCAACCTGTCAGATATTTAGGAACACAGGCATGCACCACTATGCCTGGCTGATTTTTTCTTCTTTTTTTGCAGAAACAGGGTCTCCCTATGTTGCCCAGGCTGGTCTCAAACTCCTGGATTCAAGCTATCCTCCTACCTTAGCCTCTCAATGTGCTGGGATTATAGGCATGAACCACCACACCAAAGCAGGTCTTTCTTTTTTAGTTTGTGACTATGTGAAGTATATTCATAGATTTCCAATATTATGCCATTCTATGTACATTATACATACATTGCCAGGGTATTTTATTTGCTTATGGGTCTGCTTATTAGAGCACTGTGTCATCTTTATTACATTGTCCCTAATGCATTCTCTACATTCTCAGTTTCAGTTTAAGTGGAGGGAGATCTTGGACACTTGTCAAATTTCCAAGTCCCCTAGGTTTAAGATTTTCTTTTGTTTTGCCAGTCTTTCCCAATTGCCTTGTCCACACCTAAGTGGATAGCAGTTTATCTTTAAGTCCCTTACCTTTAGTGAGTGTTTAAAACACTATTCTTTGGTTTGAGAGAAGCAGCAACTATATATCCATATTTGTAGTTCAGCAATGAAGATAAGTGTTAATTAAATGATATAATTGGTGTAAAAAAACTTGGGATGGATTACAGCTGAGTGTTGGTAAGCATGTAGCTCAGCAGAGGAGAGCAGAAGTGTGTAGGCAAACTAGAGAGTAGCCAACTAGACACAAAGATTCAGTGTGTGGTGTGGTAAGCTACTCCGAGAGTGGAAAGGATTGGTTACTCCAGGGAACTGCACAAATGGAAGTTAAGAGAGCTTCTCTTTCATTCCTACCAACAGTGTTCCCTTTCTTCAGCAACCAGTGGGCAAAGGTCCAGAAGTCACCTACTATATGAGGAACACAAACTAGTCAACCCTGACTTATCTTCACATTTACAAAAACACCCATGACCAAGTGTGGATCCTTGCATGGGCTTTAACTATACCCGGAGCAAATATTCGGAAGAAAAAGCTGGATTTAGAGTCAAGTGAGCCTGAGTTTGAATAGCAACGGCTGTCTCTGTGTTGTTGAGCAGGCTTGGGAAAGTTAGTGCCTCAGAGGATCATCTCCAGGAATAGGTGATGGAGCAGGTATGAGGCAGACGCAGAGTTGTAGGTATACCTTTGTGTGGTCTGGATCCTTGCTGCAAGATGTTTGCACTATCTAGGGTGGTGCATTCTACCCAACCATGTGATCCTCCTGCCCAGCACGTTCCCCTAGCTCCAGCCTGTCACAGCATTTGATGCAGATGGAGAAGGCAGGACATTGAAGACAGAGAAAACAGCTTGACCAAGGTTAGGTGACATACATGGGAAGATGCGAGCAGTCAGGATTGGGCACAAGATTCATGCTGAGGTAGGTGGGCAGGCAAGCTGAAAAGTCGCCCTGATGTGTGACCATGGCAAACCTTGAAGGTTGGTTGGATTCTCTTACCGCTCCCCTCACACCTTATATAGGTTGGTAAGCAAGGGAGAGCCACTGAAACTTTTCTTTTTAGGGGAACGCCATGGTGAGAGCTGTGCCCGAGATTCTCAAACCTTGACTGTATGGGAATCACCTGGGAGCTTGTTAAAAAATACATATACCTTGGGCCCCACCCAGACCTACTCAATCCTAATCTATAGGTTGGGATCAAGGCATCTGTATTTTTAACAAGCTCCCTAGGTGATTCTAATGCACGCCAAAGTTTAGAAACCACTGCTTTAGAAGGTTAATCTGGCAGCAGTGTGCAAGATGGATTGGAGCTGAGAGAGCCTGGAGGTTCAGAGACCTGCTTGCAACAACAATCCCGGCAGGAGATAATGAGGTTGGGGGCTGTGGGAATGGAAAGGAAGAATCAGATATGGGAGGTATTTTTGAGAGGCAGTCAGCAAGGACTGGGCAACCAATTTGATGGGGAATGTGAGGCAGAAATGGGACTTAACAAATAATGTCAAAGTTTAGAGAAGCAGCTCTCCGTGGCATGAGGGAAGAGGTAACAGAATCCCCTGGGGGCCTTAGTCAAATTGCACACACCTGCTCCCCCTGTCTGTGCTCATCTTCCGCACCTTCCTCCTTCCCCCGCGAGTTCCCTAAGGTGTGTGCCAGGAGGGGGCACATCAGCTCCTCCAGGGGAAGCCTGCGTGTGTAGTTTGAGGGGAAAACTTTTCCAGGTGATGCTTCTGTGGCGAGCCACTTGTTTGGCATCTTTGAACCTGTGAGAATAGTGGCTTAGTGAGATTAGGAGGAAGGAGGGGACAGAGCTGGAGCTGACCACAGGACATGAAATAACCTTTGGAGGCTGTGGAAGTGTGAGTTCAGAGCTGGGGAGCAAGAGGTGGGCTGCGATATAAATTCGAAAGGCACCTGCGTGGAAGTCATGGTGAAGACAGATGAGACTATGGAGAGAACAGAGGAAGGCATCCAGAGAAAAGCCTGAAGAAGGCCTACGATTAGGAGTCATATGCAGATAAAGGGTCGAAGCTGCAGAGGTGGGAGGAGACTGTTCTACCTGGAGGCCAAGGCATGAGGCAAACGTCTAGAAAGATTTGTAGATGGCTGGGTGTGGTGGCTCATGCCTGTGAATCCCAGCACTTTGGGAGGCTGAGGTGGGCAGATCATGCGGTCAAGAGATCGAGACCATCCTGGCCAACATGGTGAAACCCCATCTCTACTAAAAATAACAAAAAATTAGCTGGGCATGATGGTGCCTGCTTGTAGTCCCAGCTACTTGGGAGGCTGAGGTGGAAGAATCACTTGAACTGGTAGGCAGAGGTTGCAGTGAGCCTAGACTGCACCACTGCACTCCAGCCTGGTGTCAGAGAGAGACTCTGTCTCAAAAGAAAAAAAAAAGGAAAGAAAGATAGATCTGCAAACAGGAGGGCAGAACTCTAGCTCCTTGGCCATCCTTCCAGCAGCGTGACTTTTGTGCAGGAAGCAGTCTAGTCCTCCAGGAGTATGTGGCACATTCATGTAAAGAGGTTAACACTGTACAGACCACACATTTGAACATTCTCTTTACAAAATCCAGTGTCTTTGAGCTGATGTACCAGAGACTGACAGGCTTTAACTTCTTATACTATTCCCCCCCAGGTTTCTCATCAACTCATAACCTTCTATCCACATTTTTGGCCCAGCACAGCCAAATATGAGGTGTTGAAAATCATTATAGTGCTTTGGGGTCCTTGCTTCCCCCAAAGTTCCAGACCTGCTGCCTGTATTTTGTGATGTCACGCTGTGAAAATAGGATGTTGTGTTTTGGAGGCACCTCCAGGGTGCGCAGCAATTGGCACGTCTTAAGTGAAAGAAAAAAAATTGAGTCAGCAACAGTAGAAAAGAAGGACATTCGTATCAGCCCAGGAAGTCAAGAATTACGCAGAGATGCTATTTATGCTGCTGTGAAGCTGTGACTCTTGATAGGAACAGCATGAAGGTTGTCCACTCCTGACACTGGCAAGACTCCAGGCTTACCAGAGCCGCTCCAGTGAAGTGGGGTCAGCTGTCTCACAGGGTGCTCTGTGAAGCTCACGCTGAATCACAGTTTGCTGTAAAAAGGGCTTACACATGTAAAACCTTGTATTTTGTCTTAGAAGTACCCTGGAAGCTATCACATTTTCTGAGTAGGGACACAGAGGCATCAGGTAATAAAGAAATGATTCCAGCGTTCCAGAGCTCCTGGGTAGTTGGGAGGGAGATTGAACCTAGAGTTCTGGTTTGTGGGGTGCAGAGAGAGGCTTGCGTGCAGGAAGAGCATATTTAAGAATCACTTGGGGGATGAGTGTGGGTTAGACTTCACTCTGCTGCGGCTTAACTGTGTGACCTGGGGCAATTCATTTGACATTTTTGAGCTTCAGTCTTCAATTGTAAAGGGCAAAAAAATCATATTTACCTCCTGAAAGTAGTTTCAAGAATTAAGGATGAAGGCACCATTACAGTGCTTGGCATGAAGGTGATTCCCCCGCTCCCCAAATTGATGCCCATCGTAATAATTACTGGCTTTTTCCCCAGTCGTCAGAACACTCATGCACTCCCCTGGATGCACCCAAAGAGACACCACTGATTTCCTTTGGCATCCCTAGTTTTGATTTTAAATGTTTTCTTCCTCATTAAAATAATTTTATAGCTGGAAGGAGCTTAGGTGTAGTTGAAATAGTGCTGTTAAGAAGATCTGTCCTTCAAGGCATTTATAAACTGAAGGTGACTTTTTGAGTGGGCCTGGATACCAGGATTTTACAGTAAAGGTACCCTAGCCCCTTTTTTTTAACAAGTGAACTTTTATTAAGCCACCAGCTCAGAACTTGCAGAATTGTGGGAACATTGCCTTGAGCAGGGTGTGCAATCACAATATGAATAAAAGACAACAGGATGTGAGTCTTTCCAAAGCAGGGTAAGAGCACTTTGCAATTTCTTGCCATCTCTTCCTCGGGCAAAGATGCAGCTCACCGGCTACATTGATACTTGGAATTAAGTCAGGAGACTTGGCCAGGGGCCCCCACCATTCCATACCTTGGGCCCCACTGCCGCTCTCAGTACAGGTTGCTAATTTAAATGCCATCTCCTGGCACTGCATGTTGAAACTAACTGGCAAATAGCAGGGCCTTTCATCAGATCATCGATGTGGCCTGGCACCTGCCTGCCTACTGTGGCCAAGAACCTGCCTTCCTATAAGCATCCTCTAATGTACGAATACCTCAAGGACTCCCAACCTCTGGGATTTCACGACTCCTGTCTATTCTTCTCTCATTCTCGCAGCGAAAGAAATTACTTAAGAATGGGTGAGGGATGGAGACATCTCTCCAGCTCCCTATGGGATCTTCTTTCCTGAACAAACTGAGCAGAGCCACAAAAAAAAATATATAAGGAAGGCTTGGCACAATGTTTTGATACAAAATTCATTACAGGTTTGTTTATGTGCTGGGCAGTTTGGGTCCTCTTAAACATGTGTAGACACTGCAGTCCTTTTGGTTCAAGTTTTGTGTTTAGAGAGAGGTTTTGGAAGGAGATCAAAGACGTCAGATTGCTGGCCTGATTCTTAAAAGAACTGATTTGGGGAAAGGCTTGAAAACATTCATACCCAGGTTTGAAAACAAGAAGTAGGAATGAGTCCAGAAAGCATGATGACATGGAAAACAGTTGTATTTTTAAGAAAAAGAGAATTTGAATGTCTTCTTCTCACCTTATCCCTCCCTAATCTCCACGTCTTCCGCATGTATTTTTCTTGTTTTATAACACTGTCTAAGACACAAGTGTAAAATCCATCATCCATCACCTGACCCTCACCTTGGAGTGGGCAGAGGGTGTTGTGGAGGTGACTGGAATTCACTGGGGCCATCTCTAAGCATGATTTAAGAGATCCACTGGGGACTTGGTCTTCTTTCTTTTGTGATTTTTCTTCCTTCTTTACAGTATATCATCAATAGAGGTTGTTGGCTTGTCATCCAGTTTCCTAAATTTCCTGACTTCTCCCTTGTCTGTCCTTTATTCCTGTCTATATCTCTGGCTCCCAGATGATAAAAATGCTCACATTTTCTTAAGAAATACTCAGTTGTATTCTCTTTGTTGTGAAGGCTCCTTTGTCCGCTCCATCTCCTCCATTCAGGGGAGGTTTTCAGAGATAATTAGTGAACTCAGAGGGATATTATATACCCTTTCAAATCAGGATCTGCTTCCAGTTTTTCAAGCTTGATTTTAGAGTGTGTGTGGTTCAGGCATAGAGAGCAGGGGTTACTTGGCTATGCTACCCACCACCTTTTAATCTGAAGATGCCTCACTGCAGAGCTCTGCATATGTGCAGAGGAAATGGGGGACCCTGCTCTCCTTTGACATACCTTGATGGTTGTATGTGCCTGCTTCTTGTTGTTGCATATTGCCACAGCAATATGGCTCATCATCTCTCTACCTAAGAAGATACAAGGGGGAAAAAGAAAACACTACCATCACCAAAACTACAGAAATTAGTTTCATGAGCATTTTCTCTAACTGCTGCTTCTACCCAGATCCAATAGTAATTGGAGGGCAATGGCATAGTTAGAAACCGGAGCAAAAGTTCCTGCTGCAATATAAAATCCATAGATTATGCTTGGAATCAGCGGAAACCATTGCCCTTTGTGCCAGCTGCTTCCTGAAGGAGCCAAGAAAAGTGCATAGTGGAGGGTAAATGCAAATATAAGCTCCCTCCTACCTACAGCAGGAAATTAGAAACCTCTGGTTAGTACAAACGGATTCTGATTTTTTTGCAAGAGAGAACAGGAGAGGGGAAAGATGCTTGAGGTGGCATTGTATACCATAAAACTATATTTATGTGCTAAGACAAGCAATTGATGTTGTTCTATAAAATATAGTAAACACCTCCTCCCTGCCCTTTTGAATGTCAGTCAGAATTCAGAATCACGAAATTTTATAGTATTACTGGTTAGAAGGGCTCCCCACTGGGAGCAGATGCCATCTCTGTCTTCATAGACTCAGAGAAAGTCCTGACATGTTTCATGGCGTTCGTACGTGGAAGTCTGTGAAATGGAAAGGAAAACAGCTTTTTCTGTCAACCTGTCACTGATATAAGCTTTTACATTCCATCAGAATGACTAAACTTTAAAGCTGTTTTCTTCAGTGCTGAGTATCTCTCAGAACTCCCAAGTGTTATCAGATTGATAGAGTCCCAGCATTTGATAGAATACCGAAGCATTTTGTGGCATGATATTAAAAATTCATTCAAATACTCGATAAAGCGTGGTTGACAAAAGTGTGAAATGGAATAAGGTAGAGTGAATTTCTTCATGGTTTATTGCCCTTGATTTCTCTCCACAAAATAAATAGACAGAGTGAACTAAAATCTCTTCTTTATGAAGGTGGGATCCTGGCAGCTGAAGGCCTGTTCATAAAAATCCTCTCTGTGCCACCTACCCTTGCAATGTTCAAAGTTGGATGCAATGAAAATTTATTGCTGTTATAGGTATTCATGTTTCAGACTGAGTGAAAATGAAGGGGCTGCTTTAATGAGGTTTCTGAGACCTTATTAAGAATAGAGAAATAAAACACTTGTTTTTCCCTTGAAGCTTGTTTTTTTTTTGGGGGTGGTGGTGGTGATTTTAGTGATTATAGTGGTATTGGCAGTTCATGGTGGTGGCGGCAGCCTGGTAGCAGTCCTCCCCCTGAAGGTATGTAAAAGAAAACACTCTTTCATGGTCTCCTTTTCCTGCCTGCCATCTTGTTTTCAAAGATAAGCATAAAATAGCAAAAGCTTTAAAGCCACTGTAAGCCAGGCCTATGTTTTCATCTGTCTCCTCCCTTGCCAGGCCTCCCTCTGCCTTCCCGACCCGCCACCCCCTTCCTTCCTTCTGTCCCTCCCTCCTCTCAGAGGACATGGGAAGTCACAGGCTTCTGCCTGCTTCCCTGCAATGGTGGGACAGAATGCCTCATTGGTTTCAGATATTAACTTCTGTGCTGAAAACCTGGTTGGAGCTGGTGTGACAAATGGATTTTACCTGCTGCTGGAAAACACAGCCCTGTCCCCACCCGCCTGCACACACAAGCCCTTTCCCATCTTGCAGAGCCCATCCCAGGGAGCAGGGAACAGAGAGCTGCCCCGCGGCACCATCTGTTTCTGCCAGCGTCTATGTTTGGCCCCGCCGGTTACATCTGTTGAGAAGAACAGTGTACTTGATGAGTTGTTGGAAAGAAATGTTTAGTCTCCCCCCATCATCTCTGTTAGCCATTATGAGGCTGCTGGGCTCACATGGGTGTATCTATGTGTGCTGCCTCTCAGGCCTCATCTGTATCAATTGGAAATCAGTCACTGGGAGTTAGTTGCAGTCAGCAGGGACCCAAGGCATTTCCCAGTGACATCAATTCTTCTTCTCTTGCAGAAATTAGGAAACAATTAAAATTCTGATGCGTTCCAGGGAGGATTTCAAATAAATCAGCCGATAGCTGATATCTTGTAACTCTTGGTAGCAAAGCAAAATTAACAACCCAGCCGCATCTGTGTACAGTATGCTAAAATAAAGAAATTAACCATGCATCACCTCCAATAGAGGAAGCAGCTGGCCTGTTCTCAACCTTTCCATAAGTACCCAAAAGCTACTGATTTGTTAAGTTGTCATTCTCCTTATGGACATCAAAGACTTTCTGCATATGCCAAAAACTGAGCTGGCCAAATAATTCGTAAGTTACGGAAAATCCAGGCACCAATTAAACTCAGTTATAGCTCCCATGTTATGCAGAGGAAAGCTGACATTTTGAGGCGGACCCAGTTGATAGCTGCTGAGGAGGTAATACAGGATGCAAGTAGGTTTGGCAGCAGATTTAGCTGGGATTGTGTCAGAATTGGAGGATTTTAGAATTGTAATCAGATAGCCAGTATTTTCTCTCTCCCCCTCAAACCAAATGCGTTGTGCAAGAACTTGTGTTAATTATCCCTGTTAATTACAGTGATAACCCCCTCCGCTTTTCCAGGCTCTTTTTTGCAGCTGTCTTTGTGGTGATTTCTTGTCCTACCACTTGCTGGCCAATAGAATTCATCATTCTTCCTAGGTTCTCTTGAAAAGTAGCTTAACAAGAACTGGTCGGGAATAAATGTTCCATTGAAATATAAAAATCTCAGCATTACCCCCCAAGTAAAAGCCATGAGCCAAATTGAAGTTCTAAGTCTATATTGTGTGTGTGTGTGTGTGTGTGTGTGTATATGCGTGCTCGTCACATAAAAATGTGATCATTTATTAGTTTCAGTGGATTTTTTTTCCTAGAAAGATGCATAAAATTTTAAAGTAAGAAAAATATAGTGGGCCAGGTGGGGTGGTTCACACCTGTATTCCCAGCACTTTGGGAGGCTAAGGTAGGAGTATTGCTTGAGCCCAGGAGTTCAAGACCAACCTGGGCAACATAGTGAGACCTGCTAGTCTACAGAAAAGTCAAATAATTAGGTGGGAGGATTGTGCCACTGCACTCCCACCTGGGTGACAGAGCGAGACCCTGGGGCACAAAAAACAAACAAATAAAAAGAATACAGTGGCTGGAAAACAAAACATCACTTGAAAGTTTTTCCACCCTTTAAATTCCCAGCACTGGGACGGAAGGGGAAAGGTATGGTAGTGATCCTAGGGTCCACCAGGAAATGGTTCATAGGGTGGGCTCCATGAGAATCACAGCGTTAGGATGAGAGTAAAACTCTTAAGTAGAACCACAGTGAGGACATTCAAGAGTGGTGGAGAATGAATGCTATATCCTCTCCGTGTAACAGGGCAAAGTATGAGAAAGTTCCAAGAAGTAAGGAATGGAGGTAGATAGGGAGGTCTGATTAGGGCAGAGAAAACAGGAAAGGACCCACTTAACCCGTTAAAAACAGCAGCTCTTGTCACCCATCTAGTACTTGTAGCACCTGGTGCATTCTGGGTGCTCAGCATACAATCATGGATAATCATCACAGTTTTGCTGACAAAGTACAGCCTTAAATTACTTCCCCCGCCCCACCTCCCCAGTCGTCAGGGAGCTGCTTGCTACTGATAATGAGTAGAAATAGCCAGGTACTCTTACACCTACAGATCATGAAGAGAAACTGGTTAGGAGCTGTGTACTATTGAGATAGGAAGCTCATCCATACACCTTGCTGTGGGCTTCCTTTGCGTGCTGCAATGGTTACATCAGGCATATATTGTGCTCTGCAGCCTTCCTGTTTAAACATTTGCCCTCAAAAACTTCACGGCAAGCATAAGAATTAGTAGTTCCTCCAAACTAAAGAGAATTATCTGCTGTCTCTAGATGATTCTCAAAATATGCCGATAGCAATTTCAGGCATTATAAATGTGTCCAGGTTGGTTCTGACCATGTTGTAGAAGTAATTTCAGCTGGCATGTCACATGAAAGAACAGATTTGAAAACAGTGGTGTGCTTGCCCCTGAAGGTTTCGTCTTGGCTAATGGTCTTGCCACCTTATGGCACTACTTTGGATTGTGACAGCAGTACCAAAGGATATGTCTACAGTCTGGAAAAGATTTATCACTAAGTATAACTGTGTATCACTCTGTATGCACCGCCTTGTTATAACTCTACAGGAAGACTGTCAGTTGGTATATGTAAGCATGTAGGTACATGCATGTACAAGTCAGGAGTGTGCTGTGGACTTCTCTAGTATCACTTGGTACGTTAGTTTATGTGTGTGTGTGTGTGTGTGTGTGTGTGTGTGTGTATTATATATAACTCATAAGTCTGAAAAAAATGACTTATACCTGGTCAGCAAGATGTGGACATATATAAGAATATAGGTTATCAGTTTGGAGAAAGACTTTTCAGTTTGTGGACATTGTATATACAGAAATTCCCACGATTTCTCATATGGTGTGTATGCATGTGGGCTTGTACATATGTGTAGGTGTGAATTTCCACAATGTCTTCCATGAGCAATGTAGAGTATTATTGACTTGGGGAAGCAATCACTGCTTGCACAAGGAGGCATGTCATCTTGATCAGCATTTAATGGGAGGGGAAAGCCTAATTCAGTAAAAATGCAAGTGTTAAATCTTAACTGCCTTAGCCTTTCGTTCTGAGCTAAGACATAATAATAAAATTTCTAAAGCAGGGACATTGTTATTTTCGCATATTAAGCTAATGAAAATAGGGACTAGTGGCCGGGCACAGTGGCCGGGCACAGTGGCTCACACCTATAATCCCAGCACTTTGGGAGGCCAAGGCGGGCGTATCACCTGAGGTCGGGAGTTCGAGACCAGCCTGACCAACATGGAGAAACCCGGTCTCTACTAAAAATACAAAAAGATTGGCTGGGTGCGGTGGCTCACACCTGTAATCCCAGCACTTTGGGAGGCCAAGGTCGGGGGATCACTTGAGTTCAGGAGTTTGAAACCAGCCTGTCCAACATGGTGAAACCCCATCTCTACTTACAATACAAAATTAGCTGGGCATGGTGATGCATGCCTGTAATCCCAGCTACTCTGGAGGCTGAGGCAGGAGAATCGCTTGAACCTGGGAGGCGGAGGTTGTAGTGAGCCAAGATCGTGCCACTGCACTCTAGCCTGGGCAACAAGAGCAAAACTCCATCTCAAAAAAAAAAAAAAAAATACAAAAAATTAGCCAGGCGTGGTGGCGCATGCCTGTAATCCCAGCTACTTGGGAGGCTGAGGCAGGAGAATCGTTTGAAACCGGGAGGCAGAGGTTGTGGTGAGCTGAGATCGCTCCATTGCACTCCAGCCTGGGCAACAAACAAGAGCGAAACTTTGTCTCAAAAAAAAAAAGAAAATAGTGAGTGGTGTGACCTAGTGGTTGGAGAAAGGGGCTTAGGACTGTAAATATTGGTAGACTTTACATTCAGTACACCTTTATAAGTTATCCATTTAATCTTAAAGGAAATTCAAACACCGATCCAACTGGGAAATCAAACTCCGATGCAGGCAACTCAGGGACCTGTTCTCTGACTCATGCACTTGAACAGTGTTCACAGTGGGAAAAGTTGAGTGCATTTAGAAGCTAGATCCACTTCAGGAACTTAGCAGTAGGAAGCAGTTCTTTTCCTGTTGACTGGAATGTAGGGGGTGTTACCACTTTTGTCCTCTACTTTTGCAAATATGTTTTAGGGAACTTTATAATTAGCTTTTGTGCATATTTGAATTATTTTCACCCATCATCGGGTTTATTTGTTGGGATTAATTTTGACTGAGCGTAACAGTGAAGTGGTTGGTTTGTCTCATGTCAAAGGAAGGCTGGGCCTAGGCTGCAGCGCAGTGCTGCTGCTCTGCCCTCTTCCCCATGTGGAATGCAGTCTTTACATATGTTGCCTCCCAGTCATAAGTTGGCTGTTGAACTTTAGATTTCATATCCTGAATCTGGAAAGAGCAAAAGGCTCTTTGCCATTTATTTATTTATTTATTTACTTACTTACTTACTTACAGAGTCTCTCTCTGTTGCCCAGGCTGGAGTGCAGCGGTGCAGTCACAGCTCGCTGCAGCCTCAACCTTGTGGGCTTGATTGATCCTCCCACTTCTGCCTCCAGAATAGCTGAAACTATAGGCATGCACCACAACGCCTGGCCAATTTTTGTATGTTTTGTAGAGATGGGGTTTCGCCATGTCTCTCATGCTGGACTGGAACTCAGGCTTAAGTGATCTGCCTTCCCTAGTCTCTCAAAGTGCTGGGATTACAGGCATGAGCCACTGCGCCCACCGGGGTTTACCTTTTTATTAAGGTAGGGACAGTCTCTTCTAGGACTTCTAACAATCATTGGTCAGAACTATATCAAAGAGTCATCCCCTACATGTGATGGAACTAAGGAAATCAATGATTTTTAATTAAACATAACACTGCCCTGAAAAAAACAAAAACAAAAACAGAAAGTGATTCTGCTATAAAAGGAAGAAGGGAGACGTGTACCTGTAAAAATGTTTTGCTGGATGATATATTCCCCCGGCCTCTGAAAATGTACAGTGGTCAGGCCAGCCTGCTCATTTCTAGTGTATTATATGCACAAATCACCATTGAACCTCCAAAAATTCCTAAAAGAGCAAGTCTTAAGATAGGCAACCCCCAGTCACAACTATTACTAATTGAGAACTTTTAATTTGGAAGCAAGTGCCTAGAGAATGGCAAAAAGACAAGGTTCCTGCAGATATTAGAAGGGCACAGCATGGGTAAACACACTTTGTTTATCAAATCGTGTGATAATAGAATGTGGAAGCTTGCCTGGCCACATTTACAAAAAATGTTTCATTTTAATCAGAGAAGTTTTAACAAAACATACAGTCAACTTACAAAACTCATTACACCAAAAATAATATAGATACTAAATATAGTTAGAGTCAGATATTTGCATAGTGTAAATGGATGATTCCACTCCTCAGTCAACAGACAGTTATTGGGAACCTACTACGTGCTCACAGTCCATAGGGGAATGTAGACTATCTGAACAGATAACCATGACAACGTGGCAGGTACTAAACTGGGATATGAACGAGGTGCTTCTGGGAAACAGGACAAAACAGCCAACTCTGCTGTTGATGAAGGAGATTCAACTCCTTCCTTTTTTTTTTTTCAAGACAGTCTTGCTCTGTCACCCAGTTTAGAGTACAGTAATGAGATCCCAGCTCCCTGTACCTCCGCCTTGTGGGTTCAAGCAATTCTTCTGCCTTAGCCTCCCAAGTAGCTGGAATCACAGACATCCACTACCACGCCCAGCTAATTTTTGTATTTTTAGTGGAGATGGGGTTTCACCATGTTGGCCAGGCTGGTCTTGAACTCCTAACCTCAAGTGATCCACCTGCCTTGGCCTCCCAAAATGCTGGGATTACAGTTGTGAGCCATCATACCCTGTCAGACTCTACCCTTTGATGTTTATTTCCTAGAGGATAAATTTGGCCGTCAACAAACTGTCCCTTGGCAACTCTACCAGAATGCCTAGGAGCAGACCAGGGTGGAAGGTCTTATATAGTCTTATGTTCTTATTTTTAGCTTCCAGGAAATTCCGGTTTGGGAAAGTAAAGAATGCCTGGATTCATACTAAGATAATAAGTGAAATCCAGGTCTTAAATTTTTTTGTTAAGTAAATCCTTGTCAAGGGTCTTTGTAGAGCAAGCAGTCTAAGATGATTTATGCATCTGTAGAATAACACCACTTTTCAATAAGGAATCTGGTTAGCCTAGCCAAAAGCTTTGGTGGACATGACACCTTAAAGGTGGCCATTATAAAGTGAGAGCCTCTCACGGCTTTTTCATGGTTTTAGATTGTGGGGTGTTCAAAATCATTCTGGCAGCTCACCAAATGTTTCCTTTGCATCTTGACTACTGGATGAATCTTGACTACAGGTACAGATTTTATGTATAATTATTAAAATAATATAATTTATGTCCTAGCACCCCATTTCCTGTCTGGCACTGCTGCCAGCACTGGGGGATTGGGAGGAGAGCTGAGGAGCAGCTCTGCTGTAGGCTTCTTTGTCTTCATTGATTGACATATCCAAGGAGTCCTGTTCCCAGCAGTGATTCCAATATGAGCAAAAGCAGATCTTTGCTCATCTTCAAACAGCCTTGTGTATTTAGGTAACCAGAATGTTCCAGATTTCTGAAATGACCATCTCACCTATCTAGAATTCAAGTTATTCTAGGGTAGGTGGCACCTGTGTCTTACTTATTTCTCTACCCTAAAACAGGAGGAGGAGATTGCTGCAAGGGTCTACCTTAGAGCCAGAGATGGTCTGGGCAACCCAGCCTGTATAGGGACCTGGCTGAAAAGTCCTGGGGAGCCAGAAGTTCTGTGAAAACAAGTAGAGGGAGCCAGAAAAGACATCAAAAGGGTTGCAATGTTTCTTGCTTTCCATTTGACAAAGAACCTGGGTTTACTGCAGGTAATATCCCTGGGGGGTTATCCTGAGACATGACGCAGAAGCTTGTTGTTTTTGATATAAACCTGCAATGTCTTTTTATCTTCATGCCCATTCCTCATTCATTCTTCCTTAGAGTTACCTAAGCACAATTTCTTTCTTTCTTTCTTTTTTTTTTTTTTTTTTTGAGACAGGTCTCAGTTTGCCACCCAGGCTGGAGGGCAGTGGTGTGATCTCAGCTCACTGTAGTTTCAACCTCCCAGGTTCAAGCGATCCTCCTGTCTAAGCCCTCCAAATAGCTAAACGCATTTTCTTTTTAAACAATTTTTTTTGAGACAGGGTCTCACTGTCACCCAGGCTGGCGTGCAGTGTTGTAATCTCAGCTTACTATATCCTCTACCTCGGGCTCAAGCTATCCTCCCACCTCAGCCTCAAGTAGCTGGGACTAGAGGAGTGCACCACCATGCCCGGCTGATTTTTGTGTTTTTTGTAGTGATGGGATTTCACCATGTTGCCCAGGCTGGTCTTGAACTCCTAGGCTCAGGTGATATACCTGCCTCAGCCTCCCAAAGCGCTGGGATTACAGGCATTAGCCACCGTGCCTGGCCTCTTGTTAAACTTTTTTTTTTTTTACACACTGCTTTTGGAATGAAAACTATGATAACGTGGCAGGTAATAAACTGGGATATGGAGTCTTCAGTCACATCGTTCTGGATTTGAACGCTAAGGAGCTGCATAACATTTCTGAAATCTCCCCATGTTTATTAAT
>JAZHEH010002812.1:345000-437500 GCA_036589455.1 Ateles fusciceps | reverse complement strand
AGGTGGATGGATCACGAGGTCAGGCAATCATTTGGTGCAAAAATAATTTTTTTTTTTTTGCCATTACTTTTGTACCAACCTAATAGGATTTTTTAAAACTTCCCTATGACTATGATCACTTTTCCATTTCAGCAAAATTCTTTATAAACTTTAACTTAATGAGTGAACGCAACACTGGCACCTTGACCTGTTCCCCAGTTTGGCGACGTTAAGTTTATGAAGTCTGTGTACTGGGTTAGCGCAGAGATTCAGAAACACCAGTATTCAAATGGCCGGATCTTCCTCTGACAGATTTATGACTCTTGACAAGTTGCTTAATGTCTTCAAGGCCCCTTCTTTCAGTGTAAAATTGGAAAACTAAAACCTACACACACGCGGGGGGTGAAGAGGGGGGAGTTTGCTGTACGGTTAAAAACGTGAATGTATGAAAAGTCTATCTTAGCAGATTTCCTGGCTCTTGCTATGTGTTGACAGTAGCCATATAAATAATGGATTATTGGGTCATTTCCTAATTCCATAATGAAATTTTTAAACAAATTCTTATAGACATTTTTGTTCCTTTGTGAGAATAGTTGACCTAGACAGTATGGAAAATGTGAAGGCTCCTGATGCATGCTTCTCTTCTTCTGATGCATATTGCAAAATTATTTTCCAAATAGAAATTGACATTCCTCCAGAATTATATGAGTGTCTGCCTCACGACAGCCTTGCCAACACTGCATGTCAGCATTTACATGTTTTTTTCTAATTTGATTGATGAAGAGAAATATATCTCTTTTTAATCTGCATTTCTTTGATTACTAGTGAGGTGGAACATTTTTTTCATGCGTTTATTAGCCATTTATATTTCCTCTTCCGTGAATTGACCTCTTTGCTTCTGAAAGGAAGGATGAGTCTCCACGGGCTAGCTAGAGAAAAGATGCTCCAGTGATAATTATCTTGGAGCCCTGGGGCGAGGAGTTGCCGGGGAGAGAATTAAAGGTCTCCTGGGGCGATGAGGTGGCTACCAAGTGAGCTTCTTCTAAACCCGAGCAAGGCTTTCTACACAGCCTGAAATCAGTATTTGTTCTCTACCTTTTTTGTTCTGTTAAGAAATGTTTTGTATTTTTTAGTGGGACTCTTCACATTCTACTCAAGCCAGCGCTTGTAATTCTTTCAGGGCAGACAACGAGCATGCTTGTTCGGTTTGGGTTTTTTGTCTGAGGGTCCCATTGGTTTACAGTGAAGTTGCCGTAGATCTTGCCTGAGTCTTTTATGATCCCTGCCATCCAGCCAGGAGCTGTGACTGCTCTGTAACCTTCTTAGATTTAAATCCGTTGTTTGTGTTCTCCTCATAGTGTTACGGAGCGGCAGAGCCCATCCATACTGATGTCTTAATAGCATTCTCTCCTTCTTGGATTTATAGGGTAAAATAAACCCTCTGCCATAGAAGTGCTTATTGATTACTGAAGTACATAATAAAGCCTAAGAATAAAGTAAGACCAAGTAATCGGTTCTGTTCCTGGGGGATGACAATAAACTCCGGCCGAGGCAGCCTCTGAAGGTTGCCTTTTGCCTTGGAGCTAGGAGGCTCCTTTTTAATTAGTTGTCAAAGAGTAAGCAGTGAATGATAGAAACCAGACAAAAAGAGTACATACTGTATGGTTCCATTTCTATAAAATTTCAGAAAATACCTGCAAATATATAGTGACAGAAGGCACATCAGTGATATGGGGAGGGACCTGAGAGAGGGACAGAAGCTTTGGGGAGGGATGGACGGGTTCACTGTCTTGATCGTGGTGATGGTTTCACAGGTGTATACATATATATGAAAACCTATCAAATTGTGCATTTTAAATATGTGCCTTTTAACAGTGTCAATTATATCTCAATGAAGCCACAAAAAAAATAGTAAACAGTATCCCATAAGGAAACAATCCATGGCTCACTCTGGTGCTAGAAAAATTGTCTCTTTTCTTAGGAAGCTATATTTTGAAGAACATTTAGGAGGAATTGTCAGACTACATTTCACCTTCACCTTTAGCTAAATGGGGGTTTTAGAAGACTGAAAGATACCACCAAAAATAAAATAAAAGGCGTGAGAGGGTAGGATAGCCCTCTTCTTCATTCCTTTTTCTTTCCTACGTCTGAACCTTAAAGATGGTTTTTAATGTAATTTTTTAGTAAAACAAAAATGATATTTAGAACATAGTATTAATTATTTTTCTGTCACCTCCCACCCTTCTGCCATTACATTTCCCCTACCCAGAAAAGAGATTCTACAGTGCAGAAGTAAAAACTCCCCCAAAATGTTGGCAGTCTAAAGGCGGACAGACATTTTCAACACAAAGAGATGTTTGTTTTCCTTGCATTTTAACTCTTAATTTTTGACACAGTGGGGAACTCCAGCATGGCTGCCATTTAAAATGTAACAATGCCATGCAGCTCTGATTGCCTCTGTCACAGGGGTGTTGTGACTGAAGGCCAGGAGACAAAGCAAATGAGGCCAGAGACAATGCCTGCTGCTGAGGTGCTGGTCCATTTCTCCACCCGCATTTGAATTTGTCTTTTCTCTGGCTAACTGCTTTTCTGCCCTGATGAGGAGTCACTCAGGGAGACTGAAGCTGGAATTTGTACAACCTCTTTCAGTCCCCTTGATTTTAATCAGAAATACACAATTATTCTTTTCCTCCAAATAGAGAAACTCAATCCCCATTTTAAATTCAATTATTGTAATTGCAGCATTCAGAAAAATAGCACATTCATTTTCTAATAAGAGATTGTGGATACCAAATTACTGCATATAGTATGTCAAAACAGGAAACTTGAGACTGGCAAACGAGTGGGTGTTTTTATCTTGACAATTTGTATTTTCTTGCAGACAATTTATAGTAATCCTACCCTTCCTTGTTTATGATATAGAAGACTAGGTTTTCAAGCCATTCTAAAATAAAGACTGTTGTCGGGTACAATTTAATTGAAAATCTCTGTTATGAGTATGAGGAATTCTACAAAGGGCAAAAGTGAAGGCAGATACCCAATAAAGAGAAGAAGAAAAAAGAATCAGTTTAGGATCCTAGTGACAGTAGCCTAAGATGTCTTTGGATCTTCTTGAACCATTCTCATTATCTCAAGCCATATTTATATTCCTTTAGCCAAGCTTCTCACTATCTTGCATTTGTAAAAAAACGAAAAAGGAAATCTGGTTGGCGAGAAGTTAATAATGTGGCCATTATGTCTCAGCAATATGAGAGCGCCATTGTCCCTCTTCCTGCTCAATTCCAGTTGCTCTAGTGGGCTTGAAGTGAATCCAATGTGAAAGGAAATATATATTTTTTTATCTTGAGTTTCCTGATTGTCATAAAAGAGTAACCTTATGATCTGGTTTCTCCAAGTGCATGCTGTTATTTTCTTAGGATTTACTCTTACCTCAAAATTACATCCATGTCGGCTCACGCCTGTAATCCCAGCACTTTCGGAGGATGAGGTGAGTGGATCACCTGAGGTCAGGAGTTCAAGACCAGCCTGACCAACCTGGTGAAACCGTGTCTGTAGTAAAAATACAAAACACTAGCCAGGCGTGGTGGCGCATGCCTGTAGTCCCAACTACTCGGGAGGCTGAGGCAGGTGAATCGCTTGAACCCAGGAGGTGGAAGTTGCAGTAAGCCAAGATCACGCCACTGTGCTCCAGCCTGGGTGACAGAATGAGACTCTGTCTCAAAAAGAAAAATTATAACCATCTTTTTCATAGACACATTTAGACACCTACTACTTTCAGATCTCTTAGTGTTCATGCTGCCAACCACTGTCTCTCTCTTGATCTCTTCACTTAGACACTTTTCCATGATATCTTCCCTCAGGTGTTTTGCTACTGTAATTTACTACTTCTTTCACATATATGTATTGAGCATCTTGTAGCTACTAGCTTCAGGTGGAGCAAGATATGAGCAAACTCTAAGATATTGTCAAGGAAACTAACCAACAGTGTCGGAGGTGCTAGAAACCAACAGCTAAGGTTCAGAGAAGTCAGAGCCCTGGAAAGCTTCCATGTGGAAGAAGGAAGAGTCACTTCCATGTGTCCCAAAAGGGTGGTGGTCTGTTGGACCCTTGAGTGCCTACTAAGTGCCAGACACTTTAGTTATATTCTCTCAGCGAATCCCCATTTTTGCAGTTACTTCTGGAAAGTTTTATGTCTTGTCAAGATTACTCTGTCGGTTGATTTTGGTAAATCAATCCTTAATATAAGTAATCTCGGTGAGTAGGGCTGTCCAGAGTATCTCCTAATTCTGACTGGTCAGAATCACTAGACAGAGTTTAAAGTATCTAACGTCTTAGCTACACCTGGTGTAATCAAGTGTAATCACCTGATTTTTTTGGTGTAATCACCTGGTGTTTTTGATATCCATTCTATCTATCTGCGTATTTATTAATTTTTCCAACTTAACTTGGAACATTTTAATAATGTCAAAGCCGCCATGCAGTATGCACAGCAGAACTTACAAATTTAAACTCCAAATCTCGTATCTATGCATTTCACTTTAGTCTCTCTATGCAGGTTACTATTTGAAGAATAAGTCCAAGCTACATCCATCCCCCCCCCAAAAAACGTGCATCAAGAACCTGAAGGGGCACTTCAAAACTTCAGTTCTAAAGGGTCTTGCTTTGTTGGTTTTTTATCAGTGAAATAAAGCTGTGAGTTACCTGGGAGATTCTTCCTGTTGCTCGCTTCTTTGAGCGGGAATGACGGTGTTTGGTTTTGTTTGTTTGGGCTGTTGTTTTTGTTTTCATGTAGCATAGTGTCCAGTCTTTAAACACGTCCTGAGCAGAAGTCCTTGCAGTATATGATTTCCCCCTCTAGTAATCAAATGGTACAAAAATCCAACCCGACATTTAAGTAATTAGTAAGTTACCCTGTTGTTGTGTGTGATATAGCATATCTTTCATGGAAATAACTGGAAAAATGAAACTCTTGGTGTGTCTTTCTGGCTGCTTTCACATGCCTGAACTAATTTAATTCTCACAAAAATCCTGTGAGGTGTGTATCATCGCCATTTACTGGTTAAGAAAGGTCGACTTCAAGAGTTAAGTTCCTTTCCAAACACGGCGAGACTATTACGTGGAGGGGCCAGAATTGGAACCTAGGTCAGCCTCAGATTAGAGGAGCACTTCCAGCGAGCCAGGGACTGCGCTCGGTCCCTCTTACGGGAACGCTGTCTTCCGTGGAATAGAAATATGGCTGACTGGCTGCATGCACTGCTGCGTGTAGGCACTGCAATCTCTTCTCAGTTTCAGCTTGCCTCTGTACTTCGCCAAGCAATCAGTCAGGAAAATGTTTTCAAGTAGTTTCTCCGTACAGTGTGAGAGAGAGTGTGAGATGGTTTGTTATACTGCCTAAGAACATGAACTTTGAAGGACATAACTGGGTTCAAGTACCATCTCTGTCATCGGAAGCCTTACTTACCTTCTCATCTCTAAAATGGTGGGGTGGTGATAGAATACTTCCTTCTAGGGCTGTTCTAGAAGGATTCAGTCCTAAAGTGTCTTGCTTTGTTGTTTTTTTAATCAGTGAAGTAAAACTATGAGTGAACTGGAAGATTCTTCTTGTTGCTCACTTCTTTGAGAGTGGTATGCTTTGTGTTTGTTTGTCTGTCTGTTTGTTTTAGACAGGGTCTCCCTGTCACCCAGGCTCCAGCACAGTGACATCATCACAGCTCACTGGAGCCTTGACCTTCTAGGCTTAAGCCTCCCGAGTAGCTGGGACCACAGGCATGCATGACCACACTTGCTAATTTTTAAATTTTTTGCAGAGACAGGGGTCTTGCTATGTTGCCCAGGCTGGTCTTGAACTTCTGAGCTCAAGCGATCATCTCACCTCAGTCTTCCAAAGTGCTGGGATTGCAGGCATGAACCATTGCGCCTGGCCTCAGGATTCTTTTTTAATGAATGCCAGCTGTTGGCTGGCAGTTCTAGAGGAAGACATGCTCTGCAGTTGTTCCTATGGAGGAACCAGACTTTTCCAAAATAGCTCAGGGCTGCCCTGCCATCATGGACGCCTCATCTCCCCTTTAGCTTAAGATGGGCATTGTCCCTTTGGCTGGGAATTGAATCATGTAGGTGACACTTACCATGGAAAACCGTAGCTACATTCAGTATCTCACAACCTTAGTGGTGGAAGGAAGAATGGTTGCAGCAGCTTCATTACCTGGGGAAAAAGAACTTGGAGTTACAAGCACTTTAAGAAAGATGCTTTTACTTTGAATGTTGGAGAAAATAGAACCTATTAAAGACAAAGTGGATGAAAAAACACCTCTGTTCGTACTACCCTGATCTTGTAATCTATTCAGATTCTTTCTGCCTTCTTGAAGGTGACTCAGGCCAGACTGGCTGTTCCTGCTGGCTGCACCTTTCCTTCCCCCAGGATAGATAGGCACACAGTGATCTTTTGAGATTCCCAGCTAAACTCAGACATGTGCTAGTCCAAGAGGAGATTCCTCACAGGGCTAGAGGACTACAGGTAGCATCAGATACTGTGGAATGAGTGGAAGGAGGGAGGGAGAAGGAATCCATAAACCATCAAATTATTATTGAGCATCTTTGAGGGTCCATCACTAGGTCCTGTGATGATTCCAGGGACAACCAGCCTGCACTTTCTGAAGAGCTCACTGCCTGCCTTGGGAGCAAGACTTGTATATGTTTAATCAGTGAAGTATTTATGCAAGACTTACGTATGTGAAATCAGTGAAGAATTCTATCGTATCTAAACTAGAGCCAGGTAGATTTCCAATACCCGGCTCATGTATGCTTTAAAAAAAATGAGTCTTACTGAAGAATGGATGGATGGATGTGTGGTTTCTAACAGCTACTGAGTGCTTCCTATGTGTCAGACACTGTTCTAGACATTTTTATGTGTATTATGTATGTACTTACACAGAATATTATATATTAACTCCGTTAATATTCTTAGCAACACTGTGAGGTACATACTGTCAATACACCCATTTAATAGATGAGAAAACTGAAGCACAGAGAGATTACGTTCCTGGTCAGAGGTTTCACAGATGATGTACAGTACAGCCAGGCTTTGCACCCAGGCAATCTGGCTCCGTAGTTATATTTGAAGGAGAATGATGTGGTCTTTTCAAGAGCTGTTGGCATTTTGGTTCACACTGAGAGCAACCAGGCTTTGTTATCTGTTCCTCTGGCTTTGGCTTCCTGAGTCTTAAGCACCCGCCTCTTTTCTGGAACATAGACCAGCTTGAACCAGCCCTCTGCGATTCCACCCCCTCCTCTCCCCTGGCCCCACCAGGCCTCTCATTTGTAGTTTCTCTTACCGAGCACATTTCTAAACGAGGACGGTTGCTCTGCTTTAAGGACATACAAATGGCTTGCCCTCACCTGTCAAGCATGATCCTTGTATTTTACCAGGCCCATTATGAACGCAATCTTTCTGTCGAAAATTTGCATACCTCCTTTCTTGAAAAGTAATGACAGCAATTTCTTTCCCCTCCGCTCACTTTCTGAGTGTCTCATTTAACGGCACCTGTGAAACCGACAGGCACAGAGATGAGAAGTGAAAGAGAGCAGTTGATTAAATCATCATCAAGTCGGGCCTCAGAAAGTCAATTCTGCTTGCCGTCTGCAATGATATCCTTTTATCTTAAAGTAATGAGCTATGGCACTTTTGCATCGGGTAATGCGATAAGTTCTATTAGCATGTTCCATTTGCCTCACAAGCAAGGGCAAGTCATTTTAGCTAGCTCATATCACTGCAATCAAAGCAATTGGCTTCCCAGGCAGAGAAGAAAGGGAAAAGGCTCAGGGTGATTTCTATGGATCACAACACAGCGGAAAAAATAGACTCTTGTATTATTTTAACCCCTAACATACTTTTCCTTTTTACTCATCAGCAAATTTGGGTTTCATTAGCTTACACAGGACTCCAAAAAGAACCCAGCGTTAGTTGAAGCAAATCTGGGGGTGGGGGCTCAGGCCCCACCCAAAGCAACTAGAAACTATGTATGGGAAGGGAAAATTACCCTATTACAAAGGGGTCACAGATAGAATTCTGCTAAAGAGCACAGGCAGAGGTGTCTTTCTGATAGTAACACGGTGGTCTCATAATAAACTCTTGCTTCACGCCATCTTCAAAGTCATTTGTAATAGGTCCCCAGGCAAGTACGGATTAATGCTATTGATGACTTAGAATCAGTAAATCAATGACAGAGAAGCAGAGGATCTGTTGCTTAAGCTTAAAGGAGATCATTTACAAATCACCGGCACCCAGACTGGCAGTTTTACCTTTGGACAAGAGACTCATTTTTCTCAGTTTGGCAACCACTGAAGTTTGTGGACTCTGGGTTTTAAGTAAATTTCATCTTTGGGATTTATGTATATTTATACTTGGCAAAATGTGGCTTCTTTTCTTAGGGGAAAAGAAGCTGAACTCCCCAAAGATTCGTGAAATATCCACTTCCAACCCCACTTCCAAAAACCCAACAATACTTTAATGATCTGTGGAAATTTACAGCATACAGATGGTTTTATTAAATATACCTGGATTTCAAAGTGACAAAAAAGGAAAAAAAAATTAGAATTTAATTTGTGAGCTTCAAAACTTCACCTTTGGACAACCTAATTTCTGTCAATATATTTGCACTTCTAATGGGTGGTAGAATGTACCTAGCACATAGTAGTTACCTGAGGTTGTTGATTAAATGAAAGTGTGTGATCATCTGAGACACTGGAGGGGGAAGAAGAATTGTTCCCTTTGCCCCCCTCAGAATGCAGTGGTTACTTGAGCTCTGGCCAGTTCAAACTGATAACTTGCAAAAATGTGAGATTCTGAGAAATCCCCATTCCGGAATGCTGGGTTATCAGTACCGAATTCCAGAGGCTTCTGAGAGTTGATTCTCTGTGGTATCTCCTGAATAACTGAAGATTGGTAGACCTTATATTATTTTCAGATGGGCTCATTAGGTGATTGCCAAAAGCTTTATTGTTGTAAACTATTATTTGGAACACGAATCTTTTAATTAGGCTTTCATTTTATCTGAGCTATTTTATTTGATCAGGCATAGTTACTGTCAAGACAGAGGGGAGGAGTCAATGGCATTATTTTACAGTCAGTAAGAATACGGTCTCAGTAAGAACATTTTCAGGTTTAAAAATTTAAAAATTCCTAGGGACCCAGTAGCTTTACATTTTACTTAGTTCAAAACCAATATGAGAGCAATGTAAACAATGTGAAGTTAGGGCTTTGTGGATTGCTGAAAAACAGACAACATTAGAGCTGCCATATGTGGTACAAAATGGCGGCTCATTTTCACATGAGCAAAGGATTGGGCATCTGTGCAGGGGATGGTGAACGTGTTTTAAGTCACCATGCTGCTATCTTCTTTAAATAAGAAAATAAGTGTCATGTTTTCTGCAGGTGGTTTCTTCTGAAATTGCTTTTAGGTGAGGGATGTCTTTAAGGGCTTAAATAAACCGCCTGCCCCAAAGGGGAATCGATTTGTTTTGTCACTGGCAAGTTAAATTATACTTGATGTTAGATATTGTAGTTTACAAATTGGGGGTTCTCCCTCATTTTCCTCTCATTTCCTTTAGGCAGAATCAAGAATAAAATAACTGTTCAGCAGTAGTATTCAGCTCTGACATCTTTGGTGGCAATGATAAATGGATTTGAGATACGAAATAACTGTTCCAGCAAGGTCCATTGAGCAGAATAGAGAGCAATGCCCTCCTCAATGTCATTGTATGTGATATATTCAATGATTGCCACTCTCTGCTTAAGAATGCATTCCATCACGAGGTACCTAGAATTTCATCTTGTTCCTGCATTCTGAATGAGACAGAGAGATGTCATAGACCTTGACTTATTTCAGTTTGGACCAGAGTCTTAAAACACAGATACTGAGATTCCCAAATGAAAATGGAAAACGTTTGCTTTTGAAGAAGTGCAGTAAAGTCATAATCACATCTGTTCTGAGCCTTTTAATGGAAGACATTTTCTCCTGGGCCCCAACTCGAGGCTCTGCTAACAACTTTAACCCTACTCAGTAGGTTCACACATACATGTCTTTGCATTAAGCAGTCATGTTAGTGTTTCCTGTTCTTTCTTTTGGAATCACCTCTTAAATCATACTTTGCTTATGCTGCATGGAATCAACCGCTGTTGGAACAATTTGCAAGAAGAATGAGATTGACTTGCCAATATAATTGAGCACCTAGCGTGTCGCAAGGCCTGGAGGAAGCAAGGCGCTGTCCTTATCTACATGGCACTCATTCTCTAGTAGGAAAGACTGTTGTGGCAAACAACTGCCGTACAGTTTCGTATAGGATGGAGACAGAACCAATTCAGTCTTTCTGGAAGCGTATTGGAAGATTCAAAAAGGGAACTGTGTTTCGAAGGTGAATGTCAGGCTTTTAGGTAGAAACTTGGAGGAACAGAATTCCCAGTAGGCGAAATTGTTAAGTACAGATGCCTGAGGGCGTGACTGAGTGAGTGGGCGCGGCTGGGGCAAGGTATGTTAGGACAGTGCCACTCAACCCGAGGGTGCCGACCAGGGCCGGGCCACAAGCTGTTTGCAACCAGCCTGCTGTGAGATTAGTATATGGGCAGTCAAGAGTAAGCTTTGGATTTTAGAGTAACTTAGTAGCATAATTTTATGTTTCATAAATCTACTAATTTGAAAAATGTATTTTATATATCTTTTTCCTTTTTCAAGAATTTGACTTTTTAAAATATTTTACAAAAATGTTTGTCATAACGTATTAGAAATTAAAGAAAGCAAAGCAAAAACAAATGTCTCTTCACCACAGAAAGCTTAAGAAGCATTGTATTAAGAGAGTGGTTGGGGTTTGGGAGTTGAGGGGGATTAGAAACAGAATGTGAAGAGTCGTCACAGGCCTTGTGAAGCATCCGCACCAAATGGAAATTTAGGAAATCCACTCTGGTCAATAAGGACTTGGATTAGAAAAGGAAGAGACCACAGACCTTTGAAAGCAGTCATTATCCTCTTGTAATGACAGAATAAAACCCTGAACTAAAGCAGTAGCCACAGCCACAGGAATGGAGAGTTAGAAAGTAGAATCAATAATGTGTGGTGAGAGAGGGAGATAAGTCCGCTCAAGGATGGGGTCAAGGATAGAGCTCTTCACTTATGCAGTTGAGTGATTGCTTGGTGATGCTATTGCCAAGGGCAACGTGGGCGAGGGGCAGTTTCAGGTGAGCAAAGATGTTGAGTCCAGATTTAGATGGATACTTGAGTCTGAGGTATTCACCACCCTTCAAGAGGGGGCACCTAGCAAACAGAAGCTTAATAATAGTTAACATTTATCATCTGTACATACTCGGTACCGTGCACTCAGATGTTTACGTGGATTAACTCATTCTCCTCTTCTTACTGGAAAATGCTTTTATAAGCCATATTTTACAGAGAAGTAAACTAAGGCCCAGAGAGTTTAAATAACTTTTCTCAAGTTACACAGCTGGCAAATGTGGGTATAGAGATTTTTGAGTTTCAGCATATATATGGTAGAAGGGAGCAGGGGAATCTTTAAGGACTCCCTTGGCAGTCACATAGAAACAACAGAGCTCCAGATGCCACTCTGGGGGAGACGATGGCATTAAAGAATATGCAGAAAAGGAAGGGCCTTGAAAAGACACTCGCAAACAGCAATATTGGCAAATGGGTGCAAAGGGAAAAATTCTGGGATGTGCAATAGAAGCAATCGGAACACCCAGCACTGGGGAATTTTTTTATTAGATTATGTTATAATCCACACAGCAGATTGCAGTGTAGCCGTTTTTTAAAGCAATGTTACAGGGTAAATTTTACTGATTAAACTAAAATATTTGACGTGTCACATGAAAACCAAAGCGGGTTACAGAATGGTAGGAGTTCATTTTTATTTCTTAAAATGTATGTTTGAAAGACAAGAGGGATTATATCATTAAGACTGGAAAGACACAAATATATTAACAGTATTTACCTCTCGGGACTGGAGATTTATGGGTAATTTTTTTAAAAATGTACCCAGTAAATATGTATTTTCAAAAGGAGAAAGATTGGGTGGGTGGGTTGGTTGTTGAAGGGTTAAGACTTGTCTGGGAAATGAAGACCGTGCCTCGAGCAGTTCACTGTTAATTCCTGAAACCAGGGGAAGAGGCGGTGAAGATGGCGTTGAGCGGGCACTGTATTGGGATGGCTGGAGGGTCTCAGGTTAGGAACTAGTCCCTTTCTAATTGTGCATTCGAGGCCTGTGGTCTGCATGCAGACCTCCCCTTTCTCTCCTTTTGTCTGTGATGGTTCAGGTCGTGTCTTTGTCTGAAGGCCAGGTGACCAGGAATTCTTACCTGTCATTGCTGTAAGACCTAGCCGTTTTTGTTTTGTTTTTGATTTTTTTTTTTTTTGGTCTCTTTTCATTTCTTGCTTTTATAATGGAGGGAAATATTTTTAGCTTTTCACAGCAGGCTTTGAAATCTTGTCATAGAGAGTACTCCATCACCTCAAGTTGGTAGTTAGTGTGTAACCTGTTTGCTAATAAAGCAAAGCAGGACCCCGATGTCAGAATGCTTAAAATGGTCAAATCAGCTGGGACCCCATCTCTACATCTGACTTGCCTTTTCCGTTTCCCAGCCTCATGCAGAACATAAACCTGCATCGGGAGGTGGCCCAATGTGAACTCTTATAAATTGGAGTGGGTATCTAGGGATCGGGGAACAGACACTTCTTCTTTTAACCTTTGAAGACCAAGAATCATTTGGCCAAAAAATCCACAGTGTATTGAACTTAGGGTGTGAAAGCTGTACAGTGTATTAAATGTGAATTTGAGACCATGAATTCTACTCACACTGACTCTATAAAACAGCCTCCCTTTTTCATAAAGCAGGCCCATAAACTGCTGCCAGTGAAGCAGAAAGACTCCTTAGGACTGTGGCTCGCTTTCCGTCTGGGGTTGTCAACAAACCCCCTTTATGAGTGGAATAGACCTCTTGTATGTGTCGAGCTTCTGGCTTTTTACAGAGTGTGTTAGGATCCAGGCAAGGCAAACGTTAGGCACTGTTTGCTGAGTGCATTTATTGCCTTTGCATAATTTATGAGCTGGAGGGGTTGACCATCATTCGTCTCTGCCAGGGGCTGGCACTCGAGGCTCCAGAGAGTGGAGCTGTAAATTGGATGGTGCGCTCCTGCTGAGCTCAAGGCAAAGTCCTCGGGTCAGTATGGGAATTTAATACCAGAAATGGAACTGTTTTCTCAGCGCACCATGTGGACCCCAGTGCAGCAGAGACTGTTTTGGCAGACTCCACGACTGGCCTTGTCGAGGAGCTGTCACTCACCCGGCATGTTGTGTGGGGGAGCCTGAGCATTTTTAATCGGCTTGGCATCCGTGCTGCTTCCATAATGGATACCAGTAGGTCTCAGTTCTTCACCATATGCTTAACTCTGGAGACAAGGTGCTTCTGGGTATATCAGTAATTACTTGATGGAGAATTAAGTGGACCTTGAAATTAGAACTGGACTGTTGGAAAGCAGGAAGCTTAACACTTAGATAGAAATAACCATTCCCAGGGACATACTGCTGTTAGGATAGGAGGCACAGTGGTGGTTCTTTCCCAGCTACTCCACTCCTCCTCCTCCCTGCACACCAGAACCTTGGGGAGGTAGGCAAAGGCGATGCCACGGCCTTCAGCTGTCATTGATTACCTCATATGGAGCACTGTGAACATCTGGGAACATGAGCCTGCCTGGCAAAATATTCTTGTCTTCCACACCCCTCCTGAACTGAGCGTTGTCATTCTCGAAAATGTGCCCAAATCTTAGGAACCTCAAGGAGGGCTTAATTAAGGCAATGGAGAGATCACACAATCAGGACACTATTGTTCCTCATCCACCTGAGATTCTAGGCATTCAAAGTCTTTATCTCATCCCATTTCTTTCTCAACTCATTTGACATATTATAATAAAGAAACCACTCATCAGGTAAAAGAATGTAAATGTAGACAATCTGAGGTTGGAAGCTGGGTCGGAAGTGAGGCATTGCACTTGGTGAAATCACTGTCACTGAATATCTGACTACCCTGTGGCACTGAGGAGCCAATGGGAGTAGAAAGTGTTCTGATCCTTCTGTCTGTAAGATTGTGATATAATTTCCTAAATGCTTTTAGTACAGAGTGCTTAGTCTAAAAAGAATAAGTAGTCCCCAGGTTGCCTCATAATAGCAAGAAGTCCATGTGGATGGATGTCTTGTTACTTCCCATTAAAAGCACTCTGATAGGAGCTTAAACAATATGGTAACTTAGTGTTTTCTGAATAAAAACGTCCTGAGGCAGCCGGCTGCTGTGAGATGGGTTCAGCAGTCCAGTTGTGTCTGGCTTTTTTCCCTTGGTCCCGCTCTGTTGTTTTTGTACTGAGTCTTTTTGCCTCATTTTTGCAAAATGGCTGCTTCATATCCAGACATCACGTCCTTATACATTCACATTCGAAGGCAAGAGGCAGGTGGTTCCTTCTTTTTTTTTTTTTTTTTGTTTCCTGGGGGAAACAAAATTGTTCCTAGAGCCCTCAGCCTCAGCAGACTTCAGAATCTCATTGGCCAAAGATGGGTCTTACGGTCACCTTTAGCTGCAGTGAAAATTGGGAAAGAAAATACCTGGCATTTTTAACCTCAAAGTGTCAGGAGAAGGTACAGACCAGGGAGAAGGGAGTTGTGAATGGCTGTGGGGATCTAGCCAGCAGTGGCTGCCCTATGAGCAAATTTATTTCCTGTTTCTGTTTAAAGCTACACCAACTCCCCACGTCCAGGTGGCCACACTAAAAATCCTTGGCATCGTCCTAGACGCATCCCCTGTTACTTGCTTCCCATATCCATGTGTTATCCAGTCCTGTTGGTTCTACCTTTAGAATTGCTCTGCCATCTGCTTCTCCCTTCCTAAACCATGCTGCCACCCTGGGTTACACAGTGGAATGGCTGCCAAACCGCTCTCCCTGTGACCTGCTTTTCCCCCCACTGTGCACTCTATCCACAGTCCCACAGAAAGTCATCCTCATGGAAGCAGCTCTGATCATGCCACACCCCTGCTAGCGTCTGTGTCCCAGCTTCATGTCTTACTGCTGCACAGAAGGCTCCTTTAGGGCCAGGCCTGTATGTCAGGTGAATTTTGGTCCAGCTTAGCAGTTCCTTATCAAGGGCTGTTGAGCACATGATGGATATATTTACCTGATGAGCCTTACTCTGGCAAAACACATCCCCCCGTTTTTCATTTTTCATTTCAATATTTTCATGAATATTGAATTAACAAAACACTTCATTTGTTTAAGTTCTGTTCTTTTTTCCTTTACTTATAATGAGAAACTTAAAGATTGGGGTTAATTATTAATGATCACTCTCTGCTTATCCCAAACCAAACTTGACGATTGGAATTTGGGATCTGTTTGATATGGTCTGAATCTATGGCCCTAAAGCATACTTTTTTGCACATATATTTTGTTTACTAACCTGACTTCTTTTCTCTGGGCCTCTAAACTGGAAAAGGCAGCCATCACAAGTGGTGAGCCTTGGCCATTATGTTCTGTTTCCTTCAAAGTTCAAATGAGTGACTACAATGCCCAGAGGTTTACCTCTTTTCCTTTATTTTTTTATTTATTTTTATTTTTTGAGATGGAGTTTTGCTCTTGTTGCCCAGGCTGGAGTGCAGTGGCGCAATCTTGGCTCACTGCAACCTCCACCTCTTGGGTTCAAGTGATTCTCCTGTCTCAGCCTCCTGAGTAGCTAGGATTACAGGCACTCGCCAGTACGCCTGGCTAATTTTTGGTATTTTTAGTAGAGACAGGATTTCACCATGTTGGCTAGGCTGTTCTCGAACTCCTGACCTCAGGTAATCCGCCCGCCTGGGCATCCCAAAGTACTGGGATTACAGGCGTGAGCCATCGCGCCTTTTTCCTTTAGAAAAGCACCGGAGGGGGAGATACATCCATTCACATTAGCTTAAGTTTGAATGGCTGCATTAAGAAATTGATTTTGCTCTGAATCTCACTGAACAATCTTGATTCACCTTAATCCTGTGGCTGACTCCTAGAGGGGGTATCGCCTCTACCCCGCAGTGGTGGGAGGGAAGCGCTCACTTGTGTGATTGACCTGAGGAAGAACTACAGAGTACAGGCATCAGATGAAATTAACAGAACAACTTTTTTGCATCGGGTTAGCGTTTGGCTTCGGATGCTGTTTACTAGCACTTGAGCTGGAGAACTCTTTCTTTCCAGGAAGACAACATTTTTTATTTTCTTTACTTATCATGTACTTTTTTTGTATGGGGGTTGGGGGAATAGACATGAAAAGCAAAAATATACTCAGTTCTTGCACTAACCCTTATTTTCTTGTCTTGTCTTCATTTTCAGTGTGACAGTGACAGTGACCAGGAAGAGAAGGTAAGACCCCCCTCCCCCAATGTGGGCACAGCACATGACACACTGTGAACACCACAGTCCTCCCACAAACAGCTGCAGGGGGGGGGGGATGCCAGCTTCATGGTGACAGTACCTTTTCTCTTTAGGAAAGATGGGCATTATTCGCACAGTGACATTTCCTATACTATGACATGTTTAATTTGTCAGATCTATTTTTTTAAACAAGACCTTCAATATTACATATGTGTGACACTGAGTTTTTACTTTATGGAAGATGACTCGTAGACCCAAAAATATTTTAAAAGAGAATATTAAATTTTTTAATAACCATCTGATTTTTAAAAATTCATGATGAGAACATTAAACTTGCTAATATGTATTTATAATGTCATTTCTGCATTTATTTTACTTACCCATATGCTTTTCTGTACCTATTGGCCTTCTTAATAGAAATGTTAATGGTATGTGTCTAAGAATCTCATCATGGGGTATGGGTGGGCAAGGGAGGTCAGATGGGAACTGCCCTCTTCCCATCTGGGCGGACGGCCAGGTAGGAGGACAGTTCTTCCAGCAGGTACATGCTCTGTTTCGAGGCTCATGGGCACCAGCCTCTGTGTATCCAGATCAACATGGATCAAGAAAAGGAACTCAGTTTCTGAGGTTCCAGAAGATTGGATCACAACCCGGTAAAGTGAGCTTTCTGTTGCCTGAAGTAAAGGGATTATTTGTCTGTTTGGTCTTTCTTTAGCTTTCCCAGTCCCCAACCAAATTTCCTTCCATTTTTACTGCTGCTTTGTGTATTTCAAAAAGAGTTACCTGAATATCATGGTTTCTATATTTCTTGGCATCAAAAGGATGGACTCAGCCCCCTCTCCCCCATTTCTGGATCTGTCCTGTGCCCTGTTCTTTGACTTTCACCTCCTACATTCTTGTGGATTTTATTCAGAATGCTGCGGTTAGTATTTAGTGGGATCTTTCCAACAAACCCAGAATTTTTTCCTCCTTCTCTGCTGCCAGCCTCCAAGAGTGATCTAAAGGCTCTCGTTCTGTACTGCCGTTAATTTGAATTCAGCATATGTAGCCTGTTATAAAATGCGAGACATCATCATTTGAGCAGGTCAAGCATATTCAGATGAAGACAAATGGTGCTTATTTGATTTCCTTAAAATCAGGAAATGAAAAAAGTGCTCTCTGGAGAAATCATGTTCTGCCTGACTTGGATGATAGACCAATGCATGTCCCCTAGATAAGAACAGGCTCTCGCCTTGAGGTTTTTATCTCTGAAGGACGGCCAGGACTGTCAGCTTGCTGACATGTGCATTATCCATGTCATTTTAAACAAAGTGACCTATGGAAGGGTGCGCTGTGCTGTGACATGGTAATGGGCTGTTGGATGACAGCAAAAGTACACACTGGAAAGGGGGCTGTGGATTATTCTTTTGTTTAACTGACAAGTAGGAGCTTCCTTCCTCCAGCCCCCGGGAGACTTAGCTCCTTGGAAGTAGGACCCCTGGTGTCTCAGGCAGCCAGTGCATAGTGGGTGCCAGGGACATGTACACAAAAGTAATGGTTCAGTGTTTAAGGCATGGTCAGTGGTCCCCCGATCCCTCCAGGCCACATTCCCACCTTGTGGGCATCACTGGTACCTAGGGAGGGACTGGTACCTGCTGGCCATTCCAGGTCTATCAGCAATGGTTGGTCTCACTTTCTAAGTCTGTGCCACTTCTCCAAAAGGATAAGTCTTATTCAAGATTGTATGACCAAGCTGACATTCTTTCCTTAAAAGGAAATACGAATTCCAAAACTATCACCAGTCTTCAGCAGTGGTAGAAGGTGGTAAGGATGCCAGTTTTGTATTCCTTGTCAGTGTCTTCACCAGTGGGTTCAGTATTAACTACACACCCAAATCACCAGGGAAGCTGCTACGAGTTCCGGTGCGTGGGCCTCATCCCAGGTCAGTGACCTCAGAGCCCTTGGGGCTGCTGTTTAGAACCATGGGTCTTGATGATCACCTAACTCTGGTAATTTCTAGAAGTAATCTGCCTCTGGCTGTCAGAAGGATTGGGGGCCAATGCTGAGAGCACCCCACCAGGTCCTTTCCCATCACCTGGATTCCTGAGAAGTTATTGCCTGCGTTTCCATCTCCAAGTGCAGGAAGCAAAGTGTCCGAATAATGGTGTTGGGAAGGCAGCTCCCACCCACCGGTCTGAGCTTGAGTTGACTTCAGGGTAATGAAGGGGATATGTAGTTGTTTATAGGCGAGTCCGAGAGTGACAGTGGCAGGAAGGGAAGGAGCACTGGGATTGTTCCTCCGATCCCTGGCGCACCTCCTGCCCTGCACCCCCATTCATTCTTCCTTTCAACTGTGGTGGTCCTACAGGCCTGAAGTGGGAGCCGCACCCCAACCAGTGCTCACATCATCTGCCCCTGCTCTGCCCCATTCAGTTTCTCCAGAGGGCTCCCAACAGGAGCCATGAAGACTCTAATTGCCCTCGCCCCTGCTTGGCCCTGTTGCAGTTAAGACTGGCAGGCTTTCCCTTTTGGACTTAGATTATCTGGTGTTTATCACCAACTTTAACACCATCCTCCAAGACGTCTGCTCTGTCACAGCCTGGGCCCCTGTCGGCCTCCTCTGTGAAGGAACCTCTTTCCTGTGCCTGCCTCGGAGCCCCAGAGCTAACCAGGGCTGCTTTCATGTGTTGCTAGGAGGATTCACATTCAAATCTGAATTGCTAATGGTGGAAAAGATGCCACGCAGTGTCCTGGGATCCCTTCAGCAAGCCCCACCAGGGATGCTGTTGGAGGCAAAAGTGAGACTTGTCGGGAACCCACTGGGGTTTCTCTCGGGAAGACCTGCCATTCTCTTACTCCATAGGGATCTGCAGAACGAGTGGGCTAAAATTAGTGTGCTGTGTTTCACACAGCTGACTGAATTAAGATAAACTCTGCTTTCCTCTGATATGAAGCTGTAATTTATAAAATGATACCCTTACTAATTAACGTGGAAGTGACTCGGAAAGGGGCTAAAAAGGCAGAGCTTTCCCTAAATGCAGGAGACACACTTGTGCACAAAAAGGCTTTGATGAGACACTGAGCAAAGCATCTCCCTTATCCTCCCCTCCCAGCCACGTGAATACATTCCACGTTAATGTCAGAGAACCACGAGGACGTTCGTAAAGAGTAGAAATTGGCCAGGTGCAATTTCTACAGAAGTTGACTACAGGTGGCTCACGCCTGTAATCCCAGCACTTTGGGAGGCCAAGGCGGGCGGATCACGAGGTCAGGAGTTCAAGACCAGCCCGGCCAACATGGTGAAACCCGTCTCTACTAAAGATACAAAAAATTTCCAGGCGTGGTGGCGCGTGCTTGTAATTCTAGCTACTCAGGAGGATGAGGCAGGAGAATTACTTGAACCTGGAAAGCAGAGGTTGCAGTGAGCCAAGGTCACGCCATTGCAATGCAGCCTGGGCAACAGGGTGAGACTCCATCTCAAAAAAAAAAAAAAAAAGTAGGAATTGGGTCAGAAGGCTGTGAACACTGCATCTTAGATGTGGGATTGTTCTTCACTGTAGTAAGAGTGGAGAAAGAGGCAGTGCTTGGCACCCTTAATCACCCAAATTAAGCAATTATTTTGATCCCCTATTGGAAGTGAATTGGTATCATGAGAACAAAAAGGCAACATGCCTATTTCCATATATTTAGCCTATATTTTATTTTGTTTCCTTTCTTTCTCCACCACTGGCAGCAGCCCATTATGCTAAGAAATACTCCCTATTTGGTGATGAAGTTAACGTGGAGATTCAAAGTCACTCCCTCTTCTTCTACCCACATCCTTTTTCTTGCATGTGGCATGTGACCGAGCTGATTGGAAGGGGTGTAGCCCAGTGGCCAAGCACGTGGGTCTCAGTGTGATGGCTGACGCATGTTTCTGACTCTCCCTTTCTATTTCGTTGTGGACAAGCCTCAGCTTTCTCAGCTGTCAAATGGGAGTAACAACAGCTCTACACGTTGTCCTATAGCAATTAAGTGAAAGCATTTAGGACCAGGCATGGTGGCTTATGGCTGTAATCCCAGCACTTCAGGAGGCCAAGGCTGGATAAGTCAGCTCATCTTTGAGCCCTGGAGTTTGAGATCAGCCTGGGCAACATAACGAGACCCTGTCTCTTAAAAAAAAAAAAAAATCTTTTAAAAATTAACCAGGCATGGTGGCATGTGCCTATAGTCCCAGCTACTCAGGAGGCTGAGGCAGGAGGATTGCTTGAGCCTAGGAGTTTCAGGACTGCAGTGAGCTAAGATCATGCCACTGTACTCCAGCCTGAGTGACAGAGTGAAGACCCTGGCTCTACAAAAATAAAATAAAAAATATGGGAAGACATGTGGCTCAGTGCCTGGTCTGTAGTAAGTGCTCATTAAATGTTAGCTTTTGTTCATTTTACTTGAGATAAATTGAGAAAGAATACTTGGAAAAAGAGGAAGACTGGCATCCTCTTTGGAAAGCTGGGGTTCTTCTGGAGAACCTGCCAGAGGGTTTCCCCCAGAATCTGAGGCTCAGCCTTTATCCCACAGGCCCTTCTGCCTGATACAGGCTGAATGGAAGTGTTAAATTTTGAAGGGTTCTGAAGCAGTGTTTCTTAAATCCTTATCCAAACATCAGGCCTTCCTCTGAGCAGAACCTGGAGCCAAGAGCACGTGTACTGTCCTGGAGGGATCACATGGCAATTAAGTGGATTGCACAGCTCTTGTCCCGTCAGCAGCTGTTTCCAAATGCCAAAGACTGTTGGTTCCCAGAACCCATCACAGGAGAGAGGTTCTGGGGTGAGGCCAGAGCATCTGTATTTTTTAAAAAGCTTCCTAGGTAATTTTGGTACATAATTGCTTTTGAGAACTACTGCCTTATAATAAATGTCAGAGAGAAACATGATCCTTCCCCATGTTTAACTCCCTTGCAATTTTGCCTGCTTAGGAGAAAAGCTTGAAAGCTGTAGGGATGTTGCCTGTGTGCACACTCATGTGCCACCCATGCTTGTGTCTGTAGATAGTGGGGGATAAGCATGCCTATAGTACACACACACATGATCTCACAGAAAGGAGTCCTCCTTTTCCCATCAATCTTTTAATATGACTCCTGATTGCAGTTTTCTGTCTCTGTGCTGTCAGCAGTAGGAATAACCGCCTGGAGAAGGTTGCTGTGCCCCTGGCCTTTGCTTTGGTACTGTGTCCCATATGCAGGACAGCAAACTGGCACACTGGCTAACTGCAAATGCAGTACTACTGATTTTCTGCACCTGCTCTCCCTCTTTCCACACACTTTTCAGGACATTCCCTTTCTTGTTTAGAAACAGGGTCTCACTCTGTTGCCCAGGCTGGAGTACAGTGGCACAGTCATCGCTCACTACAGCCTCAAACTCCTGGACTCAAGCAGTCCTCTCACCTCAGCCTCCCAAGTAGCTGGGACTGCAAGTGTGTACCACCACACTCAGATAATTTAAATTTTATTTTGTAGAGATGGAGTCTCACTATATTGCCCACGTTGGTCTCAAACTCTTGACCTCAAGTGATCCTCCTGCCTTGGCCTCCCAAAGCACTGAGATTACAGAAGTGAGCAGCCATGCCTGGCATTCATTTTTAAATTCATGCTAAAAGTTGTTGTGTTTGATCATTTTATGTTCACTTGTGTGGGAAGGGGCTTCTAAGAAAAGCAGCAAAGAAAACCAGCAAAGGCTTATGTTCCTGACTCAACACAAACCACATGCCTAACTTGGCTCGTGATGGAGTCAGAAACTGCTGAGATGTCAAACTGAAGAACGGGCATGTGGTTGGTGCTTATAGTGGATGAGTCCCATCCCTTCCTTGGCCACATTTCGTACTTGGTAAGGTTTATGCACCCTCAGCAACATTCCAGAAGCTCAGAAGGCCCTCATTGTTGCCTGTGGAATCCCCAGCCTTAGTTTTGAAATAGGACATATTTTGATCAAGAGACAGTTTGGAGGTGCGGTCCTGTTTTGTAGCTAGAAAGGAATATCTCCACCCTTCCAGATTTCACAGCAGCAAAGCAGGCAGCCATCATCCCGGGAAAGAGAGGGGGACCCATGTTCTTGTCTTTATTTCCCTAATACTTTGCACAGTGCTTGACGTGAATTAGGTGTTCAGTGTTTTGCAAAATGTGCATTTTCTTTCCTGGATACTCATCTCCAAGTGGAGGGGGTAAGTGAACCAAGTTCAGAAGACGTATATGCAAACCTGAATGCACCTCATACAGTCCCAGTGTCTATTTCTTTGACTCCCCAAAATTTGTGATCTCTTCCTCAGGCTTCTATGTTTTGTTTATGATTTTCTCATATAGTATATCTAAGTCATTTCTAAGTTTCTTAACTTAAATGGACAATTTCTATAGTTCTTGGCTGAGTTTCAAGAGCTTTTTGCTTTGTTTTGCTGTTGTTGTTGTTGTTTTAAACAGAGTCTCGCTCTGTCATCCAGGGTGGAGTGCGGTGGTGCAATCTCATCTCACTGCACCCTCCCGCTCCTGGGTTCAAGGGATTCTCCTGCCTCAGCCTCCCTAGTAGCTGGGATTACAGGTGCCCACCACCACTCCTGGCTAATTTTGTATTTTTAGTAGAGATGAGGTTTCACCATGTTGGCCAGGCTGGTCTTGAACTCCTGACCTCAGGTGATCCACTCATCTCGGCGTCTCAAAGTGTTGAGATTACAAGTGTAAGCCACGGCACCCAGCGTAAGAGCTTTTTATTTTGGATACATGATTTCCATGATGCTCATCTACTCAGCCTCTTCTTACCCATTCAGGATTTTGTCTCTGGGCTAAAATGATATTTTATTGTTCTTCCAAAATCATCATATTTCCAGTTGGCTTAATTACATTGCATATATCCCACATTCGTATTGATACTATCCTTGAATTAAATTTCTATGGCAAATTATTTTAAATCCAGAATCGCATTAAGTTCTGTTTTTCATATGATAACATTTTCAGGCAAAACCAAAAATTACTTCACTTACACTGATAACATTTTCAGGGAGAACCAAAAATTATTTCACTTATACTGAATGTGTATATACAATAATCTGTTCATTACTACCATGTCATGTCATGCACCTGAAAAAGACAGAAGGTATAAATGTACAGATTTTCAATTAAATGTAGGTAGGTCAACAGAATAAATACTTGTTATTGGAAATTTGGCAGGCATTTTCGGCTAAATTCTTGTTTCTTGAAATAAATGGTGAGAAGAAAGGACAGGTTCTAGGTGTTCTGTTGCTCTCAATAGGTGGGTGGTGGAGAAGGGCACTCAGAAGACCCAAGTCCTGATTTTTCACTCACCAGCTGCATGGCCTTGGGCAAGTTACCTAATGGTGCTCAGCATTAGTTTTGTCATCTGGAAAATGAAGCAGGATTCAATGATCCAAGATTGACTCTCCAGATTTTCCAAACAGCTATTTACCTAGGCCCCAACAGCATGACAGAACCCAGAGGGAAATTACTATGTGATTGTATCTTCCCTTTGCCAAAGTGGAAGAGGATTATATAAGAATTGCCTCCATTCCTTCATCTCTCTCAAACTCCCAAGAGAGAATAAGCATATAGGGGACATACTCGGATATATGTGTATGTATTCTCAAGCAGCTGAAGGAAACTTACCTACAGACCTGACATCTAAATAGGGCCATTATCTGTTTGTTGGTTCAGTCTTTCAGTCATACATATACACTCATTTTTCTCAAGTATCTACTGATTAACTGACATGAGAATTATAGTTGCTTAACTCTGATGAAACTGTTACCATGTACCTATGAATAGGCAGCAGAGCAGTTCATTTAATCTGTGTTCCTCAACTACCGTAAGTATTTGGGAAAGCATGGGGCTAGGTGGAGAGCTGGCTTACAGAATTTGTTTCAATAACTCACTTGTTTGGTAATGACCATTACTTTGGTCTACAAAGAAATTTTTCCAGAAACATCGAGGTTGAGTGCATGATTCTGTGTTCCCAGAGAAAAGTTCCTGCCGCTTCTCCTTAGAATAAGCCATGGCCTTGGGTGTTATAGCTTACCTGAAGGGAAGGTTGTAAAGCCAAGGAGGAGGCTGGTGGAGCTGATGACTGTCAGCCTCATGAAATTGGCCATGAGCCCTGAGCCACCTGAGTACCAGGAGAGTTGTGAGCAGAGGCATTTGTACAGGTAATGTTTTGAACAACGTACTTCACGTTGGTGGCTTCTGGTAGAGTGGAACCTGGGAGGCTCTTTGGTTGTCAGAGAATTTGTCTTATACTGTATTATAGTTGCAGAGTGTTCTGTCTTCAGTAAAGATACAACTTCTCTTTGGTCATGTATGTGTGTGTGTGCATGTGTGTCAGTTAATCACCCTTGGCAACTCCTGGATGGCAAGATAGTTACAGATGCATGCTCCTCAGAACTGTGCTATCCTGGCGTGACAAATACAATCAAGTGTCTGTATTAGGATGTGTTAATAATTATCTGAACTTTATACTTTAAGAGTCCCAAAATTCAACAAATGAATGGACTTCTTTTTTTCTTTTTAATTAAAGTTACCGCTGGGAAGGTGAAATTGGTTCTCTCTTATACAGGGTAGAGCTTTTCCCTGTCAGTTTTCTTGAGGAGCATGAGAAGTTCTCGCGGTAGACCTGCATTACCTGCTCAGTTACCCGAAGAGTAACTGCAAGCAACTTTCTCCCTTGTTCTAAACCTGGCTTGATTCATGGTCTTCCAAGCATACGCATACTTACAGAGACAGCTGAATGGGGTCTTTGAAATAAGGACTGACCAGGAAGCCCTGTGGTGGGTGGTTGTAGTACTCAAGGAGCCCAGTTTGGGCTTCGTCTTTTCTTTCTAATGTTCTTAGTGGTTTTTGAAGTTCCTAATTTCCTGGGCTAAAAATATAGATGCTACTAATGTCTTGGATCAGTGACAAACTAGGACTAGGGTCAATAATAGCAACTAAATAATAATAAGTACACTTCACGTGAAAGGGATCATTACATTATTCCAAAGACTTTTAAAAACATCATTTTATATGATCTGTTTAAGTATTGTAGGGATCTATATATTCTCACATATAACATCGTTGACCATCTGCAACGTACAAGACTCTCTGTTAGGGCTTTCCAAGGCTGTCTTCTCAAGCAGGTGTCATTGTTTTACAGATAAGGAAAATGAAGCATAGGTGGTAGAGCTAAAAGCTGTGTCTTAGGATTCCAGGATCTGGGTGCTCTTCCCATGCCATGCTGCTTCCCCGTACATCAGGGTGAGTTGGGATAAGCCCAGCAGTGCCATTCAACAGCTCATGTTGTCATCCCCTCTGTGTCTTACCTACTTGTACTGCGAGAGACCTGGATCCTGTTTGTCTGTCCACCCTCACCCCCCACCCAAACAACTGCACTAGCTTCTAAAAATTCAAGCATGGCGGTTTCTCAATAAACATGAAACAAATAAAATTTGGGTCTACAGACAACTTACAATGTACAGACTCTTCTGAAGTGGGACTTTTTTTCTTTTTTTTGGCCTGGAATGCAGTTATCCAAGGTGAGAGGGAAGGGCTCTATACAAGGTATATATTTAAACTCTTAGAGATGAGTGGCAGAGTCAACACATGATTAATTAGGGATGTAGACTACACCAATCAGTGGACTTAGCATGAACCATATTTGGACATAGAATTCAGTCTTCCTTTTAGTGTCTGCTTATATGTAAACATTTAATATTTTACTAAATCATAGAATCCCTGTAGGTACCCCATGCCTAGCATGTACTTGACACTTACAGCCTTGCAGTTGTTAGTGTTATACCCAGAAGTTGCTTTGTTGATTATCCAAGTATCATAAAGGAAAAGGGCCTCTCCTCTGTCACCCAGGAAGTACAGGGAAGAGCAGAGCTAGAGCAGAGGAATTTCTGAGCTTCCAGTCCACAGCCTCATGGACCCCATGTAGTCCGTGCAGACCATTTTCTTCCTGCGACCCCACATAGGAGAAGGGACCATGTTATCACGGTGGCTCCTGCACTGCAACTGCTAAGGTAGTTTTGTTCTGAGTTACAGTTTGCCCCCTCAAGAACCCTCCTGTTCCTCCCCAGACACTGATGCTCACCCTTGCAGAGGGTCTCTAGGTCTGTCAGGGCCACAGGGCCTTTCCTTTTTTGACAGCAAATGCTGCATGGGCTGTTCCCGCAGCCCAGATGGTAGTAAATATCTGCAGCACCATGTCCATGTTAAAGATTATGGATTTGCCACTAAGGGGAGAATATAGTGTTTATCGGCTGGAGCGCGTGCCGCCTGAGCTGATTACGGCACAGCACTCTGTCAGCCAATGATTTGTCCCGTCCTTTATCATGTGTGTCACTCAGCAGTGTGCTGGCGAAGGGAACGGATCACCCCCTTCCCTTCTTTTGTACCCATTTCGTGTAGAAAATTTGTATTTACTTTGGGAGTGTAATTTGTTCCTCATGGATAATGTGACCCTGAGCGGAGCTGGATCATGGGTTAGTTGAAGTGATATTTTCCGCTAATGGTAGTCGTACATCATTGCTGTCAGCTCGGGTTAGGAGGCAAGCACATTACAGCTCCATTCTACCTCTGCAGGCATCTGGGATTATTTGCCATAACCGAGTATGACATGACCGCACTACAGAGTGCATTAAAATTTTACTGGCTTCTCAGGCAAGTTCCCCCGGCTCCAGTGTGTGCTTCAGGCAGGCGGTCTGATGGGGAGTAGTCCAAGGGCCCTGACTTCCTGCTCAGAGGTGCTGCGGGCAGTGGCCTAAGCAGGGGCTGCTCTCCCCTTGCCCTAAGAAAGAAGCCAGGGAAGGAGTTTGTGGGGAGCCAGCCAGGGGGTGTGTATGTCTCTGGACATCCCAGGCTGGCAGGTGACTAGCTGCCTTGTGCACACAACCAGGTGCCACCCACAGTGGCCACTGCTGCCTGCTCTCTCTCTTTGATGACTTCAGCCCCCAGGATGCATTGGGCAAAAGCTCCTTCTCCAAGGAGAGCCCAGGGTAAGTGCAAGTCTCTCTCAAGCCTTGGGCTGATTTGTTTAGTTCATGTCTGCCTATACTCAGACTGAGGAAAGGAGGTGTAAGTCCTCAGTATGGCAGAATCCATGTCCAGCCATGCAGCTGGACTGAGCCTGACAGAGTCTCATCAAGCCAGTTAGAAATGTTTGCCAAGATGTCTTACACATTCTGTTCTACAGTCCTCACACCGACCTACTGGAGTGTAGGTGTGATTACCGCCATTCTCCTTACATGGAAACTGAGGTTCAAAGGTTGTGTAACTTACATTATACAGCTAAAGGTAGCAGAAATAGCCTTCTGACTTCAAATTCTTTATGGTTTCTAGTGTTCAGTGCTACAGAGAGAGAAAGAAATAGCTACTGTTTAAATAGTGCTTAGATGTGCTATACATATGTTGACTTTTTTAATGTACACTACAATCCTAATAGGTAGGTGCTAATATTATCCCCCGTTTACAGAGAAGGAAACTGAGTCACAGAGGTATTACTGAACATGCCCCTGTCTTGCTCCTGGTTAATGGCAGAGCCAGGTTTCAAACCCAGGTCGTCTGGCAGTGTTCTTAGTCGCTAAGCTGGACTCTCCCACATGCCATATTCCAATAAGCCTGACAGCTGATAGGAAAAGACCAGGGAGAATAGTCATATGTAGAAATAAAAGGAAATGTTCAAAGAGTATTTTATATCACTTTCTGTTGTATCTCAAACTAACATCCAACAAAATATCACTCAAAAAAGATGTTCTGTGATGAGCTTTAATTAATTAATAAGTCCCATTTGCAGTTAGCATATTACTTGCATGCAAATGATGCTTCTAAGGTGCTTGAAAGGCATTTATTTTGATAGGTTAAGACTAACAGTCACTCTGACAAATGCTTTATTCTTTTATATTCTTATTAGAAAGGCTGTAATAAACTTATGTTGAATCATGTTCTTTAAAAGGACAATTGAAGGTTGACTCCCAGTAATTAGTGGACATGGATCAGGACCCATTGGCTTCCGCCAGAATTGGTGAATTCTGGGTGCTGGACACTCGAATGTGCTCACGTGCCCCACAGTGTGGACATGACCTTTTGTCTCTGCCACAGAAATACCCCTTGTTACCTCTGTAGCCCCCTCATCACCTCCTCTTCTAAGCTGAAATGTTACCCTTCCTGGACAAAATGGACAAACCATTCTTACCATCGGCTGTGTACATGATAGGGTTGTAATTCATGAATTTATTCAATAAACCAGACATAAAGCGAGTTATACCTTGTACCTTCAGGGCAGTTTTTAGAGTGCTGCAACAGAAGAGCCATAGATAAGCATGGCTTTTCTCATTGAGAAATTTAAAATTAAGTTAGCACACTGAGAATTGTCCTCCCTGCCCCCGCTCCCCTCCTTGGGCTCACAAGCACACACACTGATCTTCCCTGCTAGACTACCATAGGTCCAGGGGATTGACCTTAGTTTCTCCTCTGGCCTTAGATCCAATCACTCAGGTAGTAAAGAATAAGAACAAAAGTATTGATCCAGTCATGGAAAAGTAATTATTTCTCTCAGATGGTCTGTTTAGAATGCAGCAATAATTTTAAATAATGTATTCCTCAGAGACAGCATGACAACATATGTGGATTATTTACCTGGTGTTTTTAAGTAGGTTACACTTGCACCCTCACCCCTTTCCTGCGTCGAATGCTGTGCAAGTGGGCCCACTTTAAGAAGAGTAGACATTTAGAAAAATCAGAGTTTACCCAACAAATCAATTACAAAGCAATTATTCATTATAAAGGGACTGATCCATCTTCTGTAGCTGGACAAAATGTAATGGACCTGCACATGCTCACATACTTACAGTGCAACTCCTGCCTTCTTCATGAAGTCACTGGGTCATTTTGAAACTTAAGTTTTAACGGCTCTGGCTGTGTTTATGTCAACAGAATTATCTTTTAAAGACTCTTTTTGTTTCAGAAAACGTGCATTAAACTCAAACTAACAAATAAGGAAATGTTGAGGCTTTTGGAATTCAAATGTGTTAAAATAACCAAACCATCAGCAGGGCAGAGCCGGGCAACTGGACATCAGAAATACTGAGCAGAGGGTTAAATGCCCTCCTTGCTTTGTTTCTACTTATTTTTGCCTGTCCACTTGAACCTTGATTATTTTGGAGACTTCATTTCTCTTTTGGTGGAAATTGTGACCCATCTACTTTTCAGCTTTAGCCAGAGGCAGGAGACTGTCTCTCCTTTTCCACTGCCATTGCTAAGATCCAAGAGAAAGAGTCTAATTGGCTAAGATTAGCTTAGATACTGGGGTAAGTTCTCAGGAAAGGACTGTGGGTTGGTGTAGCTTAAGCCAGGTGCTTAACACCTAAATTGATTAGTTATGGGTAGAAACACTACCATGTTTTCCAGAAGTGCTGCTCTGGAGGTGCCTCTGTATAGGATGCTGGAGTCAGGAGAAACCCCAGAAAGTCTGGGAGTTGGGCCTGCAGCAGTGGGTTCTAGGAAGCATAGCCAGATTAGGCACTACTTATAGACATAAATTCTTTTTTTTGAGATGGAGTCTCACTCTGTCACCCAGGCTGGAGTGCAGTGGCGTGATCTTGGCTCACTGCAACCTCTGCCTCGTGGGTTCAAGCGATTCTCCTGCCTGAGCCTCCAAGCAGCTGGGAGTTCAGGTGCAAGCCACCATGCACGGCTAATTTTTGTATTTTTAGCAGAGGCAGGGTTTCACCACATTGGCGAGGCTGGTCTTGAAATTTTGATCTCATGATCCACCCGCCTCGGCCTCCCATTGTGCTAGGGTTACAGGCGTGAGCCACTGTACCTGGCCAGACGTAAATTCTTGACAGCCATAGAAGCTGCCTGGGTCATCCAAAGTGAGCACGTTATTGTCATCACAAAATCTGAAATATAGATACATGTTTATAGTTATGTATAATAATGCCTAAATATTCATCGAGTTATTTTAAGTGCTATTCACAGATTGGTTCTATCTTGCTTAAGCTATTAAAAGCCATAGAAATACACAGGATTCTGTACAGTGAGGGTTCATATGTACATGCACTTAGAAAAGTCCAGAATTTATTAATATTTTAAATACACATATAGTAGCTAATGAATTACTCACCAAGTATAAGACAAGCGCCTTGAGAGATACAAAGATCTCAAGAACTGTCAGTTAGTAAATTACATATCTAGGGTACAAAATGAAACTTATTTGTTCGAGGGGGATTTTGGTCATCCCGGAGAATCCAGTCTGTGTCCAATAAAGTACTACTTAAACTCCAGCAGGCAGCCTGCATGAAATGGCATTCCTAAGACTGGAAAATAGTAACCTCACTCATAGCTTCTTTCACTCACGTTTTATTCAACAAACTTAGTCCTCACTGTATGCTGAGCCAAGCACTGTTGTGGGAACTAGGAATGGGCAGAAGACAAAGACATAGAAAACCTTCAGAGAAATAACAGTCTAATTGAAGGGACGGCCGAGGTACCTAGATGAATTATAAGACCACATAGTATATGCTGTATCTGAGGAATGGCCTGATGTCTGAATGCAAAAAACTGAGCTGAAGCCTCTAAGGGAGTACGTATTTAAGTTAGGTCTTGCTGCAGCACATGAAATAGATGTTAGTAGGTAGCAAGAATGGGGTAGATCACAGGCACAGGGGATATCATTTGCAAATAACAGAGTCGTGAAAGGTTTAGCGTGTGGAGAGAAGCATGAAAACTTCCGTTTGTGTGGTCAGGGTCCATGGCGGTGTGGGGGGAAGATGAGACTGTAAAGGCACATGGTATACACAGCTCCATAGAAACAGACCTTGCACGGCAAGATGAGAGCTTGGACTTGATCCAGATGGGGAGCCACTGAACGCTCCCATCTGGATCAGGATTCATGTAGGTAAATGACACATCAGAATTGACTTTCTGGAGGAGGATTCAGGCAGTGGCATGAAGGATGGTGTGCAAGGGGGGTGAAAGCTGTCATATTGGGGAGATGCGAGGTGTTAGATATCTCAACCAAACAAATGTGGAAGGAAGGAGTCTGATTTTAGAGGCATTTCTGAAGTGATGATTTTGTGACCACTGAGAAGTGGGGTCAAGGGAGGAATCATGGATAACTCAGGTTTCAAGTCGGGCTGAATGGATAGGTATCAGACAGTGAGAGTCGGAGGGGTAGAAGAAATGTGAGTTCAAGAAGGGGCTTTCAGGACTTTCAGCTGGATGAGGTCAGAAGAGCGTACGTATTGATGATGCAGGAGTGATCAGAACTGCAGGTTGGTGTCTGGGAGTCAAAACCATCTGAGTAGCAGAGACGGAGCTATAGGAGAATGAGAGGGAGGCCAGCCAGAACGCCAGGACTTTTTCTGTTTCTATAGGAATGAATATATGTAGTGATGATAACCGTTAAAAGAGATGCTGGGGACTACTAGAGAGGGGAGGTAGGGAGGAAGGCAAGGGCTGAGTGACTCTTGAATACCATGCCCACTACCCGGGTGATGGGATCATTAAAAGCCTAACCCTCAGCATCACACGATGTACCCATGTAACAAACATGCACGTGTATGCACTGAATCGAAGAAAAAAAATTGAAATTATTTTTTAAAAAAACAAAATAACTGTATGTTAGTCATAACATCTGATGTTTGTATAGCTTTTTTAAAACTGTACATGTCTTTATTTTTTCAATTGTGGCAAAATACACATAACATAAAATTTACCATCCTAACCATTTTTAAATGTACATTTCAGTAGTAATGGTAAACACATTCACATGGTTGTGCAGCCTATATGGTTTTTTCTATACCACATGTATTAAAGTACCATACATAGTTCGTTTAAACCTCATAAGAAACACCATGGATGAAAGGATGTTAAATATTTATTTTAGAAATGAGGAACTTGGAAACAGGATGAACTGAAACAAAGTCATAATGCTTTGATGATAATATCCCCATGCCTTCTGTGGTCCATATTGGGGTTATACCACGTTATCCTTAGTGATGATATTTTAACATCTAACTTCCAGTGGACCAAGTAGTAACTCACTTATATCCTCATATTCTGTAGCATTCCTTAACTGCAGGTCAGTGTCTGGGAGACAAAACCATCTGAGTAGCAGAGACGGAGCTATAGGAGAATGAGAGGGAGGCCAGCCAGAACACCGGGACTTTTTCCAGTTTAAGGAAACTGGAACAAAACAGCCCCGGGGCATGAACTGGGTAGCCCAGCAGCAGGCAGGTCACCACTCTGAGAGGTTTGGTTCTAAGTGGCCCTGTGGAAGTGAGCCAGAATAAGGCCATATGGCTTTGGATATAGCAAACACCTAGAAAGGTACAGATAGATGATACCACACTCCCATCTCTAGCAACATAGTGCTGTGTGACTGTGACCTTGGGCAGCGTACTTATGCTTCTAAGCTGCTGCTCTTGTGTTTTTTCATTTTTCCTTTTAAAAATCTAGTTGTAAAATACCTAGAATGATACGACCCATAATAGCAACTACTCAGGCCGGGCATGGTGACTCACACTTGTAATCCCAACGCTTTAGGATTGAGCGTTTCCCCGCTCAGTCACATTAATAAACCACCATCGCCTTTGAGTTTCTAACTCCTCGCCTGTCTCTGGAATCCATTGGCAAGGAAAGTGGGCTTAAGGTTTGGTCTTGGATTCAGAAGGTGCAGACCTCATCACCACCTGCTGCTGTGCAAAGCAAATCACTGGACCGCTCTAGAACCTCAGCAAGAATTCATACCTCCCGAGGCTGTGGCAAAGATGAAATGCTGGCCTCGGGAGTGCTTTGAGCTCTAGACTGTTCCACGAGCTGCTGTTGCTATTGTCACTGGACACTGGAGCCCACTGCTACCTCACAGCCTAGAGCCAGGTGGAGGGAATCCAGTAGCCTTGTTGATTCTTTGCTGCCCTTTCCCCTGTCAGCCACACCCACCACACAGACTTCCGCATACCCGTGCGGTGTTGTTATTTCTGTTCCTTTGCCAGTACTGACGTAGGAGCAAGCCTTTGGTGCTGTTATTGGTACTGTTCTCACTCTACTCCTGAATGTAATGTCCACAGCAGATGGAGAATTGTGGGCAATAATAAGATTCCGTCCTTACTTACTTACTTACACAATTCAGGGGGATTGTGGGCAATAGTAAGATTCCCTGTTATATTTCCAAACCCTGGGGTGGGTGGGAGGAAGCTCCAAACGATGCAGCTTGATTTGCACTGTGCTTGTGGTCAGGCCTGGAACACCTTATTGCTGGTGGCCTTCATCTTGGGTGCTGCAGGTGGCAATGGCAAGGACTGAAGTGGGGAGAGTGAAGATGCCCAGCATCTGTGCCTGGCCCTGCCTCACTCATCTGATGGGATTGTTAGCAAGCTAAGTGTGACCTGGCCTGCAGGGCACCATAAGAGATGGAATACCTGGTCGGCAGCTAGATAGGAACATAGGACTTCCCAGCAGCTGAGGGTGGAGAGGAGGTTCCCTACCTGGCTATACATCACCGTCGCTCAGAGTGCTGTGGTCAGAGAGGCGGTTTGGCAGTACCCTGGACATTCTGATTCAGAAGTTTCTTAGCCGGGTATGGTGGCTCATGCCTGTAGTTTTAGCTACTTTGAGAGGCCATGCTGGGAGATCCTTGAGGCCAGGAGTTGAAGGCTGCAGTGAGCTATGATCGTGCCACTGCACTGCAGCCTGGGTGACAGAGTGAGACCCTGTCTCTAAAATTAAAAAAAAGAAGAAGTTTCCAAGTGGGGTACAGGAGATCTATATTTCCAAAAGCACCCCTGGGACTTCTGACGCACACAGCCTGCCTGGCAAATACACAGTTTTTAGGAGAAAACCATGAGCTTTGATGTCAGGAAAACCTGTTTTTGGTAACAGCTGTGCCACTTACTAGCTGTGTGAGCTTTGTCAGTCACCTACCAGCCTCTAAACTTCAGTATCCATAGGTTTAAAGCTGGTATGATACTAATACCTGCTTCAAAGGATTGCTGTGACGGTGTAATAAGACGTTTATGCACAGGTTATAAGGTATACGCATCCATCATGGTGCTTTAAAAACCCTCAGCTCCCTCCTAACCCAACCCAGAAGCCCAGGGACAGACTGGCCCACTGGCTTTGGCTCTAGTGCCCCCAGCCACTTCCCCACCAACTCTGTCCATGTAAGATCTACATAGCCATGGCCAATTGTGACTGTAATTAACAATCAACAGTCACTAAAAGCTTTTACTCTTCCTTAAAGAGAAACTCTTAAAAAGGGTGTTTACTTCATACCATTGACAAATCATTGTTAATTATTGCGATACTCACCGTGATAACGTCTATCCAAATGCACATGTTTGCTCTTAATGCGAGTGTCATATGCAATTTGGGAGAAATTCTGTTGTCATTTAGCATTAATTAATGCCCACTTACTGTAAAGTGTTCAGAGACACCAGTATCCGTGAGATTTCCCGACCACATAGAGAGGACAGAAGAGCTGGGAAGGGGCCAGAAGCCACTAGCAGGACTGCACTGTGACTGAAGGCAGTGGTCCCAGGCACACTTCTCTGCTGAGAGTAGGCAGCTCAGCCCTACTGGAGGAGATAGATGTCCACCCACAGGTAATCAGAGCACACAGCTGGGCCATCCCAGCCTGGCTCCACTCACTGTGGCTGCAAGGGGTTCTGCCTCTCTGTCCCCAGCCCCTCACTCCCATTCCCACACAGTCACCTCCAGTGACCTCTCCTCCCAGTTGCAGCCACCCTGGATGTCAATTTTTAACCTGGTTTCACCTGGCTGCACATGTCAGCTGGTGGGTCCTGGCATGATGTGTGACTTGCTTGGGCCCCTGCAGCCTTGCCTCCCTGCAGCGACGCCCTGCAGCCTGCCTTTGGGGCAGAGGCTGCTGGAGAAGCCTGAAGGTCGAGTTGAGGAAGTCATCTTCATCCTCATCCCCAAGCAGGTGCTCGGTCAGAACTGTTTATTAATGTTCTCTATGTTTTCAAATGCCCCCTCCAAAAACGAGTGTGTGTGAGATGCTTACACATCTCACACATGGGACACTGAGTGTGACAGTGAACAGTGCTGCTTCAGGGGTGGCAACACAACCTTACTTTCCCTTTCTTCCAGGCAGCTCAGTGTAGTAGAAACTACAGTGACTGACCAGGGCTGTGCCCACCAGCTGTGTGAGGGGCCTCAGTTTTCTCACCTATGGAGGGCTCACTTTATACACCCCGTGGAATTAAGTGCGATGAAGTCCTGCATATGCATGGTGCTTAGTAGCCATCGCCTTATTAAAAATGTCAGTGATCACTGAGGATCCTGATTTCCGTCCCTTTGTGTCCACACCTCAGGCACGTGCTCTCTCTCCTGCAAGAGGCGTAGGAACAGCCCCTCTCATCTGAGTCCCCCAGGAAACCCAGTCACAAATCAGACACGAGCGGTTTTCATTTCTCTGTCCACAACCAATATAACTAAAGTACCGTGGAAAGACAAGTGTTTTTTGTCCTTGTGAGGAAAGATGCCTTGATAGGTAGTTTTTTCTGCCGTGTAGATGGACTGTATTGGACAGAGGCGGGGGGCGGTGGAGGGGGTGGGGATCCACCACAGTGGGGTCATGAGCCAGCCTGCTGCATAGGGGTGTGTCCCATACAGAGCCGCAGATGCCTGGCTTAAAAGACCCAGGCTGCACTTAAATATGCTTAACTCAAATTTTACTGAGTGGAATTTCATCTTTCTCTGATGATCAAAATGCCCTTCAGAATGTCCTGAGCCGTTTTGTTGAAGAGTGCTTTTTGTTATTTCCTGGGTGTAGAGAAATGGTGGTGAACAGCAGGCTTTGCTGGAATACCCACTGGACGTGTGCATCCTCCTCTTGGTTTCTAAGGGCCCTCAGGCCACAAGCCTCCCATTTCCAAGAGAGTGAGAGAGCCTAGAAAAGGCTGAACACAAAGACCCACAACAACAGCCAAATTCCCTTTCAAGGGTGCAACTTAGTAAACATGAGCCCTTGAGCCCTACATTCTTCCAGACCGCACCTGCCTCAGGCCATCCCTCCTTCTAGAAGGAGCGGAGGGGGCCGCAGGCTGCCAGCCAGCTCAGCCTGGAGTGGCCCACAGCAACGCTCCAATTCACAGCGAAATGATTTCCTCTGCCTCGTGTAATTTAACCTGCCCACTCTGCTAAACTTCTATATTACACATTTCTGTCAGGATGTCAGAAGAAATGATAAGCCTCCTTGAAACAGCAACCTCTATTACATGCTAAGAGCATCTCCGGGTCTCCCCCCAGCCCAGTCCTTCTGGTACGGTTCTGAGATTTTTAGCATGGTCTCTCAAGTATAAAGAATACCCTATTTCATGACCCCAGCCTCTTGTTAGCTGATAGATGAAATCTTTTCTAAAGCGGACTCTCTTGTCTGTTGTTTTCAAAATTCAAGGTTTCTCTTTAGATTCTTGGATGGCTGCCAAGTGGCCGGGCTTTGTTAGTAGGTGAATTGCTCCTCTCTTTTTTTGATCCTTAAACAGGAAGTAGTTGTTTTTAGGGAAGGGGGAGGCGTTCTTCCACCTCCTTCTCCCTTTGCCGATGCTTCCAGGCAGTTGGTGGGGAATTTTTTCAGGAATTTCTCCTCGGGTACCATACCTTAGGAATAAACCCAAACGCAGAGAAGCCATTTCCTCGTCTGGTGGAAGCTTGTGTTTTCTTGCCAGATTGTGTCACCCGGAATTTGTTGTGGAGCTTCTTGTGCTGTGTACCCGACTGCGGCACGGACCAGTGAGGGGGAATAGCACCAAGCTGCTCCCTCCACGCGGGAGACACTTGCAAGATCTCAGGGCCATGGGCACTGCAGCTGCCTGTCCCTCCCTGCACCTACTCCCGACACAGGCCTCCTCAGAGACAGCCAGAATGCAGACAGTCCACACGCAGGATGGCTCGGGGACTGTCTTCATAATTAGCTGTGGTTGTGTGGTTTCCCTGGGGAGAGAGAACTAAGACTGAGTTCCATTTAAACCGAAAAGTGAGGAAGGACAGATGCCATATTCCTACCCTTATTTGTTAACTTGGATTATAAAAACCCGTGTTTTTCTTTAGGTCGTTCGTCATGTGGCTTTTTTCTTCTTTGTCTCACTAGATTCTGCGGGAACGGATTTCTTTCTGCATAGCATTTAGTGGTGGGAAAATGATGTTTGCTGACCGTTCTTGAAATTGAGGCGCAATGTAGTTCTTGATTAGGACGACTCTGGAACAAGCATCCAGAATAAATGTGTTTGGTTTCCAAAAGTGGTACCTTCAACTCTGGGTGTAAACTGAGTGTGTTTTTCTGCAAAGTTCTTAGCACATTAGTGAACTGCCCTACACTTCAAGGCCAAGTCAGCAGTCCAGAAGCTAAGCTGTCGTAGTCCAAGGCCGGTGTGGGTCCCAGCTCTTTTAAATCTCCAGGCTGGCTGTGTCCAGAGAAGACATTCTTACCAGTGTTCTCAGTTACTTCTGAGAAACCATCTCAGAGTGTAACCTAACTCTAAACTGAGACAAGGCACTGTGTGTTTTACAAAATACACAGCCCACTCACCTGGGCTTAATTACCTGCAAAACTGAAGTAATGAAAGCAGCACCTCAGGCTCTTTTGCAGCTCAAAGGGGATAGGCCAGGGATTGGAATGTGGACCTGGGAGCTTCCTTTGTGTGTGTGTAGTGGATGAGCCACGCTGTAGGTTCTGTAAGACTCCTTTGGGGTAAGCCAAGGACAACAGAGCCAGACTGTATGGCAGAGGGTCTCATGGTCCTCATGACAAAGCCAGCCCCAGCCCTCAGTGTGCCCTCATGACTGTAAGTCCAGTCTTTACAACAGAAACTTACAGAAGGCTGGAGGACCTAACACTGAACAAGCAAGCCCCTGTGGACCAGGCACCCTATAGACATTACTTCATTCAGTCACTCTCACAGCCACATGAGGTGAAGGCATCACTTTCCACACTGTATAGAAGAGAGAACTCCTCCCCGACTAGCAAAGTTTAAAACGGAGATTCCAAGCAGGGCTGCCCGGCGCTGAACGCTGCACACTTTGTCCTGTTGCTGCGTCTTCTCTCTGATTTCCCTGAAGTCCCTGGGAAGTGCCGCAGGAGGTCAAAGGAGGGACTGGAAAAGTGAGGAGGGCTTCCCGAAAGCGGTGGCAGCAAGACCGTGTCCTGACAGGTCCCTAGCCCGAGAAGGAGGCAGGCACCTGCAGTGAGGATAGCCTGGTCTTTCTGTTTTGTTTTGTTTTTGTGACGGAGTTTTGCTTGTGCCACTCAGGCTGGAGTGCAATGGCGCGATCTCGGCTCACTACAACCTCCACCTCCCAGGTTCAAGCGATTCTCCTGCCTCAGCCTCCTGAGTAGCTGGGATTACAGGCATGCACCATCAGGCCCGGCTAATTTTTGTGTTTTTAGTAGAGGCAGGGTTTCACCGTGTTGGCTAGGCTGGTCTCGAACTCCTGGCCTCAAGTAGTCCACTTGCCTCAGCCTCCCAAAGTGCTGGGATTGCAGGCATGAACCACCACTCCCAGCCCAGCCTGGTCTTAAGAGGGGTCATCTTGGGCTTCCAATTGTGAGAATCAGGCCTTTGGCAGTTATCAGCCCTGAAGCCTGGCTTAATTTACTTCAACTGTCTCTATCTCCGTTTCCTGGTCTGTAAGGTATCACTGGAAGCGTTCACACCCCTTTAGTATGCTTAAGCTCGAAACAGTGCCTGCATGGTGCCCAGCTGGTGTCCAGTCAGTCCTGCATTCTCAGCTCTACAAAATCACAGACACATGGAATGGGATGGTACGCCCAGAAGAACTGGGGGATTGGGAGACCTGGCACATGTGAGCCCTGGAAGGAAAGAAGGTAAGTGGTGACAGATAAGTCTAGGAAGGCATTTGGGTGTCAGGTCATAAGGAACCTTGAAAAACCCCTGGGTTAGTTGGAGCTTTGGTTTAGTTTGGTTTCATGGAGAAACCGGATGATGAGATTTTTCTTTAGGGGAAAGATGATGGCAGCAGTAAGAGTGGTGGAAAAGTCACCCTGAAGAACCTGTGGAGCTAACTTACAGGCAGAAAAAAAGAAGTCTTATTTTCAAGTGGCATCGTGGCTATCAAATGTGGAACAACACATTTAATAATGTCAAAAGGAATGCTTCCAATTGCTGCAGAAATTTTGCTTCCTGAATGTTTGTGCTTACCCTCCCCCCCCACTTAATCTTTAAACCATCCCTTTGAGTGAGGAGGACACAGGGATTTTTCTCAATTACGTACCACTGTGAGCTTGGCTCAGTTACCAAAGACTTGATTATGGGCTCAGCAGTGGGATCCTTGCGTTCCCCCCCCCCCAGGCTTCCCACCATTTTCCTCTTACCTGCGCATCGCATCGGCTTTGAAGCTGCATTGCTCTGAGGCACGCGGTGGTAATGATAATGCTGTTAATACTAGTAATGATCATAGTAACAGCTAACGCTGAGAGTGTTTACTTCCTGCATGCCAGGAACTCGCTGCTAGTTTTGAATTGTTTTGTGTAATTATCATCTCCTCTTTCCAACTAAGAAAACTGAAAGGTAATGAGATAAGTTACCTTAGGACACATAACAAGGATATGATAGGATAGAATCACACCCTCCCTGGCAAAAAGGGTCTGTCTACCAGGTGAGGATTTCCTGTCATTTCTCAGGGTCCTCCTTAGCACCTGGGGGCAGATGGGTGTGGGTTGTCAGGATATCAGGGGCCAAACTCTGACTCTGCATCAACCAGAGTAAGCAGCTTGCTTTTTATCTGTTTCATTGGCCTTTCTCAAAAGAGTTGATTTGAGGAAGTGTTTTTTAAATAGCTTTTTAAAGCAGAAAAGGGCTGTACGTGCTGGCTCACACTTCCCTTCTCAGCTCTTTGGGAGGCTGAGGCAGGCAGATCCCTTGGGGTCAGGAGTTTGAAACCAGCCTGACCAACATGGAGAAAGCCCATCTCTACTGAAAATACAAAAATCAGCCTGGTGTTGTGGCGAGTGCCTCTAGTCTCAGCTACTCAGGAGGCTGAGGCAGGAGAATTGCTTGAACCTGGGAGGTAGAGGTTGCAGTGAGCGGAGATCAAATCACTGCACTCCCGCCTGCGTGATAGAGCGAGACTCTGTCTCAAAAAAACCAAAAACGAAATAAAAATAATAAAATAAAGCAGGTGGGGTTGATTGGGGTTTTCTTTTTTTCAAAAAGCAATTAAAAAGAAGATGGACTGATACGTAATGGGCTAGCTAGATGGAGAGACACGTGATAAAGCAAGTACACTACAGTGTTAATAAGGTCAGTGCTGAGTACATGGGTGCTCACTCTAAAATTCTGGTTTTCTATAGGTTTGAAAACTTTCATAGTAAAATGTTGGAAAAGAAACTAGCCAAGTAAATAATTTCTAGGCGCCATTCCAATTTTTTTAGAAAGTGCCATTTCCTGTGCTTCTCTCTACATCTTATGGTTGTGATAATGTACAACCATGACATGAGCACTAATCTAGGTAGAGCTCCTAGTCACCACTGGGTCTTGCCACTAAAAGAAAAAATCTGCTGGGAAGAAGAAAGCCAATGATCACTCATTTGGTTCTCCAGCTACCTGCACCTACATTTTGAATGGCAAAAGTTTGGTTGGTTTCAGATACTTTCATTCAAAAGCCGTAGGTCTGTGAGTCTCCAGATGGAAGGTGGGTTTAGGTCTACACATCTCCTGTTTTAAGGCAGTGAGTTGTTTTGGACTCATCTCTAATAGAAGTTTTCTTGAAGTTCGCCAGCCACAGTAAAGGTACAGTGTTCCTGTTCCCTCACTTTGGCAGAGACGTAAAAAGGAGCACAGAGACACTCAAATAGTAAAATCTAGAAACCTGTAGAAAACCCTAGCAGAAAGCCTTCTTTAGTGCTTGAGGGCCCAGCTGTGTTTTTCTGTTCTTAAGGCCCAGATAAGCATCGTCTTCCCATTTAACATTCTGACTTTAGCGTGAGAGGGAGTTTCATGCCCCCTTGGTAGGACATTGGAGTACTTGTAGTGCACAAGAAGTGGCCTTTGTCCAACTTATTATTGGCATAACCTTGCCAGCACATTCCAGGGAGTTTATCAAGGAGTTTTGCCAAACTGTGATAAATCAGCACGTTAAGCAGCCTCTGATGGCTGATAAGCTTGGGAGTGCCAATTTATTGACAAGAACCGCACTTGTCAATCTTTGGAGGTCATGGAAGGGGATCTCTGGTCTTTATTCCCTTCCCCAAGTCTCACCCACTTGCTCTTTGGTAGATTGAGCACGGCCTTGCACCGCATGGAGCACACCTCCCACCTTTGTTCTCGTGCGTGTGCTGAGTAATTAATCTCGTTGTGCTAGTATGGAAATAGTCTATGAAAACATTCAGGCAGGACACCACGGAGAGGGAGGAAGGAGGACGAAGACTGGCGGAGGGAGTGGTTTGCTCTGTTTAATTGGTTCTTTCACCTAATGGTAGTTTGTCAATTAAGGGGATACTTAGAGAAAGTGAAATTAATCCATGTGGGTCAAACGCAGCTATTAATTTTTAATCAAAACACAATGTTCAACAAATCTGTAGCAGTGCTCAGTACAAATGCAAGCATGCCACCAGCCTCTTCCCAAAGGATGTGGGAGCAGGCACAGGAAAGAGGGGCCTATTAATTTATAAAATGTTTGCCTCTTCCCACACTCCCTGTGACCCTGAGGTAAGCTCCGCAGAGCTTCGCTCTTGTCTCTTCACCGCGTATTGCATTGCCTAACACATGGTGGATGTTCAGTGATACTGCTCATCTGGAACTCTTTCAATCCCTATTATGTGCACAGCTTTGGAGTACCTCAAATAGGTTTTAGGCATAACAGCTGTTCTCTAAGGGCCCCTAGCCCGCGTGAGAAAACAGAGGAGGCAGTTATGAATCCATCCCCCACGTCATGCAGAGCAACGTACAATCAAGAGCAACATACATGGCATTTGTTGAGCACTCGCTATATGCCAGATACTTTTAAGCACTTCACATAAACCAAGATCTTTAATCTCTGCAACAGCACAATAAAGCAGGTACCATTTTTTATCATCCTTTTCATAAATAAGGTCACTGAGGCCCAGAACATTTAGGTAGCTTGCCTAGGGTCTCACAGCTAGTACAGTTAGTCTTCTAGAGGGTTGCATTCATTACCTAATACTATAAGAGCCAGAGTTGTCCCAAGAGAGCTGGCATTGATTAGGGGTTAAGGGATGAGTTTATTTTGGAAGGTGCCAGAGAAAGATGCTCCAGGTAGTTGCAATGGTAATCAGCACAGTTTTGTGGAAAAGGAGTGTGTTTCTGCTTAACTGGAATATGAGGTCGGTGAGGTTGAGTAGGTCTAGGTTAATGCACTTTCAGAGTTTTGGATACCAGGATGAGAAATGTTCATGTCAGTTATTCTGGGATTTCTTTATTGTTTATGGGTTGTTTCACTTTGGAGAGAAAGTCCCCTTCCTCTATTTCTGCACTTGGGCATTGTGCCGTCATCATTATCTCTCTTACCTCCTCTGCCTCCCTCCATCTGGCATCTTTCTTCTCATTTATGGCATTCTTAGCTCCTCCTGCTTCCCATTTTTAAAGACAGGGAGAGAGAAGAGAAAAATCAAGAAAGTACACCAGCCAGCCTACTTCTACTGACTTTCAGAGGTTGAATGAAGCTTTCCTCAACCGTCTGCCGTCACCTCAGTTTGGTCCTGGAACTTTGAGAGGAAAAACACTGAAAGGACTTGGCCTCAGCAAGTTTTCTTCTGTCTCCCCTTACCAAAGAGAAAGCAGGTTGGAGGAGCCCCTCGGCTCTGTGGCATTTAGAGTGACATGATTTGGACGAGTCAGGAAGGATTAGCCCAACCGTGTCTCTTCAGGCTACTCACAACTGCCTGAAACCTCTCAATAGGAGACAGAATATTTCATGACCCCATGAAAAATCTGGCTTCAGCTGCACATAGTTTGGGACAGGCAACAGGGTATATTAAATTCCTTCACATTGGCCAGAAGCTGGAGAAATGTGAGGACATGTAAAATCCTTGGATATTTTCTTCTTTACTTCTAAGGTGGCTTACAACCTGACCTCTTGAAGTCACCAGGCTGGTGATAATCGGTGGGAACTGGCACAGGTTATTGCCAGTGACAGTCGGGGATTAGAGCGGCCCTGTGAAGAGGATACCCTGCCTCATATTCCATGCAAGTCTATGGGCTGCTGCAGTAAACCAGGGAGGTGGTCAGGATGACCACAAAGGCTCGTGATTGGGTGGGTGTCCCTCGGGGCGGCCTAGTTTCCCCTAGACATACAACACGTGTTCCTTTCTCCAGCAGCGCAAAGCTGAGGAGGGGCCTGAGTAACCATCCTGTTCTTGCTCTAGGAGGCAAGCCACAGCTGTCTGTGTACCTCCATGCAAGTGGGCAGGAGGGGTTCCGGCAAGGCTGCCTGCTGCAGGAGACAGGGTGGAGGGAGGACAGCGACTATGGAGCCTGGAGCAGAGGTCAGGGAAGCACAGTTAGGATGGAAAGTCTTGGACGGGAGGTAGGTAGAGGCAGATAGGCGGTAATAGTGGCGTTCTCACCATGTCATCTTGACTTGGAACACAGTGGAGAGAAGAGAGAGAGCTGGCTCTGACTCTGTGTGCTTAGTGATTTTAAAATGACACGAGTGTCAAGACTCTTAACTAGCAAGGGAACACATCCTGTACAACTAGGAAAAATAGGTAGCCCAGAGGGACACCCACCTAAGCAAGAGGTCTTCATGTTGAAGAAGAGGAAGCACTTCTTGATAAACGACGAAACAAGCTGATGTGGAAGAAATTGTTGTGTCATGGGAAGGAGGACGTTTTTGGTACCTAATGATTAATATGAAATAAAAATTATGTACTAATTATATCCTTGCCTCCCAATCTAAGAATACTGACAACATTGTCATAGTGAATTTTAGTATCTTCTTTTTTTTTTTTTTTTTTGAGACAGAGTCTTGCTCTGTCTCCAGGCGCCAGGCTGGAGTACAGTGGTGCAATCTCGGCTCACTGCAATCTCCGCCTCCTGGGTTCAAGCAATTCTCCTGCCTCAGCCTCCCGAGTAGCTGGGACTACAGGCGCGCGCCACCACGCCCAGCTAATTTCTGTATTTTTTAGTAGAGACGGGGTTTCACCATGTTGCCCAGGATGGTCTCCATCTCTTGACCTCATGATCCGCCCACCTCGGCCTCCCAAAGTGCTGGGATTACAGGCGTGAGCCACCGCGCCCGGCCGAATTTCAGTATCTTCTATGTGAAAAGCAGCTTAGCTAGTGATGTGTGTTATTCATGCATTCATTTTCTTTCCTTTGCCGTGTATTTGCCAGAACCTGCTCTCTACTAGGTAGTGATACGGCAACAAAGAAAATGGGCATGTTCCCTTTCCTTAAAATGGAAGGCGAAATCCACCTTTCCAGTCTCTGCTTTCCTGCAGTGGTTAAGATTTTCTGTGTGGACAAATACATGATCCATTCTATAGCTGTTCCATGCACATATAAATAAAGTGAATAATATCTGTTCACAGTTGTAAGAATCTCAAAATACCTGTTAAATAAAACGTATTGATTTTGAAAATTAGCGTGAGACAAAAACATTAGGTAACAGATGACCGTGCATGTGTATACAGTTAGTCTTGAAAAGATCAATTGGGAGTGAATGGAGCATTTAAAGCAAGGACAGACATGATCAGATTTGTCATTTAAACGATGACTCTGGCGGCTGTGTGGAGGACGGATTGAGGGAGTCCAGAGTGAAGCTCAGCAGTGAGGAGAGACTGTCACCCAGGTGGGAGAGGATGGTGACTCGGAGTAGGCAGTGTGGGGCTGAGCCAAGAAAAGGAACCGAATTCATCTTGGAGATCAAATAAGCAAGATTTGGCAACGGATGGAAGAGAATTTAAAACAATTATCTACTTCCTAGGTTGGTTGTGGGAACTAAATGAGACATTATTAGCTTCATTTTACAAAAAAGGAAATAGAGAGTCCAAAGTGATTGAGATAAACGTCTGATTTCCACACAGCCTTTGATCTCTCTACCGCACCAGGCAAAAAAAGGGTGTAAACAGAGGCGGATTCACCCAGGCTAATGGCTGCAAGCCTCAAGGTCCTTCACTTGCTGGGATCTCATCCAAGGCCTCATACATAATTTTATATTCATAACTTGTTTCCATTTTCTTAAAAAGCACCTTCCACAAGTGTTCAAGCTTCAGACTCCAGAAAACCTCTGTCTACCTCTGGCCAAGTAAATAACTTCATTTAGTAGGACCTAAACTTGATGGGAGACCTAGGGTCAAAATCTGCCCCAATAGGCAGAGAAAGTAGAGAGTCTAGGTGGGTCAATTGGGAGAAAAACAGATGCCACATTGGAGCCACAACAAAAATTTAACTGTTAGTATTTACTGAATACTTCTTGTGTCAAGCAGTGTATTTATTGACTTTGGTTTTTTGGGGGAAGTTTCTTATATTATTTCCCTTAATTCTTATACAACCTAACAGGGTGGTTGCTCTCATTATCCCCATTTTATATGTGAGGAAAGTAAGCCCTGGTAAGAGTAAGTAAATTAACAGAGTATCACAATACTAAGCAGGTGAGCAGCACTGGCATCTAACCAGCACTCCTGATAGATTCTTGACATGTGTTGGGCATTTCCTCTCCTAGAGGTTGGAGGAAGCAAGGTCTAAACCTGTCCTGTTCCTTTTCAAAAAGAAATTGCTTGGTGAAATGTCAGTGGGAGAAAGTAATCACTCCACCTTCAGTTACAGAGTTGAGGCCTTATCTGACATGTTCCAGAGAAGATAAGAAGACTCTGAGGCTGGAGGCTGGAGGAGAGCATCAAGAGACTCCAGCAGCTTGGAGTTGTTTTTTTTTTTTTTTTTTTGAGATGGAGTTTCGCTCTTGTTACCCAGGCTGGAGTGCAATGGCGCAATCTTGGCTCACCGCAACCTCCGCCTCCTGGGTTCAAGCAATTCTCCTGCCTCAGCCTCCCCAGTAGCTGGGACTACAGGTGTGCGCCACCATGCCCAGCTAATTTTTTGTATTTTTAGTAGAGATGGGGTTTCACCATGTTGACCAGGATGGTCTCGATCTCTTGACCCCATGATCCAGCCGCCTCGGCCTCCCAAAGTGCTGGGATTATAGGCATGAGCCACCGCACCCGGCTGGAGTTGTTATTTTGTTGCAACAGTTGGTCTTGGTGAAGGTGAGAGATGGGGCTTATACATGGCAACCCGTGAGGGTGATTTGAAGGAAAACGTGACTAGGAGCATTGTGTTCGTGTTAACTGAAGCTCACAGAGATCCCAAGGATAAGTAAGGGTTTCAGTGTAATTTTGTTTTAGTTTTTGTTTTTTATGTTGTGCTCAAGATTAAGAAAAGAAGTAGGCTTTGTCCTTGGATGGAAGGTGTGGTGTTGATGGATGTCCCAGAGAAAGCAGAGATTCACCTCCTGCTCTGCATTCCTGTCCAGAAAATGATCTTTAGAAGGAAAAGTATAGGATTTTCTTGGCTTAAAGGGTCTTTAGATTCAAGATCAATAAAGAGATTGCCTTGAAGATTTACACGAGCTCAAGTTTTCCTAACCTGGACAAGTTACCTCCCACATACTGAGAGATCTTGTAAATGAAATCATTGACCCCTCCCTGTCAGAGATGTTGGAGAAAGGTGGGACAGCAGGACAGAGGCTGGGAGACTAGAGGGGAGCAAATACACTCTGAACTTTTTAAAGAGGAAGGAGTGTTTTGTAGCCACAAGTCAGTGAGCATGAGGTGCTCCACAGGATCCTAGACCCGGTCAGCATGGAGCAGGCTAGCGAAGAGGAAGCAAGAATTAAATCAGGTCACTAAGACTTGTCACTGGAGCTTAGCGCCAGACCTTCTTTAACAAGCTAACTTGGCAGACACCGAAACGGAAAGGGCAGTCTCACTCTCTCTTCTCAAGGTCTTCGACAAGGTCTTTCATGAAGCCTTTGTGGATTGGGTGGGAAACCGTGGAGTGGCTGCGGCAAATTGGTGAATTTGTTGAAATGATGGAGTTGATGGCCGCCCTGCAGTTGCGTCAGGGGACTCTGCCCTACACAAAATAATCGTCAGTAGTTGGATGATAATTCTGCACCAAATTTGCAGAAGGTAGAAAGTTGTGAAGAAAACAGATAGCTTCAGATGGCCACATCAGAATTTAAAAAAGAAAACTCATTCATACAGTCAACAAGTATTGGAGCGTCTGTTACATGCCAGTCATACACCCTTCACAGTGCATCTACTTCTGGGTCAATTCTCCTAGTATGGATGGTGAACAATGAACAGATGTGTGTGGTGTCTGCATCCAATGTCAGATGATGGTAAAGGCTATGAAGGAAAAATTCAAAGGCTAAGGAGGTAAAGAGAAAGGTGGGAGGGGGGTGCTATTTATGATATGGTGATCAGGAGCAGCTTCTCTAAGGAGGGGCATTTGAACAGAGACCCAAATAAAGAGAAACAGGGGCCGGGCACGGTGGCTCACGCCTGTAATCCCAGCACTTTGGGAGGCCAAGGCGGGGGGATCACGAGGTCAGGAGTTTGAGTCTAGCCTGGCCAAGATGGTGAAACCCCTTCTCTACTAAAAATACAAAAAAATTAGCCGGGCGTGGTGGTGCATGCCTGTAGTTCCAGCTACTCAGGAGGCTGAGGCAGAAGAATCGCCTGAACCCAGGAGGCGGAGGTTGCAGTGAGTAGAGATTGTGCTACTGCATTCCAGCCTGGGTGGCAGAGTAAGACTCTGTCTCAAAAAAAAAAAAAAAAAAAAAAAAAAGAGGAGAGAAGCCAGTAGATATCCACAAATCTGGGGGGAAAACTATACCCGGGAGAGGGAACAGCAAGAGCAGAGGCCTTGAGGCTGGAACAGGTTTGGTGTCTCTAGAAAGCCTGAGTAGCTGGTTATCAGTGAGAGCAAGCGTGAGAGGCGATGAGGTTGAGGGAAGCTGTGAGCCGGTGCACGACGCATCCTTACAGGCTACGGTGGGGATTTCAGCTGTCCTGAGGGAGAGGAAAGACACTGGAAGGCTTTTTGCCATATAATTGATAAGCTCTGGTTCATGGTTTGTTTTTGTTTGTTTGTTTGTTTGCTGAGACAGAGTTGTTGCCCAGGATGGAGTGCAGTGGCCCGATCTCAGCTCAGTGCAACCTCTGCCTCTCGGGTTCAAGCAGTTCTCCTGCCTCAGCCTTCCAAGTAGCTAGATTACAGGCGTCCGCCACCACACCTGGGTAATTTTTTGTATTTTTAGTAGAGACGGGATTTTACCATGTTGGCCAGGCTGGTCTTGAACTCCTGACCTCAGGTGATCCACCTGCCTCAGCCTCCTGAAGTGCTGTTTTGTTTTTTTAATTGAGACAGAGTCTTGCTCTGTCGCCCAGTCTGGAGTGTAGTAGCACAATCTCGGCTCACTGCAACCTCCGCCTCCTGGGATCAAGCGATTCTGCTGCCTCCACCTCCCCAGTAGCTGGGACTACAGGTGCCCACCACCACGCCGGGCTAATTTTTGTATTTTCAGTACAGACAGGGTTTCACCAGGTTGGCCCAGCTGGTCTCAAACTCCTAACATCATGTGATCCTCCCTCCTGGGCCTCCCGAAGTGCTGGGATTACAGGCATGAGCCACCACACCCAGCCACGTTCATGGTTTTAGAGACTCAGTCTGGACATAAGCATAGCATAGTGTGATGGACTGGCCTTTCAAGGACAGCATGAATGAGACACATGGCTTAGCAATGGTGTCGATGCAAGAATGATCTAGAAATTTTAGTAAAGATTCACCCTAATATTAGCAACAGTGTTATTTTCCTGAGGGAAAAACTAATAGTTTTAAATGATGTTTGGTATTTACAGTGGCCAATAGGGAATGGTTTTTAGCCCCCAGCTTCCCTGCCCAATCTCTGAAGTCTTTTATGATAAGAACCGAGTGGCTAACAAAGCTTCCTGGATGACCTCAGCGCCTTATTCAGCTGGCCACCGGCAGCCCCACCCAACAGAGAAGGGAACATCAGAGAACCAGTTCTAGTATCTGACCTTCCACCCCGCTGTGAAAACTCAAAATCCGGGGATGTGGCAGATGGAAATAAGGATGTTTAAGGTAAAGAAAGCCTCAGGGTCAAGGTGATCCCTGGATGCAGACGTGTGGAAGTCTGCTCAGTAGAGAGAGGAGATTCAGTTAGTACTGTGACAGATATCTCTTCCATGTCTAAAACATGCTTCCTAGTGTCAACACTATCTAAACGGGCTGGGCCCACACAGCATCTGGCTCAGTATGTAAACTGAGGCTGGATAAGCTTTGGGTGCAGCTATGGAGAGACTTAAGTAGTAAGCAGACACAATGCAGTCTGATAAAGGAAAGAGGGTGGAGGAGGGGGAGAGAATCAGGAGGAGAAAGGAGGCAGAGAAATAGAAGCCTGTGGTTGTAGAGATGGTCTGTAGCCCCACAGGGAAGAGCAGCATCTGAACTGGTTCTCCCCTTGCTCCCCTTTCTTTTGCCCTCCAGCCAAACCGGCAACAAAGGGCATTGTCTAGTAGTGTGTGTCAGCAATAAAAGCCGTGGGGATCTGACCCCCCAGCAGTGTGTTTTGGCCTGTGAACTTCCTGGATATCTTTACAGGGAATCATTCCCGGAGAAGGAAGGGCAGGCTGGAAATAATATAAGGAGATCAAGAAGGAAGTCAAGCAAGTGACACCTTTAAACAGGCCAGGCGAGCCGGGCTCTTCCCCCTGGGACAGTTAGAGTTATGCAGAGCTGTAATTAACCCAGCAGCCCACTGGATATGTCTATTTCACTGCACAAAGGCTGTTGAAAGAAGGATTCTTGAAGAAGAGGTTCCAATTCAATTGGTATTTGAGTAAGTCCCTTGTTGGATATACTGTTTCTAGAGTTTATGGCTGTAATCAACAAAACATGGCCGTTCTTTCATGCAGGTTTCTTATGACTTTCTGAATACCAATCTTTAGAAAGAAAAGGGAAAAAAAGGCATCCAGAGTTGGCTGGGGGTAGAATAAGGGAGAGGGAGGGAGGGGGAAATATGGCTCGAATCAAATTAAGGAGTTGGTTTTCTTTTCAGAGGATGTTGAAAACATTTAAAAAGCAGGTGTGTCCTTCTTTCATAAATGAAGACTCAGATATGTAAGAAAATTTTCAGTTTTGTATTCGAGTACCTCAAAATCATTGTATCAGCCTTCCTAATTTCAATTTATTTTTTAACAAATATTTTTTGTACGCCTACCCTATGTTAGGCACTATTATAGGTGCTGGGATATGAGTATCTCTTCTCCGCTTTCCTAGAGCTACTAGTGGGGGAGAGATAGACAAAAACATTTAAATATGTAGACTAATTGGTGTGTCAGATGATGTGCTATAGAGAGAAAAATAGCAGGGAGGGAAATAGAGTGGGGGAGGGATGCACGGAAGGCCTTGCTGAGAAGGTGAAGTGTAAGTGAAGATCTGAAGGAGTGAGATGTGGATCTGGTGGGTGTGTGTGTGGTGGGGTCGGCGGGTGGGGAGGGACAGCGTTGCAGGCAGTGTGCACAGGGATTCCTGAGGTAGCAGTGTCCATGGTAGTGTGTGTGAGGAATAGCCAGCAGACTGATGGGGCTAGAGTGGAGTAGGGAAGAGCCAGAGCACTGGGAGATGAGGGCAGAGAGGTCAGTCATGGCTGTCTGCCCTGGCCCTTAAAAAAGCACCCATTCAGTAATTCAAGTGGGCCAGCACACAGTGGTCTGGACTCTAGAAAAATGAAAATTGCAGCCCCTTCCTTCCACATGCTCTCAATATTGGCCATTCAGAATGGTTCTCATTACACTTAAAACTGTAGAGAATAAAATTAAAGTGTCACCATGCTACTCTGCGCCCTTGGATAGTCCTGGAGTCCTTTGGCATAGCTTTTACATAATGTGCCATATCCCACTGTACTCCCATTCCTGAGAATGGACTGATGGACCAAGTTATGATTTATATGAGAGAACCCCAAATCAGAATTCCTAGTCATGTCTAATTTATATATCAGCAGGCAAGCTGTTTTGTGTCTTGTTTGGGTTTGGGGGTTTCTGTTTTGGGGTGGGGTTTTTTTTTCGGTATCAGAACTACAATCTCAGAACATGAAAGAGCATTCTCTAATGAACTTTCTCAAGCCAAGAGCTCTACCATTTGCTGGGTAAAGGGGTGAACATGGAGAATTAGGATGTTTACATTGTAACTGATTTATGTACATTATATTTGCATGTAAGTGTACTAAAATATATTTTAAAATAATTACCAGCCATTAAAAATGTATTCAATAATGGGGATAAGAATGCTGCAACTACAGTGAGGTAAGCTTTGTATAAAATGATTTGGGAGATTCACAGTTCATAATCAATATTTTAACACACTAGTCTGCATTTTTAGGGCAATACATCTGTAAGTGGAAACAGGCGTATTTGCAGAAAAACATTAGTTTCTGAGATCTGGCCAGCTCCTGTTCTTACCACTCTGTCATCTCTGATTGGATTAGACGTCACAGAAAGGGCCTCAGATCCTTGTTTCACGTTAAGTTTTAACCCCTCCAGTTGAATACCATCCTTGTGGAGCTCAGTGGAGAGAAATTAAATTTCTATCACCAGAGCTATGGCACTGAATCAGGTATCAAGGGGGCTACAGCAGTAAACTTCGTTGGTTACAAGATGTATGTCCTTCCTGAGGCTCTGTAGCTGTTAAGTTGGCTCTTTCCAATCACAGTCTGATCTTTCATTTTCCCGTAATGCAGTTAGACAACCTAGTTATTCAGGCATAGACTTCTCTGTTTTTCATTATCCCTGAATAACATTTGATGCTGGAATAGGGAAGACGGGGAAGGACGGGGAGGGGAGCCAAGCATTTTTCACAGCTTGTGTGAAATGCTTAATATTTGAACGTCTTTAAAATATACTGTACACATACATTCCAATTTTATAAGGCTAACATAACATGTTCAAAAGTTTTATGAATTTCATCATGTAACCAGAATAAACGTTCGCCTGTTTTAAATAAGCCATAATGGCCTGGCAACAAACCTGCATGGTTAGCAAATCCCTCCTCTGTTTATAGGCAGCCATTCCTCACCAGGTCACTACAAAATACTAGTTTTATCAGTTTCTGTGGACCCCGTAAGTCAGTCTGTGTACTGAGGTCAGCATGAATCTGGTTTTAAGAGCACAAAACCAAGAACATCATGATGAGGTGATACTTCGTTTTGATTTTAATGAAATGGCATGAATCTGACTTGCTTAAGAATATGTCCAGGCCTCTCGTATCTTGTGGGGGGGGATAGCTTGGTTCCTAAATGCCCTCCATAAGCACAGGGCCACACAGATGTCGCAGGCTCACCCCTTCCTCACTGGAGTCAGGAGAGTGCTTTGCGCCAGAAATGTTTGGTTTTGTGTGGCTGGGGGGGCTTTTTTGTTGATTTTGTCTTTTGTTTTTTTTGTTTTACTTTGGATGGAAGCCCCCCAGATGATGCTTTTTAAGGTAGGATCTCCTCTTAATAGAAGTGAGAGCATCAGACATGCTGGGGCATGCCCGGTTCCATCCCATCATGTGTCCAGGGTCTAAGGTATTAGGCACAGTCATGCCTCTCAATGGTAAAGGTTCTGTGTTACCAGATCATACATTTCAAGGAAATCTGCTAGTTCCCCAGATAAAATCATCCCAGCTTTTTCAAGCGTGGCAGAGGAGAGAGACTTCCCATGTGTTAAAAATCTGCTAAACTTTGTAGCCCCCAACTCTTTTGCCCATAGACTCACCCTGGCCTCAGCTATCCCTCAGGAATCATCTACCACAGAGCAAAGTGGCTCCAGGGGACATTCCAGCCCCCAGTGCACTCTGGCATCAAAAGCTCCTTTAATTACAAATAGTGCACTAGAGAACAGGTTGGAGCATTTAAATAAGACTGATCTAAAGGCTGTGGGCCAGAGAATTCTCACAGAGGGCAACATGTAATTAGGTAATCTGTCTCACAAGATAAAGTTCACTCGCTTTCATTGTGGTGCCCCCTAGGGCAGCCGTCCCCACCTGCCCTCTGCGCCTGTATCATTGCAGCACTTAGTAAGCCCAGCCTTCTGGGAGGCCCTCAGTCAGGTCCAGATGCCTCCAGAGACTGACTCCAGACTCACCCAGTTCCTTTTCTCTTTGTTTTAGAACAGTCATGGTCCTCATTGCTCCCTAAAACATCCTACTTAGTATTTAGAGCTCATGATACATCTGTTCAAAGCTTGGCTTTTGAAAGTCTTTATAGGATAGCCTTCTTACCTCTTGAAATAAGGAAAATATAAGTATAACTGCCCATGGAGGCATATAAAACTCCTTTCTATTTACCTCATTTATTCGTCTTGTTTAGGGAAAGCACCGTCCAGGGTGGGCAGTCTAGTTGAAGCCATTGAGTCTAGTTTAAGCCGTTGTTCACGATCATGATTTTATAGCCTTTAGTTTTATTCCCTGTCAGCCATAGACATCCCCCAGAGATGCAGGAACTCAGCCAGGAAAACCCAGTTAATTAGGACCCACTGTGAGGGACCAGGAAACAGACCCTAAAGCACTTTATGATAGAAGCTGTTGATCAGGAAACACTATGTTTTCCTTTCCCTCGGTTCAGGTCTGGCTCATACTCCTTTGGGGGAGATCTGGGGGCCTGTCTCCATCTCCACTGAAACAAAACCTGTAACCTTCCTAGAATCAGGTTACCCTAGAGGACGATGACATTTATATCTGCTTTTTTGTTTGTTCATTGTTCTCTTTCCGAAGGCATGTATGTAGCAGGTTTTGAACTCCTGGGTCTCTGCCCAGGGGCCTGACCTGTTGGATATCTGCCATTCTGATGTGCGAAGGGCCTCCTGTCTACACTTTCTCTGCCCCGTGTCCAGAGACAGCACATTCTGAGATGTTTTTTTTATAGGAATGCAAACCTCAACTATCCCTAACATGCAACACTTTTCATTTGAGGAGGAGGAGAACTGGTTTAGTAAAGATCTTTGAATGAAACTGAATCCAGTCCTTGCTATCCTTCATGTTCAACTCAAGTCGTTCTTCTGTCATGAAGTCTTTCCCAGCCAGAAGTGATCTTTCCCTCTCTATTACATCAGGGCATTTCCACATTCCTACCTTTCCCCCATCATACTATTAACTAGTTTTATTTCTCATTAGTGCTTCTCACCCTACTGCTCCCAGCTCCATTTAAAGACCTAAATGGCTGGGATCACATCTTCTACTTGGTTATTTCCCCCACAGCATTAATCACTTCTAAACTTTGTTAATTTTCCCCCACAGTGCCTCACGTAGAGTGGTGCTCAATTACAACTCACTAAGTCCATCTGAAAAGAAATACACTATTGGTTAAGAAATTTGTGTGCTGAGTGCTTTAAGGGGCACAGCCAGTGTAAATGAGACATCCTGCCCTCAGGAGATGTATAGTCTGAGTGGGGATAAGACAAAGCCTCATGAAAAGTCTACTAATCGAGGCCAGGTGCTATGGCTTACACCTGCAATACAAGCACTTTGGGAGGCCAAGGTGAGCGGGTCACTTGAGGCCAGGAATTTGAGACCAGCCTGGGCAACATAGTGAGATCCTGTCTCTACAAAAAGTTTGGCCAGGCATAGTGGTGCGTGCCTGTGGTCCAAGCTACGCCAGAGGCTCAGGTGGGAAGTTTGTTACAGCCCAGGAGGGGGAAGGCTACAGTGAGTCAGGATCATACCACTGCACTCCAGTCTGGGTGACAGAGCGAGACCCTCTTTGGGAAAAAAAAAAGGCAACCAGTAATACAATTCCATATAGAATCTGGGCCAGGAAACATAAGTATAGATTAGCATGATCGTGATGACTCATTATTTAGCTATCTTGGATATTTACATATGTTTTTGCCCATCCCCATAACAACTCTACAGAGTAGATGGTGCTAGGCAGTCTTAGTCTCAGTTCTCTTGTCTGTAGAATGAGGAAAAATGATTTGTCCAAGGCAATGAGTACAAGGTGCTGGGATTCAGACAGCTCCTTGTGCCTCCCCCTGAGGCTCACCATGCGTTCCAGTGGCTCAGAGTTCCTCCTCTCACTTCTCTCTGTTACCCTTGTGCCCTGCTCACCACCAACATTTTAAATATATTAAGGAGGGTTAACCGTATTGTTTACTGCTAATAAACGAGACCAGAGACAGAGTCTTTCCAGCAGAGGCAACACCTTGGTGTGAGAATGAGAAAGGAGTTGTCCAAAGACATCTGCCCCACACAGAGAAAATTAGAGGGATCACTTGTCAGTGGTTTGTTATGATGGCATAAAAGTATGTGTATGTTAATAAGCAATGTGCTGAGTGTACTCAGACTAAAGCATATCCATGTGTATTACGATGGTTAAGAGCTTATCTCTTTAGTAACAGACCTGGGTTCAAATTCTGACTTTACCCGTTTACAACAAGCTCTGCAACCTTAGGCAAGTTAGTTAACTTCTCAGGGCCTGTTTTTTCATTGATAAAATGAGTGGGATAATACCTAGCTCAAAAATTTGTTGTAATATTTGAATATGAATGCAAAGCACAGTGCCTGATAGCACTCAGTGAACTGTGATTATAGTGAGTATAGTGTTGTATCCCTTCCTGAACCACAGAACTTGAAATTTGTGTTCAGAGCTGGAGACTCCAGAACACCTCCCAAAGGGGAGCATTTACAGCTGAAATAGCCTCTCCTTTCTTTCAGTGAGAATGCCAGGTCTTTCTGAGTTTCCTGTAAGTCCTCTAGGATATGCTACTTTGGATAAAGTCTTGCTATTTTGACCTGTGGAAAGAAATTGCTGTCCAAGTACACAATTTATTTTGACCTCCCAACACCTTTGGATAATTCCAGGCTGGCTCCAGGCTTCATGAGAACAGTTGTGTCCTCTCTGTGGAAAACATTCCTTTCAAATGAATCAGTAGTTACTCACCTTTTCCTTTCCCAGCCGTATTTTTCAGTTGCCAACAGTGGGATCAGTGAGGGGTAGTGGCGTAGCTAACATTAGCCCAATATAGATAAGCTCCAGATTATCTGTCATCTTATTTGAAAAAAGGCAGGCCTGCCAAATTTGCCTACAGTTCCCAGTAAGGGAAAAGAAACAACAGGTTCTAGGAAGAGGAAGGCACAGAGCTAGTCATGGAAGTCACTTTTCCAGCCTTTCTCCATGACTCGGGAGGAAATGAACCCAGTGTGTCTTATTCAAGGTTAAACTCCCAGGAAGCTGCTGGAACCTGGCCAGAGGCTGTGAACTTTGCACAGAGGGCATCCTCAGAATCGTCCTCTGCTCAGTGGATCACTGCCCTCCCATTACTTTGCTGGCATGTACTTGATTTGGTTAACATTTCCATAATTAATTTATAACAGCAATAACCCCGAGATGAGCCTATTTATAGGTTTGCGCAAGCTAGGTAAGAATATAGATTAAATCTCGGATCATTAACATACTTAAAGGACTTGAGAGAGTTTTGTGATTGTCAAATGATGTGCTTAAAAGGCCTCCAAGCTTGATGTGTACTGGGAATCCACAAGTTTACTTTCCTTCCCAAGCTCAGAAACAACAAAATAGCAAAAGATAAGCTCACACTCCACCTATTCACCAAAGATACTGGGTCTTCCGGGGAAAAAACTTTGTTCTTTCACCATTCTGCCCCTTTCCCACCATCCTCTAAACTTAACCAGGGTCAGCAGTGATGGTCTAGAGCTGGTGCCCCACAGATGAGGAGCCGTGATCGTGGTTCTGACCCTTGATGTGCCAGCAAGTGTGGCACCAAGAGTCCCCTGGGAAGAATTGCTGTGACTGTCCACAACAATAGAGCTGAGTGTGAAAAGCACAAGCATTAGCTGAAAGGATGCTGTTAGCGCTTGGACTGCTCTGCGGACCCAATCTTATTTTCTTTCCTCCTTTTTGTGTTCTGTTGTTCTGGTTGTTAACCTTCTGAAAAACAGCATGGATTGCTTATATATTATAAAAGTAAGACACGTTCAATATCAAAAATAAAGATAAGTACAGAGAAGAAAATAAAGAACACTCATAATTCCACCACCCAGAAATACCTACTGCTGAATCTCAGTGTGTTTTCTTCTAATAGAGTCTTCATTCTACGTCATGCTAGTAGAACTGTTCTCTGGACACAGAGGCCTCCCATTCAGGTGCTTGCTTTGACAGATGTGTTTCCTACTGAGGAAAGCATCCTATACTCAGGGGATGAGATCCACCCATCAAGAAGGAATGACTAAGGGACTCCCTGCCTTGTTTGCAGGAGGCTCTTAAAAAACTACCACCCAGAAGTAGTTCCCCTCTCTCTCTCCTCTTTAAATTTACCCAACCCACTCAACACTATTTATCCTTTTCTTACCCGTATGTGCAAATATGATGGCACCACCAATGTCGTCCACCTTTTTCTTTCAAGACCGTAACTTCTTTTAAGGCTCTCATGAGTCCTTCATGCCATCCTCCAGCACAGAGAAGGGTGCTTCACCCATTATTCCCATGACTGGTGCTCATTACTTGTTTTTTCTTCCTTTTGCTCCAGTTTTTTATTAGCAAACTGGCTACAAAACACTGAAAATCAAGTTAAAGTTAGTACGTATAAGATCATCATAAATGATTGCACATGTACACAGATAATTATTTCATTTGTTTTATTATTTTAAATGAATCTACAGACCTTGAGCTCCTTGAAAGTGGAGATTAGATATTATGTCGCCAGACCCTTAGCATAGCACTTGGCATATTATAAATACTTGATTAATATTTATTGAATTAAGATGAAAATGAAGAGAAAATTTAATTACCCAGTCTACCTTTTTTTATCTCAGTAGTTAAGTGCAGAGAAAAAGGAGGTCATATAAAAATGATGAAAAAAATAGTATCTTAAAACAATTTTTATGGTATATCAGTCCATTTTTTGTGCTAAGGTATCACTGTTAACCCAAGTGCGGACCCTTTTTAATGATTTTTTAAAATCTTGATAATGCCCTTTTCACTTCTTTCCTAAATGAACATTAATATAAAGCCATAAAATGTTCCTTGGAGGGTTTTATGAATTACTGCATTGTAAGGTTGGGGAAAGGACATTTGCAGCCATTTGTTTTATGGAGCTTGATTCTGAAGCCCAGCACCGCCCCTGACCCTTCAGGGGCATGCTCTGAGGCATGATGCCTTTCTCCAGGACAGTGAGCACTGCCACTTCTCCCCGAAAGACAGCAGCCACACTCCCACATGTGCCACTTCCCCTGGAGTCCACAGTGTGGACCACAAGCCCTGCCCACCATGAGTAGCCTAGACAGTGGAGCAGCCGTTCCTCATGATGCACTGAACAGCTCTTCTTCCGCCGTGCTGATGGGTTTTCCGTTCACCAGCGTGAATCACTTTTGCCATACACAGCATCACGTAGTACTTGAACACAAGATGATGCCGAAGACTAGAGATTTGGTTGAGGGCATTGGTTTTTCAGGCTCTTTTTGCCTCCTCAGGTCTTCTTCAGTTTATGTCTGACATGGAAGAAAAGTCTAAACTATAAAACAAAGAGTTTTATAGATTTGTTTGAGTCCCCGGGGCTTCCCCCTCGCCACTGTGCTAAGCCTAAATCTGCTTTCACTGCTCATTTGAAAAACCCGGGGCCTAGAGAGACCAAGGTATAAGAGTGCAAAAGGTAAGTGCAGGACAGATAGAGGATAATGAAGGTGATTTGAATAACAATAGCTTACATTTTTTGAGGTCTTCTTGTGTTCCAGACACTGTGCTCAGCACTGACTGACCTCCCAAAATATGGCAAATTGTGATGTCTGAGGCAGAGTATGGTATGGCTGTTTGAGAACACTTTAAAAGGATGTCGGATTGCTTGAAGGCAAGGAACAGGCCAGATTATCTTGGCAGGTCTCTCTCTCTCTGCAGTGGTTCTTAGCCTTTATTACACTGTTGGAATGGGTTTCTCGTAAGTGATATCAAGGGAAAAAACTAGACAGATATGTCCCGTGCGTGTGTACGTGTGTGTGCAGATGCACATAGGACCACTGTGAGCCAGGAGTGTGAGACGAATCGGCACACTCGGTTGTACTTTAGCTTAACACATGCAGCTCAGTAGCTGTCTCATTTTGGGGGTCAGAAAAAAGTTGACAAAATAGCTCAGAAAAAGGTTGACAAAGTAACAAGATGCATGCCTTTGCCAACCTACATGCCTGTATCCTTGCATTCTTATTTTGACAGATCATAAAGTCACAGAACAAAGCAAGTTCTTAAGGCTCATTCATTCCCTCGTCCTTCTTGACATTTTGGGCAAAGGAGTGGAGGGACTAATCCACAAGGGGAGTGCCCCTGGTCATCTCTGCATCCTCATTTCCTGAGCATCGTGGGATCAGGTGCTCTTGGACATAAGATGATATGTACACCTAAGAGCTCCTCATCAGTCAGGCAGCGAGTCAGGCAGTCCACAGCCCTGTTCTATGCAGGGTCCCATACCTATGGGGCAGGAGATGGGAAGGATGAGTAGTGGAAGCTCCTTCTAGTTGAGGAGATGAGACAGACATTAGAAAACGTAATGGACCACCAGGAAATGATAAGCTTAGGAACGCAGAGAAATCATTTCTAGGATAATCAGAGAAGGCTTCAAAGAAGAAGAGAAATTTAAGCAGTGCCTCAAAGGTTGGGTGGGATGTGAGTTGCTCAGCTGGGGCAGGGAGTAGTCTTTGCAGGGAGGGAAACCGCTGAGGAGAGATACGGAGGTGAGATGTGCACGTTGTTCTTTTACCCGTGTAAAGGCTCGAGATGAATTCAGTGGGAGTTGAAGGCTCATGTTGAAAAACACTGTGAGAGGCACACCCAGGACAGATTGTGGCAAGTGCTGAATGCCTGGCAGAGAAACCTGGAGCCTTTTAAATAATTTTGAGCAGGAAAGGGAGACAAGGAAAGCAGCTAAACTGGTTCAGCTGTCTGGACAAATGCAAAATGAAGGGCTCGTGCCTGTGTGCCAGACTGCAGGTTTGCTTAGAAAGCACAGTGCAGGGAGAAACCTGAAGGGGCAGGATTTTTTTTTTCTGGAGTCCTGACCAAGGGAGACAGAAGTTGGTGCTTTCATCGAACAACCATGTTCTGACATGAATAAATGCCACATGATGAGTTTGTGGTCAAATCCTGTGGTCAACTTTAAAGCAAGCTTTAAAACAACATCAAATTACTTGTATAGAATTTCTCTCACAGCATCCTGACATTCTGGAAAAGCCGGTGCAGAAGTCAAGGGAGTAGGTCTTGCCCTGTCATTTACCCAGGCCTCTTAGATTCAACACATCCCCCGTGGGTCCCGTCACACATCTCACCCAGGCCCATGTAACTGAGCTGGGCCTACTGCAGACCTTCAGATATTTAATTTGTAAACACTTAATAAAGCACTGTCAGTAGGTCGGCCTGTCTTCTCTGTCGGCCACATCAAAATCAATACGTCCCCTGTGTATTGTGCCATGATTGTCTGGGCTGGGGAATCTAATAGGATTAAGTGTTTGGGGTCCTATCTGACGCCACAGTCCACAGTCCTAGTTAGGTGAGGTTAAAGACTGGCTTGCCATTGTGGAGGCGCGATTGCTTAGGGGTCTGAAAAATCATTAAAGCTTGTCCTCTTAAACGTTGATTGTTCCCTGGTGATTTATTGACAAAACACAAAAAAGTGCTCTATACTGCACTCTAATTATATGTATGAGGCCATAAGATCTCATGGGAAATTAAATAAAATTTACAGCTTGATGGTTTTATGCTCCTGGGAGACATACCTTCTTAATAAGATCTTATAGCTGGGAATATTTATGAGGTTAAAGTCCGTAGGCTTGAGCAAAAGACCTAACCTTTCCATGGGAGGTGCGGATGGGGTACGTTTTGATTTCTTTGAAGATAAATGATGGTAATGAAATTTTCAGGGTTTAGGAAAAAGTGTTCAGTGAGACACATCAAGCATTCCTCCTTAAAACCTCTGGAGGACAGAGCTGTAAGGGCACGGGGATTTGCTGCGGCCCCCGTAGTCCTCCCCCCACCTCTGCGCCCTTCATCCTCCTCCTGTACCCTCTGCGGCTTCCTCATCTTATTAGCCCCCATCACACTTTGAAAAGTAGGGAGGATCCTAGTTAAGGGCAATTATGTAAGAGGTCAAGGAAGGGAAAGGAATTTGGGTAAGGAAAAGGGAGAAAGACAGACAGAATGATTACATGTTAAGACGGCCCTAGAGGAGTTGCTGGATATTTAGTATTTTAACGGGTCACCTTCTCTTTATGCTAAGGGCTGGTTGAGGCGCAGGCTCGGATTCTACAAGGATTACAATGTGCTATTCTAGACAAAGAATCAGGATGTATCTGGGGTAAGAGGGAGTTGGGGGAATGGCCTCTGCAGGTGACATGAAGATGAAGATGATACTTATTTGTTACCTTTCTTGACTCTGAAAACTGTGCTTATCGCAAAGTCTCCATGAATCCTAAATGAAGTTTCATGCTTGAAAGTGGGCTGCTTCAATAAGAGTAAGGAGCCCTGTTTATGCCACCCCATCGCTGCTGTTTTCTCTAATAGTTCTGAAAAGACAGGAAGGAGGTAGGTAGGTAAATAGAGAGGTAAACATATATAAATGTATATATATACACATACATGTGTGTGTGTGTGTGTACAATATAATTCCTAAGTATGGAATTACATTTTTATCTACTCAAAGAAGGATAATTATATGGAACTCATAGTGGTTGGGACGTGTCATATGTGATCTATTTTTCTGTTCATTTTTTCTACTGAGTGTTTTTAAATATGAACTCTGCATGGTCCCTTCTTTGTGTGGGGGTTGGAGATAGGGAGGATGCTGACAGAAAGGTTGGAGATCAAGCTTCAGAGGGACTTGGCACAGATGGGCACATCACCTCTTGGGGAGCCTGATTTGAGAGCTCTGCTGCCAGCCTTTCCCCCACCAGCTCATGGCTGTTTTCTACTCTGTGCTCTGGTTTATCCCCAAGGGGAAAGCACCCCCACCTTGAGAGCCCCCTACCTAGGCTCGTGTGCAAAGCAAAGGGCTACATGACGGGGATGAATGTACGCAGTGTTTCAACCTGCTAGGGTGAGGCATGTGAATTGAGAAGTTCCTGACTTTCCTCATTGACTACTAGTTATGCTCTTCTGCTTCCTTCTTCTGGAATAAACCAAAAGAAAATAAAAGGGACTGCAAATGCCCGTGACTGAGCTTTTTCCCCCATTTGGTCCTGATTTTGAAAGGGAAAGGGAGACGTGACTGAGTGGCGTTGAGGTGGGCAACCCGTGTGCTTAGCCCAGCGGCTCTCTGGTTTGTCACTGTGGTATCCCTCTCTGGACCACAGTTTCCTCATCTGGAAAATGAAGGGCTAAGGCTTGGTGATTTTAAAGTCCCTTTCAGCTTTAAAACACTATTTTACAGTTGTCGGATTTATGTAGGAGAACAGAATTGTGCTCTATGCCTGGCTTTAGCCTTTTGAATGAAAGTGAGATGTCTCATCAGCTCAGATAGAGCCAGCTCAAGCCCAGTGTCTCAGATAAAAGGAGAAAGAAAAAAGAAAAACTTATTAAAGATAGCTAAGTTCCCCTGATAAGCAGCAAGTGAGAAATCCTGATTTAATTTAAATATGATATTTCTGTCTTCATTAATTTAAAGCATGTATATGATAATGTATCCTTTTTTATTTAGTGGTCTGCCCTGAAGGGAAAGAAAGGCTTGATTGTGAAGCAGAGGGGCAAAAGCTTGGGTATATTTTAATAAAGATGAATATCCCTAAAAATGCTTGAATTATTATGGAAGTAAGATTTGTTGCAAGTTACAAATCAAAGCCTGAATTGTCGCTTATCTCCTAATGATACTTCTACACAGATTATTAATTTCATTTTAGAAGCCCAATGAATGTTATATTTTATGACATTGATTAAACATCTTGCTGCCATCTAACCATCCATCCTTTTCATTTTCAAAAATCCATATCGGAATTTAACAAAAACAGCTCATAAATTTGTATTTTACAGCCCAGCAAAGTTGACTGGTTCTCTGCTCTACTTACCCCGAGACCCATTCTGAACTCTGGACTTGGGCCATTTCCACTCTTAGAAGTCAGCTTTTCCAAACTGACCTCATGTTTTGTGGTCAGAACATGAAGGGATTTGTTTGGAAGAGCATTTGTGGCTTCCGGAGCTGCAAATCCACCAGGGGAATTCTGAGGTGGTCGGGGTTAGCCCCTGACGGGAACTCAGGGTCCCAGCTTTCGTTCTCATTCTTAGACAAGCTAGTTACCTCCCCTCTTCAGTGTCCTGGGGGTGACTACACCCTCCCCAGGGGGCTCCCAGTGCCACTGTGGGGACCAATGAGACAGTAGATGTCAAAGGCCTTCTTGCCCTTTAGAGGGAAGGAGTGTGGTAATGGGTTTAAGAGCCAGCGAAGAACAATGAGATTCTAGGTTTGGAATCAACCTTAAGCATTTTAGGAAAGGTTTAAGATGACTTGAAAGCAGGGGAGAAAAAGTATCTCCACCGTATTATTATTTATCAAACTTTTGTCAAAAGTAGTACATCTGGACATGAGTAGACAGTCCTCAAAAGAAAATATACAAACAGCCAACAAACATGAAAAAATGCTCAACATGACTAATTATCAGGGAAATGCAAAGTAAAACCACAATAAGATACCACTTTACCCCTGCAAGAATAGCCATAATTCGAAAGTGAAAAAATAACAGATGTTCCACGGTTGTGATGAGCAGGGAACACTTCTACACTGCTGGTAGGAATGTAAACGACTGTAACTACTATGGAAAACGGTATGGAGACTGCTTAAAGAACTAACAGCAGAACTGCCATTCGATCCAGCAATCCCACTGCTCGATATCTAACCAAAAATAAGAAGTCATTATATAAAAAAGACATGTTCACATGCATGTTTACAGCAGCACAATTCACAATTGCAAAAATACAGAAGCAACCTAAATGCCCATCAACCAACAAGTGGATAAAGAAAATGCGGGATATGTACACCGTGGAATACTACTCAGCCACGAAACAGTGGCCTTTGCAGAACCATGGATGGAGCTGGAGGCCATTATTCTAAGTGGAGTAATTCAGGAATGGAAAACCAAATGTCCTACGTTCTCACTGATAAGTAGGAGCTAAGCTACGAGGGTGCAGGGGCAAAAGAATGATGTAATGGACTCTGGGGGACTCAGGGGAAAGGGAGGGAGGGGAGGGAGGGACAAACGGCTACATATTAGATACCGCGTTCATTGTTCGGGTGACAGGTGCACCAGAATCTCAGAAATCACCACTAAAGAACTTATCCACGTAACTAAAATCCACCTGTACCCCAAAAAACTATTGAATTTTTAAAAATAAAATTCTAAGCCATTCAAAAAAATAAAAGTACCACTGGTTTCACAAGACTCACACCTGTGTTTTTTCAAAACCACTATGGGCTCTACCTGGATTGGCTCCCATTAGGGGACCCTGTGTGCTCCTGTCACATTTCCCTCTTTATAATTGTGATCTTTATGAATGCTGTTCATTTCTGTCCGGCGAGGGTGCTGGCACCTGGATCGCCATGCAGGGTACAGCTGCAGCCAGCTCTTCTCCCAGGAAGGAGACCTGAAGAGACATATTCTGAGAAGCCTGAATTCGACTCTGCATTGAAAAATTAAGGACTGGCAACCAAAAGCTGTCACATGTTGAAGAAAAAACCTAATGAAGCTGAGGGTCAAGGGGTATTGGGGATAAACTGTTTTGCCAGGATTTATGACATTAGGGAAAATAAATGTATTAAATCAGAAGTCTGCCTCTGCCAGGTAAACCTTACCACAAGCATGCAAGAAGCTTGGTGGGAGGTGATGTCAGTGCTCCTGGAGACCTAGAAAGGTCAGCTCTAGAAGGAAAGGTGCCACCCCAGTCCTCCAAGAGCACAGTGCTAAGGGCACAAGGCTTACGGGTGTAAGCTTGCTAGTCACGCTGCTGAGGCTCACATCCTTGTCTCTCCCTGTACCCTTAGGGAAGTTACCAAACCTTGCTGATCTTTGGTTTCCTCTTCAGCAGTAGCCCTGTCACCTAGTGACATTATGAAGGTTAAATGAACTAATAGTAGTATCTGTCAAGTGCTTTTTAGTGCGGTGTTGGGCCAAAGTTAGTGCTTAATAAATGTTAGCTATTGTTGGCCAGGCACGGTGGCTCATGCTTATAATCCGAGCACTTTGGGGGCTGAGATGGGAGGATCACTTGAGGTCAAGAGTTGAGACCAGCCTGCCCAATATGGCGAAATCCCGTCTCTGTTAAAAATTTAAGAAAAAAAAAAATTAGCCGGACTGGTGGCACGTGCTTGTAATTTCAGTTGGTCAGGAGGCTGAGGTGGGAGGATTACTTGAACCTAGGAGGCGGAGGTTGTAGTGAGCCGAGATCACGCCACTGCACTCCATCCTGGGTGACAGAGTGAGACTCCATCTGTGTTAAACAATAAATAAATAAAAATAAATGCTATCTATTGTCACCATGCATTGGATAGTAGTCTGTGGTGGTGGTGGCGGTGGTGGCGGTGGCGGTGGTGGTGGCGGTGGCGGCGGCGGTGGTGGTCGCGGTGGTAGCGGTGGCGGCGGCGGTGGTGGTCCTTTTGATTTCGTTTGTTTTGTTGTTTTTGTATCTTCCCCCTAAAAAAGAAAAGGTTGCATAGCATCACTTTAAAAGCTGCAGTAGACAGTACCTTGTCTTTCCCCTGTGGGCATGGTGGTAGAGTGGTGTTTAGGGACGGAGTCTCATGGACTGAGGTTGGGTGCTGAGGGCAGCCCCCTCCCTATTTGGGAGGCAAGGGAGTTGGTATGATATGGGCATTACTGGGAGAGGACGGTGGCCACTTAGTGAAGACCTCTCCAGCATGTTCTAAAACGTTCTTGAGTGACATATTTTGCCCTCCTTTTTCTGACTCATTTCCCTCATTTTTGCTTTCCTCCCCCCGCACCCCCCTCCCAGCCAACCCTCCATAGTGTGCTCCGGCACTGGGGATGTTGCATAAAGGGAAAATATGGCGTGTTTACAGAGAGAATTTTCAAGAAGTGTTAATTTAATATGCTAAAGTGTTCCCTTCAGCATTTTACCTTTCTTGTTGTTTTCACAAAACAGCCAAGACTAAATAATGAGCCCAAGGCTGTGCCCTTTGGTAGCGTGATAGCTCATTACCCACTAGCGGCCTCCATCTGCCCTCATGGCTGCATAGGGAGCCATTACGATTATGATGGAAATCTCAGAAGCCATTACCAAGATGCAACAGAGGGCCTACTGCAGACAGCCTAATGGACTAATTTGTAATTGGGAGAGGGAAATGAGTTAGCGAGCTGGGGCCGGTTTTGATGAGAGTGGAAGTGCGCATGCTAAATGTGATAAATGAATAGGAATGTGTGTTTGCGCAGTGGGCTCTACAAGGCTTTCCGTCTCTCCTGGGGACTGGAGGCGTGCTGACAAGCCGTGAGGAGCGGGGGAGGAAAGGCTCAGGGGGAGGCAAGCAAGATTCAAGGAGAGTAGCTAAGGATAAATTGGTGAGGAAAACTAATGGCAGTAAAAATCCAAGGAAATGACTGCATCTGCCATGAAAGTAGTAATTAGGAAGCATTCGGTGTGCATGTCTTTAGCTGCTAAAATAGGGGGATGAGTAGATGGAAGGCTGGGCGGTGGTGGGCCAGGAGGGAAGCCCCTCATAGAGGGTTCCGAAGGGAGAGCATCCTCAAGCCTGGTGTTCTGGGGCAAATGCTGCCTGCTCAAAACGGAGCCCGGTCCTGAAACGCCATGGGTACCCCCCTCCCAGGGGCTGCTGGAACCCAGCAATGGGAAGGCCTAGCAAGCCACAGGCAGCCACTGTGCAAAGCAAGGAGGCCAGGCTGCAGTGCCAGACCTGCAGAACAGCTGTCCTTGGAGGGCTGGGGAGTCACTTCACAAGCCCCCATGCCCAGCGCTCTAAGCTGAGGAGTGCTGGGGGCCAGCATGGCTATGGACAGATTTCTGAAAGCTGGCATTTCCTTCTGTTTGTCATTTGGCTCCCAGCATTTCATCTGCCCGGCCTGGAGAGTGTGCCAGGTGCCCTCAAGGAGGCCGGGGCTTTTGTTCCCAGGCACACTGATGGACCTGGTGAAGGGTAATCCCCCCCAGTGGGTCTGAGGCCAAATCCTGCTTGGAGCTGTCCTCATTTTCTGTTTCTTTTGGTTGTATCTTCTCAGTTCTGTCCCCTAATTTCCAAGCCCTGGTGTTCTTTCCCCTCAGTCAGACCTTCTCATCCCTAAAAGCTGCGGGCCATGCCTTAATGGGCCTCTTTTCTCCAGCAACCTGCTGTCCTCAACCGTTTCTCTGGATCTCACTTTTCCTCATGGGCCAGCCTGAGTTGAGCCTCAGGGTCATCCTAGCTCTCAGGATTCCTCCTGCTCCCAGACATTCTCATCTCCTTTCCTAGGAGGACCTTCCAGCCTTCCTAAATGGCCTAAGGGAAGATGTGTATCCCTTCAGGGAAAAAGGAAGCACCGAACCAATTAACTGAGCCCCAGCCCAGGGCTCTTAGAACCCTTTCCCGGACTTGCTTCGGCGGCACATATACTGAAATTGGAACCCTTTCCCAAGGTGAGTCAGCCACGTAGCTGACTGTGCCCTCAGTCCCACCTGTCCCAGGGGCTCACTTTTCCCATCCCATTTCCTAGCACAAAGGAAAAGTTCCCATTTTCTTCACTAAGCACTACAAGATAAGCTTTCTAATTAGCTTCCTAATGGGATGATGACAGTCCTGTTGAGCAAAATTTTATTGACAACCTGTTTGATTGATTGATTATACAAGTGATTGATCCCTCCTACTTTGAAAATGAATTTGAGGAAAATAACAAAAAACACAGACACATTGAGACCCCAGAGCAACACATTCTGAGAGAAAGCAATCAATAAATATAAGAGGCTGGAAAACATTCTCAAAATATAGTACAAATTAAAGAAAATTACTGAAAAAATACAAATATGGTTTTGCTGTGACAAACAGTCATACGAAAGGAACAGCTAGATAAATGTCATGGATTAACAGTGGAAGCGTGTTGTTTCATCAGGGGCAACTGACTGTTTCCCGTCCAGTGTCCGCTATTAAGTATGTCATGGATTAACGGTGGAAGCGTGTTATTTCATCAGGGGCAACTGACTGTTTCCCATCCAGTGTCGGCTGTTAAGTATAGTATTGGTTATGTCATCAGTACCCCTAAACCAAGAGCCCCACCATACATTTTCATCAATGTTGTATAAAAGACCCAGATTTTCTATATCAAGCTGTTGCTTAAATGTCCTTCAGTAAAATCCTTCAGAATATGTCAATCTAGGGCTAAGCCCTAGAGAGACGACAAAAATGAGGTTCCTGCTGTGCCCAGGTTCCCATTGTAGTGAGGCGCACTTATACTTGGGTAACTCTAAATCAGTTGCACAGACAGTTACAAAGCATTTAGAAAATACGCAGGAAGACGTCATCAACACATTTGACAAATGTTTCTTGAGTCCATCTTGTGGGCAGGCGCTGAACTAATCACTGGAGACACAGCGTTAAATAAGTGAGAGAACATGGCCCATATCTTCATGAAGCTTATGGTCCAATTCTGACCCAATGGAGGTAGGGTGTGAGGGGGAGTATTTGAACTGAGCTGTGAAGCCAGAAGTTCGTTAGACATCAACAACAATGAGATACCCAGAAAAAACCCAGATATTTGGAAGTTAAACAACATGTTTCTAAAAAATCCATGGTTCAAAGAGGAAATCACAAGAGAAATTAAAAACTATTTTAAACTAAATGAAAATGAAAATCCATGGCATGCAGCTAAAGAGATTCCTCAGAGAGGAATGCGTGCGTTAGATTACATTAATAAAGGAATGCTTCTATTAGAATAGAGGAGAGGTCTAAAATAAATCAAAATTCCACCATGAAGAGCTAGGAATCAAAGAAAACAGATAAACCCAACGTAAGAAGGAGGAAGGAAATAATAAAATAGCAGAAATTATCTGAACAGAAAACAACAGTAGAGAAAACAAAGCCAAAACTTGGTTCTTCGAAAAGATTAACAACATTGAGAAACCTGTAACTAGAATGAACAAGAAACCAATTAAAAAAAAAAAAAGAACACAGATATCAATATACCAAGAATGAAGATGTTATCAGGCGGATCTTACAGACATTAGAAGGATTATCAGGACAGGAGCTTGCGGGGTGGGGGAGAAGGAGTTGCCATAGCAGACAGGAGCTGAAAAGATTGCTTAGAACCAGATGTGAGCCAGAATGGTTGGTTTCTACAATGACCCAGGACCTGTGTGCATAGCCCAGTTTACTGCACCCTATACCAGCAGAGTTCCCACCCCTGAGTGGTGGTCTCATGTGCATGTTAGACCGTAGATGCCAAGACTGACAGGTCACAGTGGACCATAATGCCTGGCTTTCAAGGCACCTGAAAAGGACTTGCTCAAAACATTGTTGAGCATGGGCCGGTAAGTGACTCTGATACATCTGTGTCCACAGCCCCTAGAATGTAAGGGAACTTTATTTCTCCTGTCAACTTCTAGCTTCTGATCAGTCAGGCTCATGGACTTCAAAAGTGACGTGATGCCATCCTGAGGCCGTGATATCATCCTTGCCACAGTTTACGGCTTCTGAAAGTGGAGCTTTCTTTTTAAAAGATTAAGTCTGAATATTCATGGCAGAAGAAGCTTGCCAAAGCTGGCTGCTCACCTCCAGCTTCCAAGTCAGTATCAGCCTGCCATGGCTTACTCCAGACCCCGACAAGAGAGAAGTGGGCTGTGGCACGGGGAGTTTCATCCACCAGTCACAGAACTGGCACCTATCAGCCATGAGGCTGTAGACAGGGTCCTAAACTGCAAAGAAAAAGCTGTCAGGGCTTAGTTTCTTCCCCCTGTTCAGATGTTTACGTGCAGGAGTGCCTGTCATGTCTTTGTGTCTTTGTTGTTCTTTATGCAGCTAGCCTCTGTTCTGTTCTCTCACTGTCTCTCTCTCTCTATCTCTCTCTCTCATCTGTCCCATTATTCATCTGAGCATGGACTCAAAAGAGCCAGACACGGATCCTGGGCAGGCTCCCTTTCTTTTACATCTTTCAATGTGATCATCCATAAAATGAGGGAAATGAGAGTGCCATCTTACAGGCCTGTGGCAAGTTAAATGATTGTGCGTGTGTGTGTGTGTACGCGTGTGCACGCGCATTTTTTTTTTTAAGATGGAGTCTCACTCTTGTTCAGGCTGGAGTGCAATGGCGCAATCTCAGCTCATTGCAACCTCTGCCTCCCGGGTTCAAGCGATTCTCCTGCCTCAGCCTCCCTAGTGGCTGTGATTACAGGTGTACGCCACCACGCCTGGCTAAGTTTTGTATTTTTAGTAGAGATGGGGATTCACCATGTTGGCCAGGCTGGTCTCAACGTCCTGACCTCAGGTGATCCACCCACCTTGGCCTCCCAAAGTGCTGGGATTACAGATGTGAGCCACCACGCCCAGCCAAATGACTTAGTGTATTTTAAAAGTGCTCAGACCAGAACCTGGCACCTAGGAAGCACTAGTTGTATTACCAAATCGCAGGCCCAGTTGTGGTGTCTTTCAGCCTTCCTGGCACCTGTGTTCCTCAGGCTGACTACTCTGGATTCCTTTTTTGGTTGAAGCTCCTCTGCCCCATGCCTCCTGGTGAAGACCTGCCTGCCTTACTGCCTGCAGGCAGCCTGGCCCAATAGCAGCAGCAATATAGGTACAGGGGCCATTGCCCCATCGGTGCAGGTGTTCCCTAGCCCTAAGTTGAGACCTGAGGGTCTCATTGGCTCCTCCAAGCTTCCAAGATTGTTTACTTATTAAATTGGAGGGTTTCACCTTCCCTCAAATAGCCATTGAGTGAATCCAGCCACCACTCCCATCAGGTACTGGCTGTTCATGTTATGCATTGATGCTGGCAAGAGGGGGAGTATCTTGAAAGGGCAGAAAAATTGGGGTAAAGATAGAAAAGAAGAAGGAGAAAGCGATGCCTTCAGGTGGAGAATTTAATTTAGTCATATGATAGTAGCATCACACACTTGTGTTATACTCTTTTGAGAACATTCTCACATGCGTTCTCTTGCTGTATCCTTACCACAAGTCTGGGAGCTAGCTGTGGCCAAAGTGGCTATTTTCTCTAGGAACGAAAGAGCTGAAGCTCAGGAAGGCCGAAGGACTTGCTGAAGGTCATGTAGCTACTTAGAGACAAAGTGGAGACCATAAGCCCCGAAGTGCTGACTCCCAGGGCTCTCTGCAGGAGACCATGTATAGAGAGTCACTGTGAACTGCTGCCTGAGCAAACTACATGACCCCCCTCTTGGCGAGACGAAAGGCCTTGGCTTGGAGCAAGACCGATGGAGAACGCTCCGGGACCCTGCTGATGCTGTGCTGTGAAACTGTGCTGGGGAAGAGGAATGTCCCGGAAGTGCAGCCCCCTCTGTTGGGTGTTTCTGAGAGAGTGTTGTTCTCTCTTGCTGGATTTAATGAATAAATTATAATAACTTTTGCATTTTTATCCACATTATGCATGTTTATCTGCCCTTCCCCCGTAACCCCCCCTTTCCCACTTCCACGTAGTACTATATTTCTTTTCATGTTTTATCGTTGGGAACTTGCCACCGATTTTTTTTTTTTAAAGCTCATTCCTAGTGATTGCTGGTAAAGATGCACACCTCCTTGTTTTCTAAAATAGTATATGCTCAGGACCAAAAATTCGGAGAGGCATATGTGGGAGAGGGTACATTTCCGCTTCCAAAGGGAGGGTACTTTCTCTAGGAGCTCAGAAAAGGAAAGGGGAAAATGTTCCATGACCCCTGGTGGTATGTGAGCTCCTGGGGGAATAGATGGTTGTCTTACCTGTGTCCAGCTCTTCAAATAGATCCTTGCATGTAGTAGCACCTGAGCACCTTGGTGGAATGCATGTACCAAGGAGCAGCTGGACGGCTGATGGGCTGGATGGCTAACGAGTGCATGGAGAGACGGACACACAAGCACAAAAGTGAAACCTCACTGGCTTGTTGTGTCGGAGAGCCTTCTTAATTAATTCCTCCTCTGGACTCCACTACTATATTCTATTCTGCCCAAGTCTTGGAATTTCTTTATGTTCTTGGTGGGAAAAGATTTCTTCTATTTGTCAAGGAAGATACTAACTTGCTCCCCCAAAAAGCTGGGGGAGAACAGATTAATATAAATGTAATTGAGGAGGGAGAACAGAGTCTAGGAGGAGTTAACAAAGCCTGAGTATCAGCCTGGATGTGAATTCTAATACAGGAATTAGAACTCCTACATTAGAAATTACATTAGAAACCTTTACTTTCCTACAATTTCTACTAGTTCATTAAGTAACCTTTCTTGGAAGGTCTATTAATTCCTTTCAAAAAAAGATACTTATTTTATATCTTACTATAATATACTAAGCGCAGTTCTTGCTAGGGTGTTTTGAAGGGGCAGGGAATGATATTTAATACTGAGATGCAGTTCTAGGCAATTAAATCAAATCCACTAACCAGAAAAATATATGTGAAATGATAAGGCAGGAGAAGTATTGTCTGCCAAAAAGTCAAGCAAGAAAGTAGCAAGGATTTATGTTCAGCAGTCCCTGAGATTAAAATCTAAAATAAATAAATGGCAATGATACGATTTGAAATCAGCTTCCTCTTTGAGCTAGGCAGTCAAGACTCAGAATAAAATGGGCCTTTTCATTGCAGAGCTGATCTTCGTGACCGTCTTGTGGCCACCAGGAACATTTTAGTTGAGAAGTAGGAGGGGTCATGGCTAAGAAGCTTTCTTCTTAAACCATGAGTGATTTTCAAAGAAACAGATACCAAATTGAGAAATCTCTACTAACCTTTCCTTCAGAGTCAGGGTGTGGGTGTTTTTTTTTTTTCAAAACTACATTTATTTTACAAATAATCAGTCTCTGACAGAGTCCTATGGTTTTGTTTGTTTGTTTGTTTGTTTTTTATCACTCTTGAAAAGCATAGTGGGCCTAAGGTTGAATCAGCTGAACACTCAGCCTCCTGAAGAGCTTGTTTGGGGCCCATGGCAAGGAAAATCCCTGAATGTAGCTGCTTTAGAGAGGGGGAGTCAATTGCAATGAGAAGGGGGAGCTGTGGCTGGCTCTGACCGCCCTGCTTCCCACATTTTATTTTCCTTTTAACGAGTGTCCCTGTGTCCCCACCGCCCCTCCCCCATTCAGATCCCTTCAGTCCCCACTGGCTGCCATGTTCTCTCGCTCTGCAGCCTGCAACTCCAGTCCACTTAAGAGAAAAGGCTGGAGACTGCTGGAGGCTCTGAAGTGATTTATTGCTTAGCAGGAACTTCACTAAACTTCCCAAGTTGATTTTTTTTAGTTTTGAAAATCAAACAGAGTTCAAAAAGTAAACATCGCAGGTTGACATCCCAGCCCAAAGCTGAGGAAAAATGTCTCTTGTTACAGTTTTTGGCACATAACAGAATTTATGAGCATTTTCAATGTTTTGATTTTTTCCCCCCAGTCACTGTTATTCCTTACCCCCCCAGAGTTAGGTGTGGAGAGATTATGTTGGCCCGTTTCCATGGTGACACCAAAGAAAAGTAATGTTTTAAAGTAGGTTTCTACTGTGTTATTTCACATGCAGGAAACATCAGCATCTATGCTGTGTGGCTATTACCCCTCAACGTAAAGACACAGAAATGGTTGGAGTATTTTATATAAATAGACAAGTAGGGGTGATATTTTCCTTGGTCTCGTGCCAACCCTAGTAACAAAAGTCTCTCAGTTATCCAGGGCACCTGGGAGAGAGTGAGGGAACAGTTCTGCTCAGTGTTAAGCAACCTTCTCTCCTGTGAATAACCTTTCTTTAAAAAAAAAAAAGCTCAAATGTAAAGTCCACCTCCTTTCCAACTTAAACTAGGGACCAGATGAAGAGTTCCCTTTGGGGCTCACTGTTTGAAGAACCAGTATGAATCTCTGTTTTCAGTCTACCTTACTTGGTCAGCCACTTCAAGTAGTCCCCTTATCTGTCCAAGGAGTCTTCTGGAATCTTCTTGCCCCAGAACCGTTGCTTACAGCCTCCTAGAGTGAGATCGGTTAGGGTAAGTACATACCTTTAGCAGCAGAAGTTTGGTGAAGCTCTTCCCATCATCCCTATACACACACACACACCCCTCACATTCACACATCTCATGCACACACGCACACACCACATCAACGTCGATCACACCCCACTCACACCACAAACACACCCACATACACCATGTACACAGTCTCACACACACACAAAGCCACTTCTTGAGGCTTCGGACAGGGTGCTTTATCTAGGGCAAGTCAAAGTGTGAAACAGAAGACAGCAAGATGGATTGATGTGTCATTTCCCTTACATGTAACCATGGTTAGACATTCTTGTTATATAACAGAATACTTGGTTTTTGGAAAATAAAATGGAGAGTACTGCCTTATCTTTGAAGAATAATATCATCATGCATGTGGAGAATGGCTTTAACCTTTCCAAGGTTCTTCCTATATGTTATTTGAATTTTCTAATAATTCTGAAAAGTAGATTCGCTGGGTACTCCCCGTATTTTAAAGCTGCAGGGACAGAAGTTCAGGTTGCCCATTCATTAAGGGTATAGCTGAGTCAGGGATTCAGGAACCTCAGTTTCTGCTGAGGTCCTGTGTTATTAATCCTACACTTCGCATCTTCCACACAGCCAGTCTGAGAGAGCACAAGGTCTGCAGCTTCCTGGGACAAGGTCTCAGACACGCAGAGACCATCAGGAGTTCACTCTGCTATTGACTAGTGTTTCCTGAGTACCTGCTCCAGCCACAGTAGTCCAAACAGTCAAGAATCCCTACATTCCATGAGTACAGGGGAATGGTGAGTGAATGAGTAAAACACGTAATGCATGTGTCAGACGGTGTCAGTGCTGAGGAGAGAAAGAAAGCAGGAAGAGGGGTAGACAGAGTGCTGGGGGTGAACGGGAAGAGGTGTTATTGAGGGGTGACATTTGAACAAAGACTTGAAGGTGCTAGGGGAGCAAGTTTTGAGGATTTCTGGAGAGAAGTCCAGGCCAACAGAAAGATCAAGGGCTGTGGAAGCCTGCATGCATTGCCTTCCTTAAATCCACAGAGCTGCATACTCACTGCATGTGTGTGTGCATTTGAAAACGACTTGAATTCTGAGGTTGGTACATGGCTTTAATTTTTGCCTTAATGGCTTCCTGCACTTGGGGAGCTCTTTAATAGATGCGTTCTGGAAGCAGTAATCATCAGTACTGGGTTGGTATCACATTACCTGTGTGGAAAAAGCAGAATTGCTTTGGCACTGATTGGGTCTTGGGGTGGTGACTGTTTTCCTTGTTTTTAATGCAGATCATTGAAAACATGTCAGGGCCTGGTCTCAAGTGTTTCTCTTAAATAGGGGAGAATCATGTTCTTATATGCAGAGGGTGCAGGAGGGGACTGGGTGGGGGGTTGGTGGGCAGAAGGGTTCTTATCTTTTAAATGCCAGTCAGCTGCAACCACTAGTTAACTGGAGCCTGTTCAAACTCATTTGGAGAACAGTTGAATTTTTAAAGTGCCTTTTGATTCTCTCTTTCATTTATTTTAACTGATCTGCTGGGATTAGGAGCTTGGTAGGGGAACACCAGAATGCTTGCCAAAATGTGTGAATAATTAGAGCTCCGATGATGTGTGCCAGATAGAAGGGGAGTACTCACACTTCTGATTAGATTCAGCTAAATGCAGTTGTAAATCACTGCCGCCACAGTAACAGCACCCTGTCAGGACTGAGCACAGGAGGAGGCTCAGGGCAGTGAAGAGGTGCAGGGCAGCCCCAGGAATGGGGCTGGGCTGAACTTTTGTAGAAGAGGAGGGCAAAGAGGATGGCTCCAGTCACCAGCAGCCCCAGGACATTGATTTTGGCATCTGTCTTTCAGTTCACTTCTACCATGTTGAGTCTTGCTGGGCACTGAGGTGGCCATCGTCTCAGCAAACGTGAATAAGACAAGTTCCCACTCTCGGGATGCTTACAGTCTCACGGGAGGTGAATGAACAGCTGTGGCTCAGTGTGACCCGTGTGTCCGCAGGACAGATATTGTGCTGAAGGGTCCCAGAGGAGGAATCGGTCCTGCTGAAAGGAAAGGAGAAGGGACAGGTGGAAAGGCAGTATTTCCTTCAGAGATAAAAGGTGACATTTTAGAGAGCTTAGCAAGATAAGATAGGGGCTGGAGGAGCTCCAGGCAGAGGGAACTGCATGTGCAAAGGCACGGACAGGCAAAGCCCCTTCTGGTCTAAGAGTGCAGTCCTCCAGGATGGCCAGGGAACTGGGAACAACATAGAAGAGGCTGGCGATGCAATTTACAAATACTGCAAATAGGTTGGGTCAGAATGTGAAGCATATCAAGTGCTCATAGGCCGAAGCTCTTTTCAAATTACATACCACTCCCAAGATCCCAGCCACCTCAGCCAGAGAACCCTGCCTTAGACACAGTCATGGATGGGAATGTGTTACTATTCTTTGGGCAGGAGAAATAAATGTTGAGAACCATTGCTGTCACCAGTGGAGAATCTTAGGAGGTTAAGAAGGTGAAGAAGAAATATGAGATGGTTAATTTAAAAAGAAAACTGGCAGACTCTTTGGTGTAGAATTGTTATTTTACAGCAAGGTAAGTCTGCAGGCTCCCAGATGTAGGTGGGAGGTTATAGTCAAGGTCTGAACAAAGAGAATGATAGAATCCATTTCAAAAGAGATTTTGGAGTGGAATCCAGTTGGAGTTATTGAGGAAGACTCCAGCTGTGTGCTGGGTTTCTTGCTCCTCTCTTAACTGTGCTTGCTTGATCCTAACTTTCCTGCACACGTGGAGTCCCATAGCCCAAGACACGATGTCCTGTGGAAAATAGACAGTGGATGTATGTGTTTTACAGTACTGCCCAAGAGGCAGAATCCTGGCAATTTCCTAATCACAACTGCACTTTTCTTCCCTCTTCGAGCACTGCTCTGCTCTCTCCACCTCAGGTTGCTAAAGGTACTGGTGGTCTTCAAAAAAACAAAAGCAAATACCCACCTCTCACTCAGGACATCCTAGGCTGTGGATGCCTTCTCTGGCCCCCTCTCCCGTCCTGTTCTTGGAAGAGCGGCCTACTTTCTCTGTTCTGATCATGAAACAAGTTGCTCTGAAATGAACCAGCAGCTCAAGGTGGGAGTAAAAGCCCAGGAAAAGGAATGCAGAAGGAAAGCGACAGAACGGCATGAAACCCAAAGCAAATGGCAAAAATGAGCACCACATGGAGAATGTGGAAAGGAGAGGAAAGCATAAAAATCACGGCCACATCTGACCTCTCTAGAAATGGAGGGAAACAAATGAAATCTCACATGTGGCTTTCCTTAAGCCAGAAAGATTCTGCTTCTCCATTCAAGGGTGGGATGAAGGAGCCTCTTCGGAAGCCGTGGGCCTTTCTCAAGTTGTTCTACCACACCTTTTATTTCTCCCACTTCAGCCAGTAAGTTCAAGTGCTCAGAGAAATGCTTAGCCTCTAGCACCTTCTCCAGGCACAAAATAATAGGTTGACCAAATTGATTTTTTTTTTCCTTTTTTTTTTTTTGAGATGGAGTCTCTCTCTGTTGCTTAGGCTGGAGTGCAGTGATGCGATCTTGGTTCACTGCAACCTCCACCTCCTCCCGGGTTCAAGAGATTCTCCTATTCTCCTGCCTCAGCCTCCTGAGTAGCTAGGATTACAGGCATCTGCCACCATGCCCGGTTAATTTTTGTATTTTTAGTAGAGATGGGATTTCACCGTGTTGGCCAGGCTGGTCTCAAACTCCTGACCTCGTGATCTGCCTGCCTTGGCCTCCCAAAGTGCTGGGATTACAGGCAGGAGCCACCATGCCCTGCCCAAACTGATACTTTCCAAAGTGGGCATGAAGGACAATAATTTGGGATATGAGGAAAAAATATAGAATGACTTTTTCTACTTATTTTTATCTCACCTATTCAGATTTATTTTGTGAGTGTATATTTTAGATATACATTAGTGTACTGGTATATCCTTACAGCATATAAATAAGTAAGAATATCTTGGACAAGTTAAATGATGTATTCGTCTGTCTTTACTCTGGGGACACATGATCAGAATGTGTGAGGTCCATGAGAGTAGTTAACAGTGTGACTAGCTGGACTTGGGGACTGGAAGAATGCTCTAGAACTGGGGTACTTGTGGAAACAGGGGCGTTAGCTGGATTGGCTGCCTCCTTCTAGCCTATGAGATAGACTGTTAGCTTCCCGTGTAGCTCAGAGAGCCAAGAAATCTGTAGTCAGAACCCAGAGAAAGGGAAACCCATAAAAGTGATGCCCATGTTTTGTTTGCCTGTAGTCACTTTGCAGAGCCACACCCACAGGTGGTAAAAGCACAATGGAACTTACCCTCGGGCCCTTTCACCATCACAGGCCTCCCTTCTTTCCTGGTTTTGTTGTTGGGTAGGGGTGGTGGTGTTGCCTCCCAGAACCCTCATCCAGGCTACGTGAGGCATGCAAACATACATACGTCAGCGTGCAAACATACGCCAGCATGCAAACATACGCCAGCGTGCAAACATACGCCAGCGTGCAAACATACGCCAGCGTTGTGAACCTCTGGGTCAGCAGCTCCTTCCCCCTTCTCCACAACACAAACAAAACCATAAAACTACATATAATTGTTGTAATCTAACTGTGGAGTCAGGAATACTGTGCTGCCCTGCCTGATGTTCTTTCCGTTTTTGTAGCCATCTAGCTTTCCTTTCCCCCGCCCCCACGCCCTGCAAATTTAAACTCCAGCCTAGTTCAACCTCAGAAGTCCCATTAATGTCTTAGAGGCAGGTGGCCTCTGGGGGAGCCAGGCTCAGGAACTTACCCTCACACCCAGCCAGGCTGCTTTCCCTGTCGATAGTATTCCCGTTCCCTCCACGTCTGTTAGAACTTGAGCATTAGTGAAGCTATTCCTAAGACGTGGCTCTTCTAGAGATGCACACGGTTAGAAATGGAAGCACCTCCATGACTTTCCCCTCCCTGTCATGGTGACAGCAGTGTGACAGGTTTGACAGTTCCAGTTTCTAGGACCTCCAGCTCAAGTGCTGCCTCATCCAGGCGCTTATGAATTGCTTCAGGTCCGCTTTGTCCCCTTTCCCTCTCCAGCCATGTTTATCCTGCCTCCATGTTCATGACGCACCTTCTAAATGTTGAACAAAGATACTAGCTCTTCTGTAAGAACACACTATCAACAGCAAATAGAAGATATTACACTTTAAGGCTGCCAGTTGTCCCCACTTGTGCCTTACTGAAGTAGGAGATGGCCTGCACCTGTTTGAAATAAATTGAGTGAAATAACAGTTGGTGAGTAGAGTCCTGAAGGCAGTGAACCGTGATGGAATCAAAGATCTCTCTCTCTGTTCGAGTGACTTTTGCCCGCTGCTTCCAGTGGTGCTTATAGAACTCAGGATCTCAAGAATATTTTGTGTCCCCTGCAGAAACGTAGCAATGCAGGTGGTTCACATCAAGAGGTCAGGACTCCCACCAAACTGTTTATAGCAGCCCCGGCTCAGTGAGGTGTATAGTGAGAAGCGCCCAGTACCACACAGGGTGACTTCCTACCGGGTAGAAAGCATTCGGAGGTTCCCATCAGGCAAAGCACTCACAGCAAATGTCACAGCTATGGCATAGTCCTGTTCTGAAGCGGATATGTTTTGCGAATGGAGACCTCGGGAAACAGCCAAAGAAGGCATGTTCTTCCCCTAAGATATCATGTACTCTCCATTGGTTGTCAGTAGAGGAGTTATTGGCATCTAGACTCCTCCCACACATCACAAAACACGCAGCAACACTGCTTTGCCCAGTAAATACCAGTATCCATCATCATCACCTTGACTCCTGAAACAGTCCCACACAGTCGTACATGCTCCCCCAGGGTAGGGAGGAAAGGAGCACTTCCCCAAACAGAGAACCAGGGGAAACGAGGTAGCAGCACCCACAGATGTGCCTGGGCACTGGGTGCAGCACGTCAGTTATTTCACTCAGTCTCTTGATGATTCAACACATTTTCGAAAGAGAAAGTTGGTCCCCCAAAAGAGGCGCCTGACTGGCCCAATCCATTGTCACATGTTCATACCTGTCACATGCCAGCCACTTGCTGGATCTGTTTATGTCACCAAATAGTCACTGTCTAATTAGACTTACAAATTCTAAGTCTAGTATTAGATGTCCAAAGTCAGTAAACTGTGATGCATGCCTGTGTCGTCTCTCATGATCTGACATATCATGTTTGAAAATTGGCCCAAGTTGGGCCCCGTGCTTTGTACCTGTAGTCCCAGCTACTTGGGAGGTTGAAGTGAGAGGATCACAACAGCCTGGGAACAGAGCAAAACTCCTGTCTCTCTCTCTCTCTCTTTTTTTTTGTTTTTAGATAGAGTCTCTCTCTGTTTCCCAGGCTGGAGTGCAATGGCTTGATCACAGTTCATTGCAGCTTTGAATTCCCAGCCCAAACAATCCTCCTACCTCATCCTCTCAAGTGGCTGGGGCTACAGGTGTGTACCACCGTGCTCTGCTAATATTTCAAAATTTTTGTACAGATGAGGTCTTCCTATGTTGCCCAGGCTGGTCTCAAACTCCTGGGCCCAGGTGATCCTCCCGCCTTGACCTCCCAAAATGCTGGGATTACAGACCTGAGCCTACTGCACCCAGCCCAAAAATTTTTTTAAAAAGAAGGAAAAAAGCAAAAGAAAATTGGCCGAAATGCAGAGGAAAGTTTGACTCTCAATGCAGAGTTACTTTTTGGAAGAATCCACATCCTCTTGATTTTTTTATTTTACATCAACCATCTCCCCCTCTGCTCCAGATTTGAAGTTGCTTGCTAGGTGAACTAGCTGGCAATGAATTTGTAATTGAAACAAAAATTTTGAATTTTTGAATATGAGAATTTCATTAAGTCATGAATTGTAAGCTCGGGTATGAAAATCTTTATAATACTTTTCTCTATACTGAGACATTTCTCATCTGCTGTCTTGCAGGCTACTGCACAGGAGCTCGAGTACATGGATTTGTTGTAAATTAAATATTAAAGCCTTATAGGCTATTTTTATTTCCTTCTGCTTGCATTCCTTCCTCCAGCTCTTAATAGCTACATGCCCAGTCTTTAAGTGGAGCCAGGTTTAGAGAGGTCTAATGAAGAGGGTTTACTGAATGGGGAAAGGGGAGCCACCGTGACCCCACATCACACCTTTGCCACACAATCAGAGGCCTCTGTTGAAGCTATTCTGGAAAATATCTATTCTTACCAGAAGCTGTCCTACACTGTCAGTGAAAAGTTATTAGGTGCAGGTGTCAAACATGACTAATGAGGCACGAGGAGCCGACAGCAAAATAACAGAGATTATGGGCAGAGAGGACTTGTGGATGAAATGTGAACAGCAGTGTAGATGTGTGAGTGACGCAGGAAGGAAGGGGACCAGCACCGAGGGGCAGTCGCTGTCCCACTTCCAGGAAGGCTGGACAATATCAGTTACTTGATTGGTATCTTCTCATGCGATATAGTGAGTTGGGCAAACATCTAATGTTTTCCTCTTGAAATCGTGAGGTTCCTGCAAGTGTTTGAGGCTTGATATCAACGTTTCTGTCATCTTCTAAGACAAGCCAGAATCTTTCTGTTTTTATGTTTACACAGGTTTTATTGTGAAACTGTCAGGAAGGATGAGGCATATTTCACTCGTTAACTTTCATTGTCACCAAAACATCAGAGTCACAGTGCCGTATCCTGCTATTCCGGGGCCCACAGGGGCTCTGATTGATACGTTCTGCCTTCACGAAGGTTGTAATCTAAATGGAAGAGGCTAGAAAAAGAAAAAAAGTATGATTAGTTGTACTTGTGTCAAAGGCTACCTCTGAACAGACCAATACACTACAGCAGTCAGAGATTTCAAGAGAGGTAGCAGGGCCTGAGACTCAAACTCAGTGATTCTTGCTTCACTAGATATAGAGTCTGCCTTTCACGATTCCACAGTGCCCGGCCCTGAGCCTCCGCCCACTCAGTGCTCACTAGATGACTGTAAGCATATTTCTGTGCGTTCGTTAGCTCAGGGAGGTTGATTTTTACTTCACGGAGCTGAATTGTAAAGACTTCCTTTTTGGATGAGAAGCAGAAGGTTGGTTGAGGAGGAGGAGCAGAAGCACCATGAGACCAGGTGGGTGATGGTTTCCTTTCCTGGTCCTTTTAACCTGTTCTCCCAGAGTGGAGATAAACATGAAGGTAATGTGTGGAATGTTGATCTTCCTAAATGCAGCTCCAAATGATAGACTCGGGGACAAGTTTCCAAACAGCTGTTATTCAGATTAGAGCCAAGGACTTGATGTATTGCTCCCATTAGAAAGTGTCCTAATGGAAAGGGCCTGCACTTTCTCCTGGTCCCATCTGAATTAAACAATTGGGATATTTTAAATCGAGGGTCATAAGTGTCAACAAGATGGAGAGCTTTGCCTCTCGATTAAAAGAGGCTTATGAGTTACTTAGGAAGTTCCTGCCGACACGGATTGCACGTGGCTTTCCTGAACCATGGTTATAATACCCAGGCTAAGTCCAGCCGTTGTCCTAAAGAGACAGCAGGCCAGCTGAGACAGAAAATGCCGCTGGAGAATTTAAGTCTCACATGCCAGGATCCTGCTAACCAGAGGGCTTGCGGGAGGTAGAATCTTTCACGTTTCTCTGCCAACTTGTCCCCCAAGGTAGGGACCACAATTCTGGCAGGCCGGGATGGGGACTCAAGTGGCACTTGCCTTTCATAACATATTTGTGCTTGTTTCCATCTCCGTCATGTCTTAGTTCGTTATCAGGTTCATTACCCACCCCTTCTTTCCAGGCCCAGAGCAGAAGTCATGCCCCAAGACCAGGCGCTGGCCTGGAATGTAGTGCTTCCTCCTGGCATGCTGCGGCTTTGTACCTGGTTTGAGAAGCACTGGCAGATCATCTCTGGCACAGAACACTGGAACACGGGGGAGCCACATGGTCCCAGGTGCAGGCTGAGCCAAGCACGATCCCTAGGGTGTCATTTTCTCCCCCTGGGACTGACAGTAAAGGTACAGGAGCCAGTCAGGATCATAAGGGAAGGCTAAAGACTTCCCCAGATTGGGAGGAGAAGAGAGGAAGAGCAGGACAAGGGGTTGGCAGAGGAGGGAGAGAGCAGAGCCCGAACAGCAGTAGCGAGGGCGATGCATCTGGAGCGAGAGGGACAGATGTCTCTAGGTAGGTACCCTTATGGCAGCGCTTCTGGAAAGAAGAAAATTCCAGTAATATTAACAGAGCTACAACAAATGAAATTGGAAAATAAACAGATGGAACATGCATCATAGTTTAGCTTTTATCATCAATAATTCTGAATCTACAAGTGAATATGGCTAACTGTAGTTCCGACCATCTGCCTATTACTGCCTCTCACTTGAAGAGACTGTGTTGCCTCCCACTTTCCACCAAGACTGAGAGGAAGGGAGGAGGGAGAGAGAGAGAGAATAATTATTGTCAGCTGTTCTAGCAAAACAGACACGTGCTCCGCGCCCAGTGTAAAGGTCAGCTGCAGATGGATACCATCTATCTCTGGAGAGGGCAGCCAGCAGTCCCATGCTGCTCGCCAGGGCTTGTGGGGGACCCCTTCTGGCTGCCCTTCTTAGTTCAAATGTAAGCATCTTACAGGCAGGCTCTGTTGTTTATTTTCGGGTCGGGATTCAGCAGTTCCTCATCTATATGGGGGGAAATAAACTTAGGTACGTGTATGGTGTGCCCCAACCCACCCTGGGCCATGCAGAGTCCCCCTCTGTGCCTTTCAAGTCTTCTGGAGGTTCATCTAGGTGCTGTCCCAGTGCAGGGAGCTCAGAATCTGGGGAAGCCTGGCTCTCTAAGACAGGGGACCACTGATGCTGAGTGAGCACCCACCCAAATCAGACCTTGTCTTCCCCACCCTCTTTTGGAAAATGAACATTTTATTCAGAAGGCAATATTGTAAGAACCTTGAAGAAATATGTGTAAATGGTAAATCAGCCACAAACTCAGTTTTGGCCTACTTTGCCTTGCATGTTCCCTCTTGCAAGACTAATCTGAGAAACACAGAATCAAGCCTTTATCACCTGGTAAATTGTTTCATCAAGAATACTGGGCCAACCACGGTGGCTCACAGCTGTAATCCCTCTGCTTTGGAAGGCTGAGGTGGGAGGATCGCTTGAACCCAGAAGTTTGAGGCCAGCCTAGGCGAGACCATATCTCTACAAAAATGTTATAAATTAGAAAAAAAAACAATACCATATCTGAGGTGCAGATGAGTGTACAAGCAATTCTTTTTTGTTTAAATATAATAGCAGCTTGCTTTTTTATGGAACTTCCCTAACATTAAAGTAATTAAGGGCCTAGTATGGTGGCTCATACCTGTAATCCCAGCACTTTGGGAGACAGAGGCAGATGGATCACCTGAAGTCAGGAGGTCCAGACCAGCCTGACCAACATGGTGAAACCCCGTTTCTAGTAAAAATACAAAAATTAGCCAAGCATGGTGACGGGCGCCGGTAATCCCAGCTACTCCAGAGGCTGAGGCAGGAGAATCACTTGAACCCTGGAGGCAGAGGTTGCACTGAGCCAAGATTGCACCATTTCACTCCAGTCTAGGCGACAGAGCAAGACTCCATCTCAAAAAAAATAAATAAATAAATAAATAAGACACGAAAAGCAACCCAGAATACCTAAGATGGGGCACCTGAAAAGTTCATGTGTACACATTCGTATGTGCATGGATCTCGCATGGGCGTGCACGTGTGGACACAAATACCAAAAATAGTCTGAAGACTTTTAATATTTTAGGTGTTGACTACTGTTTGTTCATAGACCCGTGGTGTTAACAAGCAGTAGATTGTTAATGACAATCACACTCTCCAGCACTTACAGCAGAAGGCTTGATTTAATCGAAGAGCTGTCATTTATGATTCTGTTGTGCAATTCCATGGGGGTAGCTAACTCATCAAGCTCTGGCTACAGGGAGCAGAGGGCTTTTTTTGTTGTTGTTATGTCTAAATCCTCAATACAAATTGCAGTATTTCTGGACTCCCAGTGGGACCCATTAGAGCCTGTGGGGCATTAACGATCATTAATAGTGCTGTCAGAAAGGAGGGGGGTAGGGAGAGAAGGAAAGAAAGGGAGGGAGGTGAAAAAAGGGAGGATGCGGAATAGTAGCCAGGGAAAAGTGTGGCTTTTTTCAGAAATGGAAAATTAATACATCTGCTTTGCTCACGGTGCCCAGCATTTGATGTTTGTTAACAGGCACCTTTAATTTTGCAGATTAGTACAAGCCACGTTCTTACTTCCACATATTGAAATTCTTCCATTCCTTCAGATCCTTCTTCTCTTTTCTTCATCCTTTCCTCCGCCTTCAAAAATCTTTCTTTCCCCAGTAGTCAGTCCTGAATCTCCACCTCCAAAAATGAGACAGAAAGGGACTGAGTGTCTTCATTCAGAACAGAGCGTGTGCGTGCACACCTACACCACGGTCACAGCCATAATTGGCAGTCTTGCCTGTGATAGCCCATTAACTGTGGTTCCTTTTAAGCATGTAACTGTATAGTTAGTAATCAGGTAGAAATGTTTTAATCACTTACTAACTAGCATGCTTATCAGTACGATGGAGAAAGGGCAAGGTATTAATTAGTTAGGATAACATGCTACTATTTAAAGCAAGGAAGACCCTGACTTAGAGTCTTATTTAGAACTGAAGCCTTTCTGTTGAATTTTTTTGTTCTTTCCAAATTCCATATCTATGCTAAGCTGACTCGCCTTTGCCCCCTTATGGTTGTGTATTTTTCTCCTGTCATTACATTTTTTCTTTTAGTCTCAGACTCTTGAGATCTAGTCTACATCCATGACATTCTCAAACCACAGAAAGGAATTTTTCCGTAATAATAATAGGTGTGCATTACACGTTTGTTTCTTCACAGCAATAAGTGCCATTACTTCATTCAAGTATTGAGTACCTGTGATGTGCTGGGCACTGTGCTTGACACAGGGAATACAGTGTAGGGAAGAAAGAACCAAGGCGCCATTCCTGCCCTCATGGAGCTTCTGCTATGTTGGGAGAGAGACTTGGGAATCCCACAGGTCCGGTTTAGGATCATAGCCGTGGTGTATGGGAGAGGCACTGGGACTATGAGGAATTATAAGGTATTCCAACTTAGGGAGGAAAGACAGGAAAGTACCCCATGGAAGGTACAGTTGAGCGGATATAAAGGAAAAATAGATTTGCGATTACTTTGTTCCAGGAACCATGTTAAGTATTTTTCCATGAATTATTTCATTTAATCCTTATAACAACTCTGGAATATAGGGAGGATTCTTTAGTTTACAGATGAGGAAATTAAGGTTGAAAAGAGAATGAGCTGCTGCCTGTCTGGCCCATGGTTCAGCCCACTGCACCGCTCATTGCTGAATGAACCCCAGGTCTGGAGGGTTTGACCCTTGGATGGTAACTCTTCCATCTTCTCTTTTGGTTTCTTTTGACGTTTTTGAGCACAGATAAACCAGGCTGACCGATGGAGCCATTTAACTCTCACCCAGGACTCAGAATGGTGTGGGTGCTGTGCACAGGTTCCAGACGAAGCCTTGCTTGCTGGCAGCTTCCCAAGTTGAGCGAAGCAGATACAAAAAAAAAGTGAGCAAGACTCTCAGCCTGCAATCTCTAGTGTGACAAAATACCCTGTTCGTTTGCTTTCTCACATCAACTTCATTTTCTGTTTGAAACTGTACCCCTGAAGGGACCTTGCACTTAAGTCGTTCCTAGTGCATTCTATATCCCTAGTGTTGTGCCCGTGTTCTGTGTCTTTTTGCCAAGGGATGTTGAAGGCTGGAAGTCCTCTAGGCCTTAGGTCCCCCAGATCACTGTGGGGAGACCCCACATCCCCATCCCTGTGAGCCACGAGGAGCCTGTTGTGGCCATTTCTCCTGGGGCCTTGCTTCCCTCCTGTGAGCTATTCCAGAGTAGGGAGTGGGGTCCTGATGCTCTGACGTGCACAGCTTCTCTCTGTTTCTCCATTCTGGGTGAAGCTTTTCCTAGTCTTAGTGAGGCCCTTCCCCATATCTTAGGCACTATAATTCTGTACTTAAACCTCATCTTCCTCATTCCAGTAGATTTTGATGGCCATTGAATTTAGCAGCTGAAGAAACTAGTTTTTCTTTCCTCTAGGGCAGAGAGAGCTTTAGTAACCAAATGCTCCTTTCTGGGAGGTGTGGAGAAACATTTTTATTTTCATTCCAGTAACACAGTGGTTCTCAAAGAGTGGTCCAGGTCCCCCAAGGGGGATCCCCCAAGACCCTGTCAGGGGTCCTCCAAGGCCAAAACTGTTTTCCCAAGAATAAGACATTATTTGCCTTTTCCACTTACTGTCATTCTCTCACAAATGGAGTTTGCTAGAGGCTGTATGACATGTGATTTAAAATATTGAATGCAAAAGCAGGTATGAGAATCCAGACGTTAAAGAAATTTGAAAAAAAAAGGGGTAAGACTCACTAATTTTGTTCGTTTTGAAAAAGTTCTTATAAAAATGTATTTAACATGTAATAGGTTTATTATTTTTAAATGAATAAATATTTTACAGTTTTCTCAGTTTTAATTTTTAATTAGCATAAGCAAAAGCCTTTTGGAAGTTCTCAAAAAAATTTAAGAGTATAAAGGGGTCCTGAGGTCAAAGCGTTTGCAAACTGCTACAGCAGAACAAAGGAAGAAGAGAAAGACCAGTCAGATTTACATACGAAATCCACCATGCCGCAATGGCAATTTCCAAACGTGGAAAATGGACTGTGTCATCTATTGAGAGAAATTGTTTCTTGCATACTTTGGCCCTACCTCTCTAATGTTTTTTCCTCAAATTTGAAGCGACCATAATAAAACCTCCTTAATTCAGGTAATTATACCTCCCAGTTTTCCTGGGACAGCCCCAACTTCTGTATGCCCTTTGTTCTGTCATAATTTTTTATTTGAAACTTAAATTTTTTTTAAATTTAAACTTAATTTTTTTTTATTTTGAGACAGAGTCTCACTCTGTTGCCCAGGCTCGAGTACAGTGGCACGATCTCATCTCACTGCAACCTCTGCCTCCCAGGTTGAAGCGATTCTTTTGCCTCAGCCTCCCAGGTAGCTGGGATTACAGGCATGTGCCACCATGCCCAGCCAAGTTTTGTATTTGTATTAGAGACGGGGTTTTACCACATTGTCCAGGCTGGTCTTGAACTCCTGACCTCAAGTGATCCGCCTTGCCTCAGTCTCCCAGAGTGCTGGGATTTCAGGCATCAACACCACACCTGGCCTGTCCTGTAATCATTTTTAAGTGCTCCCACTTTCAGTCTCAAAAGTGTCCCAGTTTGATTGAGAAATTAAAGGCCAGCCTACCTGAACCCCACCCAACCTCATGAGCTTGTAAATGACAAAATAAATACCAATCTTTCTGTAGTCCAGAGAGTCAAGAAGGCAACCCATTTGGATTGACTGGCTGGTTTGTGGCTGACAGCATGCATTTATTTGTCAGTGACCTTTCCTGTTTCAGCTGTGAATATGGGTCCCCACGTTGGTCTCTGCTAGGGAGTTGGGTATTAGCCATCAAGGCAGTGGCGAGCCAGGTGGGCCTCCCACTGAAAAAGCTCACTGGCAACTAGCAATCCAGGAGGCCCACATATCCACGTGACACTAGCCACATAGAGGCCTTGGCGGGGCTTTTTTTGGACATTGCTAAGCCTGCTGAGTCTAAGATTTCAAATGCTGTTTTGAGCTACTTGATTCAGAGGTGAAGCCAGACCACTTGGAGGGAAGTGTGAAATTCTTTGGAGTTCTTCAGCTCACTTGTGACTCTATAAAAATTACCCGGGGGCCAGAAGCAAGGAAGGAGGTAACGTTTCAAGTGGCCCTTTTGCCTCCGCAGCGCTTTTCAGATTAGAGAGTGACGAGGGCTGTGGAACCTTCTTTCCCTCCCCGCTCCTCAGTGGGAAAACATCAAAACATCCATAGTGTCAGCTGACATGATCTGGTGTGAGCTTCAAAGGACTAAAGGACTTCCCCCAGAAGGCTGAGATCTTTGTTAAGCAGGGAACTTTTCTCTCAGGTTCTAGGCTCGGGAGCATGGAAATTGGAATTCTTTTTAATTGACCATATGGTTAGTTTTGCAGCTTTGTGAAGCTATAAATCTTTGGTGGAGTTGAAACCCAGCAGAAGTGTCACCAGAGGAAATAATTTTTGTTAACGTTTTTCCTCTTGTTTCTTCCCAAAACTCACTTAAAAAAAAAAACCAACCCATGCAGCTTTTGATATGTGCACACTGGTGAGTGAAGTGAGGGAGGCAGTAGGTCCTGGACAAGTGAGCGTGGCAGGGATCTCTCAGGCAGACCCAGCAGTTCCAGCCCCATTCTGAGAGCTCGCAATTTAGCTTTTGCCGGTGCCAGCAATTACAAAAGGGGCCTACTCAGCTTTAAGCACTCAAGTGTTGATGGACGAAGTGCTAGTTTAACAGATCTGCGTAATGGGGAACAGGTGACTAAATGCAGGATTAGCGAGCCCTTTCCATAACAGCCTTATTATCACATGTTATGTGGGGTTTTGCCTCCATTTGACAACTTGGGTTGTGTAAAAAAATTTAAGTAACACAACACAGAGGAAACCCTTCATAACAAAGCACCGAAACAATTAATCAAGATTTATGAAACCTCTGGGTAATAGTGGTGTATCAACCAAAGTGGCTATTTCTGATCAGACCCACAGCCTCCTAAATGAATAAATGGAGAGCACAGCACTAGAAGCCACAGCCTCCATAAGTGGCACAATTGTTTTCCATAATTGAAGACAGCAAAAGCCTGTGTACAATCAAAGAGCCTTCCATTAGGAGAGCGAGGATGTAATAAGGGGACAGATTTGAGTTTGCCCAGCCTGGAAGGCATGTAATCTCTCCCCATCTCCGCCACAGTACTAACACACTGGTGAAGCTTCCTCTACTCTCAAATGGTGGCTGTAATCCACCTTTTGCTCTTAGGAAATTGTATTAGTCCTGACCCCTTATTAAGAGGACCCGCTTATTAAGAGGAAGCACTGTTGCCATAGAAGTCATCTACTTTTCTTTTTCCTTCTTTCTTTTTTTTTTTTGAGACAGAGTCACTGTTACTCAGGCCGGAGTGCAATGGCATGATATCGGCTCACTGCAACCTCTGCCTCCTGGATTCAAGCGATTCTAATGCCTCTCAGCCTCCTGAGTAGCTGGGATTACAGGTGTATGCTACCATGCCCAGCTAATTTTTGTATTTTTGCTAGAAACAGGGTTTCACCACGTTGCCCAGATTGTTCTCAAACTTCTGACCTCAGGTGATATTCCCAACTCGGCCTCCCAGAGTACTGGGTTTACAGGTATGAGCCACTGTGCCTGGCCCTTTTCTTTTAAATCACCCTAAGATTAAATGAACACTGTGTAGATTTGTTTTACAATTTTTAACCTTTATGTAAATCATATCCTCTCTTTACCCCTATAAAAGCTGTTTTCTTAGCTACGTACTGTGTTTTGGGTATTTATCTATATTAGATAGAACCCTAGTTTATTTTAACCTCTGTAGATTATATCATTATGTGAAGAAACTATGCTTTATGAATCTTCTTATTGGATGTTTAGATTGTTTCCCATATTTAGTATAATGAAGAAGTCCACGGTGAGCCAGGGTTTCTTTACGTCAAGGATTAGGTTTGCTGCATGTGTTAGTCTGTTTTGCATTGCTATAAAGGAATATCTGAGACTGGGTACTAGCTAAAGAAATTAGGTTTATTTGGCTTATGGTTCTCCTGGCTGTAGACGCATGGTGCCAGCATCTGTTTGGCTTCTGGTGAGGCCTCGGGCAGCTTCCAGTCATGGAAGAAAGCAAAGTGGGAACCAGTAAATCACATGGCAAGAGAGGGAGCAAGAGAGATGTCAGGTTCTTTTAAGCAGCCAGCTCCCGTGTGAACTAACAGCAAGAACTCACTCATCACCAAGAGAGAGCCATTGATGAGAGTTCCATCCCTATGACCCAGCACCTCCCACCAGGCCCCACCTGCAACACCAGGGATCACATTTCAACATGAGATTTGGAGGGGCAGAACATCCAGAGTGCATCACTGGGTCATAAGGTGTGGGCATCTTCACCCCAGCTGCTTGCCAGTTGCTCTCTGCAGTGGTTGAATTCATGCATGTGCCCGGGAAGTGTCTGAGAGTTCCTTTTCACCATATCCTGCCAAACATTTACTGTCAACAGACATTTTAATATTGCCTGTGTGATAAATATAAAATACCATCTCACTATTCCTATCATTTGGATTTTCCAATTACTAGTGAAATTGAGCATCTTTTTACACATTTATAAGCTATTCAATATAATTTCCTTTGTCCATATTTTTATTGAGTTGTTTATCTTCTTTGTATTGACCTGTAAAGCTCTTTATATACTCTGGATACTAATTTTTTTTCAGTTATGTGTTTTGTAACTATTCATTATTTCCTTTATTCCCTTTATTAAGTAGCAGAAGATAGAACCAAACAGGTTGGAAGCTGTAGCATATAGAGTCGTGTAGGTGATGCTCAGGAGTTACGAGCCTCTCCTGCAGGCAGTGGGGGAGCCATTGAGGGTTATTAAAATGAGGAATAACATGATCAGATTTGCTTTAGATAGAAAGGAAAGCAGCAGAACAGAGGAGGATGGATTGCAGAGAGGAGAGACTAGACAGTGGTGCCAATTAAGAGGCTTTTGCAAAAATCCAGTAGAGAAATAATGAGGACCTGAGCCTAAACCATGACAGTGACTCCTAGGAGGATTTCCAGGGATTTCCGGGAATTATTTCAGAATGGGATGGGCAATGCTAGTGAGAATTCAGAGGAGCACTTTAATCAGCCCTTTCCTATCGATTCACAGACTTGCTTTCCCATTTTGCCTTGGTGAGGGTGGTTTCCATCATCCCTTGGCCATTCAGGTCTACTTACCGGGTTAGGGACTTGTTGGGTCTATGATGTCCAGTTAGATTTCCC
>JAZHEH010002812.1:292500-342500 GCA_036589455.1 Ateles fusciceps | reverse complement strand
TAATAGGATTGCAGGATTGAAATAGAGCTTTTGTGGGGCAATCAGGACATGGGAGAAGTTATATGAAAGTTGGGTAAAGATTAGGGGAGTTTATGGCTCATTTTCATGATCCTGCTAAATCATGTGGTCACAGTGGGATGGATGAAGAATGGACACTAGAAGAAGTGTCTTTTTTTTTTTTTTTTTTTTGAGATAGAGTTTCGCTCCGTGACCCCAGCTGGAGTACAGTGATGCTGTCTTAGTTCACTACAACCTCCACCTCCCCAGTTCAAGCAATTCTTGTGCCTCAGCCTCCCCAGTAGCTGGAATTACAGGTACGCGCCACCATGCCTGGCTAATATTTGCTTTTTTACTAGAGATGGGGTTTTATCATGTTGACCAGACTGGTCTTCAACTCTTGGCCTCAAGTGATCTGCCCACCTCAGCCTCCCAAAGTGCTTGGATTACGGGCATGAGCCACCACGCCCTGCCAGTAATATATCCTCTTTTCACCCATATAGTTACTGCTTCTGGACTTTTCTCCATTTAAAAAATCCAAACACTAAAAGCCTTTATTGACCCTGTTTGCTCTTTCTTTTACATCTACTCTGTATTTCTTTTACATCTACATCTGTATCTTCTTCGTAATAAAGAATAGTTGGGACCCTCCAGTGTGAAGTAGAAATGGCAGCATCAACTAGGTCATAGAGAACTCGTATATTCAAAGTACATAGCCATGGAAAATTGAGGGGCAGACTCTCATAAAGTTCAAGGAAAGTTTCAGGTTTGTTGGGCCCTAGGACTCCTGAAAGGATAGGATTATGTGTTTTTTGAACCAAAGTCCTACCCTTGAGAAGGAGATCTCCTCTGAGAGTTAAGGACCTGGTGCTGCATCCTTTAAAAATGTATTGGATGGAATTAATGGTGAGCATTGCCACATCCCTTCTTCCCAGCCCAACCAAGAACCGGGGAACCAGTCATTCTGTCACAAAATGAATAGAAGTTAAATCCGAATGCCAATAAAACCCAGTTAGAATTTAATATAGGACATAAATATAGTGTTAAACGTGTCCAACTAACTTTGAGATAAGTCTCAGAGCTTAAGTAGGCCCAACAGTTCAACAGAAACAAAACCTTCTATGGGCAAATAGCTTCACATTTCATATGCTACTCCCAACAAGACATTTAAATGAATAGTACAGATTCTATCACTGTTTTATAGATGGAGGAGATTGAGACATAGAGCGCTAACTTGCCTGAGGACACGCAAAGTTAGTGACACTGGCAGGGTCCTACCATATCCCTTTACTTAATATGAGCAGCTTCCACTTGACTGGGCGTTCATCAGCTGCCCATGAGGAAAGACAAGGGAAGCAGTCCAGGGAATCTGAATTGCCAGTGAGGCTGTTTGCTGAGTCTACTTTCTATAAAAATCCTTGTGATATAATTTATGTATCATAAAGTTGACCCGTTTTTAAGTGCCCAATTCAGTTAGTTCTTTATATATTATGAATACAAATCCTTTATCAGATATGTGATTTCCAGATGTTTTCTTTCAGTCTATGGCATGTCTTTTCATGTTCTTAATGGTGTCTTCTGAAGCATGAAAGTTTTCTGTTTCGATGAGGTCCTTCTATCCCTTTTTTTACCGTTCATGCTTTTGCTGTTATGTCTAAATTCAAGGCGATATTTTTAAAAAATAAATATCATCAAATCTTGTTCTCTTTCTCTCTGACATACCTACACGTGCGCGAGCTCTAAGTCCTGCGTGACTCTGGATTTCATCTGGAATAAAACCCAAGTCTGTTGTTGTGGCCCGCAAGGTCTTCCCTGACCTGGCGCCTGTGTGTAATCTCTCCTCAGACACATGTTCCAGCCTCACTGGCCTCGTTTTGTTCCTAGAAAACACTAAATATGTTTCTCTGGGCCTTTGCTCTCACTGTTTCCTCTGCCTAGAATGCTGTTCCCAGCAATTCTTGTAGCTGGCTTCCTCCTTTCGTCCAGGTTCCACCTTTAGATCTCATGTGCCTCATGGTCACGCCTTAGATTATTCAGGAGATATTCTACTAAAAGAGCCCTCTTCCAGCCAATAAAAAAAATACCCTTTTAAAAATTTCCTTCGCAGAACTTTCTGGGGTTGACTTTTTAAAAATTTACATGTGGGCACCGCAGAGACCTTGTCTGCGTGCTCACTGCCCCTTTCCTGGCACCGTGAGCAGTGCCTGGTACGAATGAGTGGCTGGGACAGTATTTGTGGAATGCTCAGTGAATGTTAAACTGAGGAGCAGTTCAGAGATCAGAGTCACTGTTTAGACAAATCAGGGTCTTCAACACTTCTTTCCCAACAAGACTTTCTCTGTCAAACTCATTTCGTTCTGATCACTCCTGTGTTTCCTCCACACTTGGAGAAACAATCTTTATGATGCTTCCTCATTTTTTATGCAGATGACCTCGCCTTGGTTGGTATTCTCTTCCTCCTTGGACGTTCCCCACCCCGCCCCGAGTTAGGAAGTTCCTCGGGACAGAACCCATGTCGTCTACTTTATCTTCTGTCTTTCCATGCCCAGCAGATGCTAGGTGTTCAGTCACTGACTAGACAAATGAATATATGTCCCTGACCTGCACCCTTGTACTCTGAATGGAGAGCAAGGCCCCCAGGCTGTGTGTACTCTTCATTTCTGGAATGAGGGTTCTTGCATATCCCATCATCAGCTCTCCTGCGCATTTATTCTGAAGGCTAGTGGAGGCACAACAGCAAAGGACTCTGCAGATACAACATGTGAAATGCCAGGAGGAAGAAAAAGTGAAAGCAGGGGGTTGTATCTTCCTATGTGATGTGAATACCTTTCTGGCACTATGGCAGTCTCCTCCTGGTGGGCAGTGGGGTACCGTGTGAGATCAAGCAGGAAGCCAAGTCATCGGCAGCTCTGAGATGCCTGCAGAATTCCGTGGGAAACTTCCCACATGCACTTAGACCCCAGGGTTTTGATGATGATGGTTCTCTGCTCAGGTTTTCAGTTTCTGTCAAAATGTATTATCTAAACTCTTTACTAAGTCATTTCTTACTAATCACTTTACTGCTGAAGTAAATTTTACTAGATGACTTTTCCAGTGGACTTTGATTAGGACAGGAGAAGTAGTTGTCGGTCCCTTATGGTGGACTTGGATGCAATATTTTACTTTGATACCAAAAGGGAGGAAAAGCCTTGGACCAATAGCATGGCATTTGTTATTTTAGTTTTACTATTCTTCCCGCAAATGGCCCATTTCCCTTAGAGTGGGGCTATCTTGCTGCAGCTTGGAGTCAAACACACCTGGCTGTGATTCTGCCTTTACCTCTCAGAGCCTCAGTTTCCTCATCTATAAAATGAGGCTAACAGTACTCAGCAGCTGCTATTGAAAGGGTCAAGTGACATAACATGTCAGATGTTCTTATGACAGTAGTTAGGTACAGAGTAAATACAGAATAAGGGGTGGCTTTACTGTGAGGATTACTATGATTTTTAGAAGTATTACTGCTATGGCTACAACCAGTACTACTGAGAAGAGAATCGCCACTCAAGCCAGGTCAACTCAGTAGGTGTGATACTTAAACCAACAGAGAAATCAGTGCCTTTTTAACCTATTTATACCATTACCTGGTTCCATAAAAGTTTTATGGCTGTTTCTAAAAAGAATACATCAAATAAATTGAAGTGAACACAGAAAAAGAAAATAGTTACTAAGAAAAAAACACAGATACGGGAAACTTGTTTTTATAATTTCAGCTTTCTTTTTGGATTCGGGGTACAGGTGCAGGTTTGTTACTTGGGTTTATTTTGTGATTCTGAGGTTTGGGTCATGAAAGATCCCATCACCAGGTACTGAGCAGAGCACCCAATAGGTTTTCTTTAGCTCTTGCCTTCTTCCCTCTCTCCACCCCTCTAGTAGTCCCCAGTGTCTGTTGCTCCCACCTTTTGTCCATGTATACCCAATATTTAGCTTCCACTTACAAGGGAAAATGTGAAGTGTTTGGTTTTCTGTTCCTGTGTGAATTTGCTTAGGGCAATAGCCTCCAGCTGCATCCCTGTTACTGCAGAGGACATGATTTTGCCCTTTTTAATGGCTGTGCAGTATTCCGTGATATGTGTGCACCACGTTTTCTTTATCTAGTCCACTGTTGATGGGCACCTAGGTTGACTCTGTGTCTTTGCTATTGTGAATATTGTTGTAGTGAACACATTTGTGCATGTGTCCTTTTGATAGAACAATTTATCTTTTGAGTATATGCCCAGTAGTGGGATTACTGGATCGAATGGCAGTTCTGAGTTTTTTGAAAAATCTCCAGATTGCTTTTGCTATGGAAAACTTAAAAATCATATAATTGCCACAACTGAGCTTTAGATTTTAAACTGAGATTCCTGGCAGCCAAGGTCAAATTCACCACGTAATTAACTTAAGAATGAGACTGTCATTTCTTCAGGACTCGAAGCTGCTTCTAAAACTAATTTCCAAGATAACTTTCCTACCTGGGACTTTATGTTGTGAATGGTATTCCAGCAACATGTTCTCCTCAAATGAGATAACGTAATTTTTGTGGTTGCTTCTGGTAGCACCTTGTTGATAAGAGCAAAGCAGCCTGGCTTTAAAATACAGTTTGGTGACAGCAGTTCTGTGTGGGGCTAAGGTAATATGGCCCTAGCGTGTAGCTGTGAGGTGGTCAGGCTTGATCCATGGAGAGAATGTAGAGTGTTTTGAAGAATGGATGAACTGCTTGTCCTTCAAATAATCTTTTGTAAATATTGCTTTTCTCAGCTTGCCTTTTGATAGGAGTTGAAGAGCAGACAGTTTGAGATTGTATTCTCTGACAAAAGCCTGGTGTGTTTGTATTCTCTGTTCCTGGTCCAGGGCAGAGCCTCATGCCTTAGAAATCAGGAGTGCAGGTGGTAAAGTTGACATCTTATTGTAAAAATTGGACTCCTGCCTGAACAGAAGGCCATTCTCCCTCTCCCTAGTTGGAGCTGCAGGAACACTTGCAAGCAAATCTAGACTCTTCTTCAGGAATCAGTTTGGGGGGTCTATTGCGGCACTCAGAAAAGTTCCGAAGCAAGCCCTGCTGCCCTGGGCCTTATTCAGTAGGTCTAAACCACAGTGCAGCCCACTCTGGTTAGGGGTAGATCCAGAAGGTAAGATGGCGTAAGGACAGGCTCTAGCCTATAGCTGGAAAGTACAACACCCCACGCCCCACAGCACCCTTTGAGAGACACCTGCCCAACAGGAAGGAGCCTGCACTGGAAACATCACCTGACTGCTCCAGGCAAAAACTGGTGAATCAAGTCTAGAGGGTGCCTTGGATCTTTCCCACCTTGGTTTCTCCCTGCCCCGCCCCAAGCAGTCTAAACTGTAATTCCTTTACATGAGTCTAAGCAACATGCTTTCTTGATAAACCTGGCAGATCAACTGGCTATAAAATTTTCTCTTAAGAAGTTAAACAAATTAATCTGTTCAGTGAAGTTATTTGAACAAAACAGTTACATTTGGAGCCACACTTCTATTTTAGTTTGCTGTAGTTTCTATTGAGACATTCTTCCTGACCACAGATGCCAGGACCATTTATCTACTGACACTAGTTTATGTCAAGGTCTATAAGGAAGAATTTGTGTTAGGTAGAGAGAAAATAATAAAGCAGAAAGGAAGCATGCATATGATCCAGCACAAGCTTCACATTGCTCAGTGGCCTGGAAATATTTCCCAAAGCCTGGGGAAGCCCTGACTCTCCCACTTACAATGGTCATTATTCCAAGTGAAGACAGTTTCCACCATAGGGTTGGAAATTTGTATTAGGGAGAGAGAAAAGAATCAACAGAAGGTGGCCGTTGGACTCCTTAGCATCCAGGGGCCTCATCCACATTGGTAAATGTTCATGTTCTAATTAGGGCCTATGTGCCTATGTTAACTGCTGGAGGAGCTCTCAGTTGCATTAAGCTCCCTGGCAGAAAGAAATGGCCTGGAGGCTGCTTCCTCTCAAGTGAGAAAGGGTCTTCCAGGACTGTCAGAAGAACAAAAGGGGTCAGGAAAGTACCTCTGGAGTTGGTCATGTGAGTCAACCCAGTTTCTTGGCTTTTCAGGCAGCCTCACGTTGCCTGGACTATTACTCCAGTTCATTAAATGTTAATGGGTTATCAATACAGGAAGAGTAATCCCCTGAAGTCCCTTTAATATGTTTTATTCTTCCTTTCAAATAAATGATTGATTAACATCAATAGGAATTGTTCAATATATGCTGTCTGCAAGACTCCTTGCTCCTTGAGGCTTTCTCCTGTGGTTTATAGCCTGGCGCAGACGCCTCGATAAGATCTTGAATAGAGAGAGTGGTAAAAGTTTATGTCAGCCAGTCAGTGAAATGGAGGTGGGGAAGGATCTAATGAGTGCACTGGCTGGAAGACGATGGCATTTTCATAAATCACACTGTTCTTTCCCCTCTTGGTCGGTCCTGCTTGTAGAATCGTAGTATCTTAGAGATGGAGAGGGTCTTGAGGTTATTTTTTCCACCTTCCCATTCTTCAAGAAATTCCTTCCATAGCTTTCCTGACAGATGGTCGGGATAGCATCTGCCTGTATCTCCAAGGAGGGGACTTACCCTCCTCCTGAGGCACCCCTTCAGCTCCTCTGCAGTTCTGCCAGTGGAAGGTTTTCCTTGTTCCATCAGTTCTCATAGTTCCTGGTCCTTTTTCTCATGACTCAGATTAGAGTCATAATCTTCCATGTATTTGGTTACCTCTCTGAAAAGACTGTAAGCTCCAGGAGGCCAGGGGCCCTTTCCTTTTAGCTGGCCGTTCCACATTGTGCCTGGCCCATTGAAGGGACTTAGTGTATATTTGTTGAATAAACGAATGAATGAACGAACGAACAAATGAATGCACTCAAGTTAGAGAACTGGGAGGAGATTACATACATAAAAATGGAAATAGAGGATTTTTTCCCAGATACCAGCTGATCTGCTCCAGATGACTTTAGGGTGTATATGGAGGAAGGAGTGAGGGGGAAGCACCCAGGAAAAGGCGACTGGTTAGGACTGAGCAACATTCAGAGCATGGGAAAAACAAAAGGATCTTGACTTTTAACGCAGCTGATAAATATCATTGAGATTTGGCAGAACCAAAACTGAGCATTGGAAAAGGGATGGACAGGTCTTCTCTATGAGAAAAGGGGCCCACTTGTGCATACGATGAACAGCTGCATGGAAGCCCACAGAAGCAAGAGCGGTGGCCTGGAGGGGAGCACTGGAATGAGGAGATAAGCATCTGCGGCCTTGGGTCAGTCACAAAGGAAGGACAGGGGCAGGAAACAGGAGCATCTGGACAGGGGCCCTGGCAGCTGCTCACAGCAGCTCATCTTCTGGCAGGAGAGGATTCGCTCCTGCCCAGGGTCCTCACGTACGAGAGTGGTGAGTTTCTAAAGCATCACCTCTCCCCGCGCGCCCCAAGACAGCTACTCTTCTGAATCCTACCTAGAGAAAAAAAATCACAACCCACGCAATTCTTGCTTTCTCTCATCTCCCACATCTAATGAGTCACCCAGTTTTGTCACCTGTGTCCTTCGGCTGTCTCTTGACATGCCCTTCCTTTCCACTAACATAGCTCAGACCCCAAATTCTCTCTCGGACCACCACGTGCCACAGGCAGCCGAGTCACATGAAGAGGTTGCCCTTGCACACCAGATCTCTGCTCACTGTTGCCTCAGATACCGCATGCTCTGCCCACATCCTTTCCTCTTCCTCAAGAGACTTTTAGTTCATCACCTGCTGCTTGCCGGACAGATTCTATACAGCTTTCAAGATCACACTTCTGAGGCTGGGTGTGGTGGCTCACGCCTGTAACTCCAGCACTGTGGGAGGCAGAGGCGGGCGGATCACTTGAGGCCAGGAGTTCAAGACCAGCCTGGCCAACATGGTGAAACCCCGTCTCTACTAAAAACACAAAAATTAACTGGGCATGGTGGCACATGCCTGTAATCCCAGCTACTCTGGAGGCTGAGACATGAGATTTGATTGAGCCTGGGGGGCAGAGGTTGCAGGGAGCTGAGATCATGCCACTACACTCCAGCCTGGGTGACAGAGCGAGACTGTCTCAAAAAGATAAAAGATCCTGCTTCTGTTCTTCTCTCCTTGACTGCCCGTCCAACGTCTCCTGCCCCCTGGCCTGTGACTGTGTTCTCATCTGTACCTTATCACACTCACCTCCATCTGCCTTATGTGTGCCTTTGAAGTTCCTGCCCTTCCCTCTTTCCCCATACCCTCACCAGCCCCTGATGGTCTTAGGCATGCTTGCTCCAAGTCAGCCCTACACCCCAGCACTGTGTTTTACATACAGGCTGCACTCACTGGAAGTTTATTGACTTGAATGGGATGGTTCTTCCTAAAACATTGATTCCGTGTCTTAGGATTTTTCATGCTTTTCAGAATATTTTCACAGAGTTTGTTTCAGATCGTTCTAGGCGCTCATGTCACACAAGCTGAGCTGCCTTCCTGGGGTTCACCCTTTGCTCTCCTTTGCCCACCTCCATTGTTCTAGTCTCCTCCAGAATTCTGTTCAGGTGACAACGTCTCCAATGACCTCCGCCAGTTTGTTCCAATGTGGGAACGCCATGCTCATTTAAAACAGTGGATGCGTACTCCAGAATGACTAGAAATGGTCTCATGTTTGAAGTTTCTGCTCATTGGTGCAAGTTAAAATTCCAGTTTCTCCAGCAAAATTTGATTAATGTCCCTATCCAGAATTGGAACTGCTCACTGCTCTCTTTTTTGGGAGGGTGGGGGTTGAATACCCATCTCCTCAGTGTTTCAAGGGCATAGTCACTTGGCTGTAAAAACTACTCAAACTATTGACTCACCATTTTTAAATATGTATCAACCTGGTGTTTATGGGATAAAATCCTAGAAACTCCTTCCTTCGCATCTTCTCTACCTGTGCCCACCAGGAAATGGAGCTGTAGTTCACCCCACAGCTGTAGGCCAAATGAAATGAAATGAATTTCTCACTTGACTCTACCTTATGCTACCTTTTCTTTTGTTAAAAAGGGAGATAAAGAGAAAAGAAAACACTGGTCTACATAAATAGCACTAAATATAAAGAGTGGAAATGGGCTTCTGGGCTTTTAACTCTGCAGGGAAGTTGTTATGGCAACCTAAAGTGGAAATCACTGGGGGGAAGTGTCAGTATTAATGAGATAAGACTGAACTTGTGACTCCAATGGTAACTGTATTCTCCAAGATTTTTCTTCTGACTGAGACAAGACTTTATTTTATCAGAGACATCTAGATTTAGGGTTGGGAGACAAATTGTGTGGGTGTTGGGGCCTGGAGTTTGGTGTCCAGAATGAGGTTTATATTTCTCTGTTCAGAGGAATTAGAGCCACTCCTAACACACCTGCTTCAGCTATTCTTGTTCGAAGTCTATACTTGTAAATTTAGAGGATGAGTAACATAGACAGACCATTAATTCCCTAAAGAGAGCTTGAAGTTCACTTAATTTAAGGAATTTTTTGTTTTTCTTTTACTGGAGTGTTATATGGATTTTTCTATAGGGAAAGGATAATAAGATATAATTGATATTGTAACTGTCCAGTGGGGGTTAAGTTCCCAGAACAGTTATTGGCTGTGGGTCAAGATTCCCCCAATGAAGAAGGAATTCTGAAATCTGAAGAGAGTGAGAAATGAAAAACCACAGGTGATGGGAAACCCTGGTTGAGGGCGAGAGGAAAGGATTGTAGAGCACCCTGAGCAGGTGCTGCCTATGGGAGCGCTGACTCTGACTTTAGAGTTGGGGAGGCAGAGGTGAGAGCATGAAGTATGTTAATATTCAATGTGTTTATACGTCATTACTTTATCATGGAAGAAAGTAATATATGAAATTCGCATTATAAAAATTAAAACTGGCCAGGTGCGGTGGCTCATGCCTGTAATCCTAGCACTTTGGGAGGCCAAGGTGGGCAGATCACCTGAGGTCAGGAGTTCAAGACCAGTCTGACCAACATGGAGAAACTCCATCTCTACTAAAAACACAAAATTAGCTGGGTGTGGTGGCGCATGCCTATAATTCCAGCTACTCAGGAGGCTGAGGCAGGAGAATTGCTTGAACCTGGGAGGCGGAAGCAGTGAGCCGAGATGGCACCATTGCACTCCAGCCTGGGTAACAAGAGTGAAATTCCATCTCAAACAAACAAACAACAAAAGAAATTAAACTGAGATGCTAATCATTTCTGTTTCCTAAAGCTGAAGACATCTATTAAATAAGGTTCTAATTTGGAGGGGTGAACAAGGATCCACAGGTTAAGCGGACTTCAAGAATATACCATTTAGTGCTGGGCACAGTGGCACACGCCTCTAGTGCCAGCTACTTGGGAGGCTGAGGGAGAAGGATCACTTGAGCCCAGGAGATCGAGACTGTAGCGTGCTAGTGTGGGGGCTGCTGTGCAGTCTGATCGTGCCTGCGAACAGCCACTGCATTCTAGTCTGGGCAACATAGCAACATCTCATCTTAAATTTAAAAAAAAAGGAATATGCCATCTAGAAAGGCAAAAGTGAGCCCCAGGGCACAAAGAGAGGGGAACAAAAAGTCAGGATGGGCGAAGCAAATGAAGGAGGTTAATAGCAACCAGAAAAACTTCTTCCCAATTGTTATTTGTTGAAAGAGCAGTCTCATTCATAAACTATGACCGTGTATAAACACCATTGTACTAACCCGAGGAGACACAGGAGTGCTTCAGAAGAGCAATTTGTTGACGAATGCCAAAAAAAAGGCCTCTCAAAACCCCAACACCACAAGCACATGAAAGAGCTACTTCTTGTGGACAGACCATGAAATGGAAAGGCCTAGAAAATACCAACACTGCAAACTGAACTACTTTGCAATTCTCTCCAAATTCTGTCTTCACCTTGCTGGAAAAATGGAATAAAGAACCAAAATCAACAATAGCAGTGTAGATTGCATGTAATAAAGAGCTAAAAATTTTATGTATTTCATATCTCACAAAGCCCCTTCATAAATAATCTTTGCAAAGCAATCGTGAGCTAGGCAGGACAGATAGAGTGACTCTCGTTTTACAAATGGAGAAAGCGAGGCTTGGAGAGCTGGCCAGACCTGCTAAGACTGTACTGCTTCCAAGGGCTGAACCTGGAACTTGAGCCCGGGCTGAATTCTCTGTATTCAGACCCTCTGCTCTTTCTATGGCAAAGTGCCTCAAGAAACCAGGCAAATCCTACCTATAAAACAAATGTCAAATCACACAGAATTCACATAATGTTACTTGAAAAGTCTCCTGCCTTTCATCCCAGGCTGTCCTTCTCGCTGTTGGCATATCCTCCAAATGTCATGGCTTCAGTGCCCAGGGCTTTGCCAGGGAGAACGTGCTGCCAGCCTGCCAAAGGAAGGATGTGACTTGAGAAGCGGAAGAATTCGGAGAGGAACGATGGCGTTCTCCTTGTAGGGGGTGGGATCAAGTGACCACTGTTCTCAGGGGGCAGTGATGAAGAACAGGGCTTTGTATCTGTTCAGGAATAGTATCCAGGACCTCACTGATTTTTGCCTTCCAAATAAATAAATATCAGAAAGGATAGCTGAGGTCAGTCTAGAAAATTAGAATTTGCTTGGGGGAAAAAATATGTTCTGGAAAAGATAAACAGTAGCTTGCAGTTTCACTGTTGGAACATTTGTTACAAGGTCCTGGTATTGATCTTTTATCACCCAATTTCCACTGGGAGCCATGATGTATTACCACAGTGGGAAGCACTAATGCGAGTGCGTGAATCAGGGGGAGACTCTAGACAGTATCTGTAGTGAGGCAGCATCCATCTGAAGGAGGGAAGATGGGGAAGGGGGTGTTGCCAGCTGCAAAATTCCAAGGGGGAGTTTTGCGTTGTGCTGTGTGCAAATGCGTATCCATGCTGGGGAGTGTTATGGGTTTGTAAGGAGAGTGATTAAAATTGTATCAAAGAGGCTTGTGAAGCTTATGGTTCAAGTTAAGTCTATGAAGTAAACAGCCTTTAACGGCCTCCTGGGAGTGTGACAGATAGGCTGTGGGTGTTACGGCAACATGGAACTGGTGAACGTTCTGGCCATCCCAAACTAATCACCATCTGTGAGCATGGGTCTCTGGGGAGCGTCTGGTGGTTGGACAATCATGGTAGTTAGCATTTTTAATCAGCTTCTGTGCAGCACAGATAGAAACCTTATGCTCAAGCCTTTCTTTTTCTGTCTGTGTAGAATTACTTATGAGGATGACAGCAGACAGACAAGGGTTTGGGTTGTGCCGCTGCAGGACGCATTCTGTGGTTCTCTGCCCTCCCTCTTCCCCCGACCTCAGCCCGACCATGGAAATTACCCTGGCCACTGCTTATGGTCACTGCTTTTATTACTCCTCTTTACCACTAGCAAAAGGGATGTCAGGGGAGGTGCGGTGTTTCTAGATTCAGCGGGACATGCTGCCTCGGCTCAGTGCCTCGAGTTTGATATTCTTCTCTCTCCTGCTTTCCTCTCCCACGGCTTCCTTCCTCACCACCACCTCTAGCTCTGCCCCAACGTTCACTCACCCATCAGGCACCAGATTCTTTTCTCTTGTTCTTGTTATTGTTGGGAAGCATCATTTGAGGCCTACAGTTGGATGCCCTATAAGGGCCCCAGGCAAGAGGGGGAGGTCAACGGTACCATCCCTAGAAGTAGGCAGGTCTTATGGATGTTTCTGCTCTGCAACAGACTTGAGCAGCTGTGGCAGACTGTAAGGTCTGCAAAACTTAAAGTATTTGTGATACAGCCCTTTACGGAAAAGGTTGGCCGACTCCTAGGTTAGAGTATTCCTTATCCTTGAGAAATATCTGATGTAGCAAACTGTACTAAGATCAGACATAAATATCTAAATCAGAATATACATTTCATTAGGGCAGTATATGCGCATTTCATAGAAGGTAACGAATTCAGTGTGTTGATTAAAAGAATTTCTTATAACAAACGTATTTGGAAATACCTTTAATTAAAACTTAAGATATATTAAAGAAGCAAAAGTAACCAGGCCTGCAGACAGCTGGATCCTGTGTGTGAGGGTTGTCTTAGTTCGTTTTGTGTTGCTCTAAAGGAATATCTGAGGCTGGGTAATTTATGAAGAAAAGAGGTTTATTTGGCTCATGGCTCTCCAGGCTTTGCAGGTGGGCTGCCAGCATCTTCTCTGCTTCCGGTGAGGCCTCAGGAAGCTTTTAAGCATGGCAGAAGGTGAAGAAGGAGTAAGCATGTCATATGATGAGGGAGGGGGGTGAAAGAAAGAGGTGGGGGGGGTGCCAGGCTCTTTTAAATAATTGGCTCTCCTGTAAATTGTTAGAAGAGAGCTCACTCATCACCAAGGGGATGGCACCAAGCCATTAATGAGGACTCCAACCCCATGACCCCAGCACCTCCCAGCAGGCCCCACCTCCAACATTGAGGACCACATTTCAACATGAGATCTGGAGGGGACAAATATCCAAGCAATATCAATGATGAGAGGGGGAGGGTGTCAGTTAGCTTTTGTTAGATAAGAAACCACCCCAAAACTTAGTGACTTAAAACAACTATTTTAAGTAGCTAATAATCCTGTGGGTCAGGCAGGTGATTGTAACTCTCTGGGCCGGCTCAGCTGATCTCTCTTGGCCTCTCTCAGTCATCTGTGGCCAGCTGGGGTTGGCTGGTCTAGAGGGTTTCACTTATGTCTGGTGAATTACAGGCTGGTTGGTCTGGGGGTGGTGCTGGGACTTGGCTGGGACAGTTTGTCCCTGCTCCATGTGTCTCTTACCCTTCAGCAGGCTAACCCAGGCTTCATTGCATGGCGATCTCAGGATTCCAAGGAGCAGCAAGAGAGCAGGCCCCAGTGAATACGCACTTCACAAGCTTCAGCTTGTATCGCGTTGCTGATGAGCCACTGGTCAATGCAAGTCACAGGACTGGCCCAGAGTTAACGTGGGGAAGTGCCCCCAAGCGTGTGGATACAGGGAGGCAGGACCAGATTGGGGGCCATTACTTCAGTAACTTCTGAAGAGAAGACAGGTTTTCTTCTTTCATAACATTTGTCTACCACCTTTCATGGTGTCTAGAATTTACGTTACAGATGTATTCCTTTGGGTCTTGAAGAGTCTGCAGTCTTCAAGAGGACCCCCGTTATATGAAGGGATAGTTGTTCAGCCAAGGCCTATCCAGAGCTTAGCCGATAACTGAGAACAGGGTCGATACCAGGGGTATCAGAGGCCGAGGTAGAATATGAAAGGGAATGTGAAGGCATCAGAGGAAATGAACTATTCCTGCATGCACCTGTGCAGCCACCTACAAGAACCCTCTGCGTGGCTGTTCTGGTGGCACAGCAAATCCGTAATGTCTAGACCGATCCCATCACCTTCCCTTTTTCCTTCTCTCCAGCATGGTTTTTCATTCTTGCAGCAAATACTGTGCCTCATCTTGACCAGTGAAGATAGAAATGAGGAGAGGTGGAGGTACAGGGCTGTAGAACAAAGTGGAAGAAGGGAATGACAGGTAGGAAAGGGTAGAAAATTACTGCCGAGTCTGAAGTATTGAGGGTTCAACTCAGTAATTGATTCTATCCAGATGTAGGACGGTGAACACATTCCCCCTCTTTTGTCGGTTCCTCCCCTTCTGCTTCCGGTCCTGGAAGGATTATAATCCTCATTCTTGTAGCTGTGGATGGCTATGGCCAGAGAAGACCATGGGGACAGTCATCAAGGAAAGCAGAGGCCTTTCAGGGATGCCTCAGCAATTTATTATCCTCAAAGACAACCGCCCAAATGCTGGAGCAGTCAGAAAGGAACCGGCCTCATTCATTCATTCATTCATTTGTTCATTCATTTAGAGACTGGGTCTCACTCTATCACCCAGGCTGGATTGTAATAACATGAACACAGCTCACTTGCAGATTCAACCTCCGGGTCTCAAACAATCATCCTGCCTCAGCCTCCCTAGTATCTTGGACCACAGGCACAGACTACCGTGCCAAGCTACTTTTTAAATTTCTTGTAGAAACAGTCTCCCTTTGTTGCCCAGGCTGGTCTCAAACGCCTGGATTCAGGCGATCCTCACATCTGGGCCTCTTGTGATGGGAGTATAGGCATGAGGTACCATTCCCAGACCAGCCTGTTTTCTAATGGGTGTCCACTTTAAAGCCGAAGTCTGCCTCAAGTTGTAGCTGCTGCTAAGAACCCTGGCTCAATGCTTTTCTCACAGAAGAGCTGTTCCAGATTGCCCTGAGAATGTTTTCTCCCTGGGCAGAACAGCTCTTTTCTGTTGAGCCATCCCTTCCATCGTAGCTCTATGGTGGAACTAGCTCCTGTTTAATGCTGTGTTATGGGTAAAGCCCTCTTGCCTCCTAGGAGGCACTAATAAAACCATCGAAGAGATCAAACGTTTGATCTGGATCAAATTCCTGCAGATCCAGACCCCACAGTCAGACAAAGAGTTGGATGCTTCCGCTGCTCTCCTAGCTTAGGCTGGAGCTGTAATTCACACAGTGACCATCAGGGAGCTGGCGAGTAATGGCTGCTGTGTCCTGCTAGACCAGGGCCAGCCAGCCTTTAGTAGCAGCTGAGCCTGGGAGTGGTGGACAAGCTTGGCACCATGCAGCAGTGGGCTTCCTCAGGTGCTGGAAGTAGAGTCAGAGAAGCCTTGTTCTGTCCACTCTGCCCACACAATGATTGCCTTCAGTCTGGAGAGTAGTGAATGGCAATGAGTAATGAGTAAAGGGGGGACCCTCTTAATAATGGTGGGAGCTGGGAGCCTTCTGGGTTAAATATTGTGTAACACTGAGATGGCCCACCAAGAAGTCATTCTCATCTCCCCCTGTTCCCTGCCTCTACATTGCCAGGCTTCCAGCACCCCGCTATCCTGGATCTCAGCACTAGACAAGTGTACTAATGTTCAGGCAGAGGCCTGGGCGAGATGGCCTCGTGGTGCCTTGCTGATTACTGCCCTTTGCTGCTTTTTACAATCCACACACTCAAGGGTTTGTTTCTGATGCCTGGGAGGGTGGGCACTTTGGGAAAGACTCATGAGATTTTTACATTTGAGATTCTCAGCAAATCAAACGTAGGCAAGACAGAATATCAGGGAGTTATTGGGAATATGAATTTATTTGGTTGGTTTTTTTGTTTTTGTTTTGTTTTTTGAGACAGAGCCTCGCTGTGTCTCCCGGGCTGGAGTACAATGACACCATCACTGCTCACTGTAACCTCCACCTCCTGGGTTCAAGCAATTCTCCTTCCTCGGCCTCCCAAGTAGCTGGGATTACAGGAGTGCGCCACTACACCCAGCTAATTTCGTACTTTTAGTAGAGACGGGGTTTCGCCATGTTGGTCAGGCTGGTCTTGAACTCCTGACCTCAGGTGATCTGCCCACCTCGGCCTTCCAAAGTGCTAGGATTACAGGCACGAGCCACTGCTCCCGGACTTTTTTGTTTTTTTCATAGGCACTAAGGGAGCACGATCTTCACATTTTGTTACCTGTGAACACCCATTTTAGCCCAACTTTCATGGCAGTAATATTGATGGTGATTTAGTATGATTCGCCAACAGGTTGTAAGACTTCAGAATGTCACAAACTGGTGAAAAACATGTATATATTTTTGTAATTGTAGGAGGCTTGCATAGAGATGAATTGCTAGCTTTGTATATTGCCAAGTAAGAATTTTTTAAAAGTATGAATACCATAAACTATCACTATCTATTTCACGGAAAAAAAAAAAAACGAAAAAACAAAGACTTAATGTCATGGTTAAGAGTTCTGAAGTCAAACAAATTCTGATGATACCACGGACTAGTAAGCTGAGTGACTTTGGGAAGTTTAAGTAACTTATCTGCCTCAGTTCCCTCATTGTGAAATGGAGATGATTATAACTGCACATACCTTATAGGATTATTGGCAGAATTAAATGAATTAATGGATGAAAGGTACTGAGTGCCTGGTGCAGAGAGCACTTGGGGCCTCTCATATTTTTGTTGTTGTTGTTAACAGCAGAGGACAAGACATGTATACTATTCGAATAAGTAACAATCCTGCTAATTGAAACCGAAAATTCACTGCACTGTTGAGTTGTTTCATCTTACTTGGTTATACGCCAGTGGTGATCTGGGAGGCACTGGTCGGGCCATACTGGCTTAATTAGTCTGTTTCTTTCCTCCAACAGCAAGACAGGCAGACCGTGACTGCCTTCCCACCCAGTAAAGAGGGTGGTAGGTGAGAAAAGAAAGAGCTATACTGTCAGCAGAGCAACTAGGTTTCAAGGGAGGGTGTCTAAAACCAAGGGTGTCAGTGAGAGAGTATCCTAAGGTTGAAACTGTCCCAAGGTAATACCTTCTACCCCTACTCTAGATTAAAGGAGTTAGAACTCTTCATGGTTCCTTTAAAAGTAGTTAAGAGGCCAGTGCGGGTGGCTCACACCTGTAATAGCAGCACTTTGGGAGGTCAAGGTGAGCAGATCACCTGAGGTCAGGAGTTTGAGACCAGCCTGGCCATAATGGTAAAACTCCATCTCTATGAAAAATGCAAAAACATGAGCCTGGTGTGGTGACAGGGCCTGTAATCCCAGCTACTCGGGAGGCTGAGGCAGGAGAATCACTTGAACCGGGAGGCAGAGGTCTCAGTGAGCCATAATCACGCCACTGTACTCCAGGCTGGGCGACAGAGAGACTCCATCTCAAAAAATTAAAAAAATAAAATAAACGTCGTTAAGAGTCAAAGGGCACCATTAAATAGAGACACGAAATGAAAGTTAGTGTTTATGCACCTTTGCCCTGTTAGACCTTTTTAACATACGGGAGTCCAAGTAGCCCAACCATGGTGGAAGAGAAGATTTCACGGCCTTTCTCTTAAGCTCTCACCATGAATCTGCAGGGTAGGCACACCCTACCCTGCAGTTGTCTGTAGAGTTGTCTGTAGAAAACTCCTCTCGGAAACCAGACTCAATGATCCCATGATCCCTTTCTGCTGATATGCCAGAAGCCAAGACTTTTGTTTTTAGTAGAAGAATCGAAAGTAGTAACAGGAAGGAATGTGTTAATAACTGTAGAGTGTTAGATGTATGTCTGACCTTCTAACCAGCTAGCTCTGTGGTCCTCAGCCTCACTCCACACCACAGCCTCAGGTTCCCAGTTCCAACCTTTAAGGCCGCTGAAACCCAGGCTCCCTGCACATTCAGCATTTTAGCCCCATTTCAGACATTTATATGTTGCTGCTCATGCCCAGCCAGCCTGGAAAACAAGGACAAGTATATGTTCCCCTCTACCTCATGCCCACCAATGCCCAGCATGAGGTCTGTACATAGTAGATCCTCTATACATCCAGTGTGAAACAAAATAAAAGTATGTGACCTTCTGTAACCGAGATCTGTATAGCTACATCCATCCACTCCCGGCATGACAGCATTGTATTTTTGTTGCTGTTTAATCAAAATTGGAGTCTTTTGGAATTAATTCTCTTTTCTTTTTTTTTTTTTTTTTTTGAGATGGAGTCTTGCTCTGTCACCAGGCTGGAGGGCAGTGGCGCAGTCTCGGCTCACTGCAACCTCCGCCTCCTGAGTTCAAGCAATTCTTCTGCCTCAGCCTCCCGAGTAGCTGGGACCACAGGCACATGCCACGACACCTGGCTAACTTTTTGTTTTTAGTAGAGATGGGGTTTCATCATGTTGGCCAGGATGGTCTTGATCTCTTGACCTCGTGATCCGCCCACCTCAGCCTCCCAAAGTGCTGGGATTACAGGCGTGAGCCACCGCGCCTGGCCCTCTTAAAATTAATTATGACAGGTTAGGTTTTTTACATACTGCTGAAATGTGTAAAGCAGTGGGGAGAGAGGGCCTCCTTTCCTAAGTTGATTTATGTTATATATGCAAACTCTATTAATGTTAAACCATGCTTTTCAATGAAATTAAGACTTTCCAGCAAGCAGCTCTCTCCATTTTATTTAAAGATCCTAGTGACTGATGCAAATTGTGCCAGCGTTGCCATGATAGCAGTGGAGGATGCTGGATCTGAGAGATCTCATGCTTAACCCTTAATGAGAAGTAGCGTGTGGTGTGGGAAGGTAACATAGCCCTCCCCTGTAAGCAGAAATCAAGCAGTGGTCTACTGAGAGCCATTTTATTACTTCTAGAGAACCCTAAAGGTGAAATGAAGGAGAAAATGAAGGCAGGCGGGAAATTAAAGAAAGAGGAGCAGAAATGTTTAAGAAAGATGTAAATATTTCAATAGCTTGAGAAACCTAAGACTGCTGAACAGAATGTTTGGGCTGGGAAGATGAAGGATACATGGATACCTGCGAGAACATGGAACAGACATGACATGTGGGCTTTTTTCTTCCAAAGAGACAAATGAGGCCAGACATGGTGGCTCACACCTGTAATCCCACCATTTGGGGAGGATCACTTGAGCCCAGGATTTTCAGACTAGCTTAGGAAACATAGTGAGACCCCATTTCTACAAAAAATTTTAAAAGTTAGCCAGGTGTGATGGATTGCGCCTGTAGTCCCAGCTACTCCAGAGGCTGAGGCTGGAAGATCACTTGAGCTCAGGATGTCAGGGCTATAATGAGTCATGACTGCACCATTGTACTCCAGCCTGGGTGACAAAATGAGACCCTGTCTCTTTAAAAAAAAAGAGAGAGAGAGATAAATGAGAGATCTGCTCCTTAAAGCAGGAATAGCGTAGTCTTTAATATCAGGAGGAAACGTTGTATGTTTTATTTAAAGGTTGTTGGTTTATGAATTGTGTACCTGTCTGTTAAGGGTCTGGTTCTTGCATGGTTAATGTGTGAACTTGTAAAATGTGTGCTTCTCATGCTTAAAGCATGATACCCAGCAAGGCTTCTGACAACAAACCTTTCCCATATTCCCTTTCATAGAACATTTCATAGAAAATGTTTCATAGAACATTTCATAGAAATGATCCTTTCGTACAACATTTACACGTTCTTTCCTTCATCAGACATGGATTGAACACTTACTGTGTGCCAGGTATAGTGATAGGTTCTGGTTGAACAAAAGGGTTGGGGTTTTTTTTTGTTTTTTTTTTTTAAGTCTTTGACTCCTTGGAATTAACCGTGTGGCATCCTTGGTAGCACAGCCCCCTCCAGTAACATAGCAGACCACAGATTGATAGGTGGAAGGGACTGAATAGTGAGACAGTCACAGCACATGAGAAATACCGTGGGGGGCAGCCTCTTTTTGAGGCTTCTGCCTCTGAGAATGCTATCAGAAGAATTCACACACCTCATAAAGGTGGGCATTCCCTGGGATTCCCTGATTCCAGGTCCCTGAGGCTTTGGGCTGGGGGAGTTGGCTGTTGTCGATTGTGAGGTGGAGTCCCAACCTGGTACAGCACTAAACATCCCTTTCCTTCTCCCCAGTAACTCACTTCCCACCATCTCCAGTTGCTCTTCGGCCATGGTTACCATGTCGTTGTTTGCCAGCAGAAGATAACTTGGGGCTTTCTGTCAACCTGAAAGACTTCCTTCTTTCCAGCCAGTTTGGTCTTGCAGATGTTGCTGTGAGGCCAACCACCTAAGCCCAGCCAGCCCTTCTTTGAAAAGCCCTGTGGAACGAGGTCATCAGGCTGTCAGACGCTTCTCGCACAGACTGTGCTGTGCTGCAACTTTTAATGTACACTGCCTGTGGAATACTAACGTTGTTTCCAAACTAAATAGTTTCCAATGAGGATTTAATGGGAGTTTTTCATTTGAAATAGATTGAAAACAAGCCATTTCCTACTCCCATTTCAAACAAATTTTGGTCCAATTATTTTCCTTTTTTTAACATAAAGTTAAATGGACTATTCTGCCCATCCCTGACTGAGCTGAACCGTGATTTCTCTTGATTATGCTTTTACGCTGCAAATCACGAGACTCCAGAGACATAATGGGCATCTGTGGGAGAGTGACAGCAATTTTTAAAATCCTGCCAGTGCTTGTCAGCTTCCACTCTGGTACCTGCTGTGTGGGAAGAAAGCACCCCACCAAAAGAAAAAAGTCTGCCAACAAAACCAGCACTGCCCGCCTGTCCTGTGGGGGTTGGCACGGGGATGGGCTCCTCTCTGCAAGTCTATGTAGGGCATATTCTCAGCCACCGCGGAAGCCCAGTTCCCAGCCATGCAGCCCTACTCCTCCCCCTGTTTTCTAGCCATTAGCTTTTTGTGGCATTGAAGGTTTCTTTCTCCCTTTTTCCCCCAGTCTCAATTTTTCTTAATTTTACTTGGACCACAGCCTCGGAAAAGGAGCTCTTGGCACCCTGCCTTCCACTTGGTCATTTACCTTTAGCAGCCCAGCAAAATGGAAAATAAGCGTCTCATAGTCCTTCTTGGGTGGTGGGGTTATTTGTTGTTGTGATATTTTTGGTGGAGGTGGTGGTCATCATCTTGGATTTGCAGAAGTTTACAAAGAACTCGGGTGAAGAAAAGCCTTCTTGCCACCATCCTCTCTCTTTGGGAAGGGCAGCTACGCCCCCGGCAGGTATGTGGGGGACCCTCATGGGCAATGCCTTGGAATGGGAACAACCTCTTTGCTCTCTTGCCCAGCAGTGCCAAGAATTTCACTAGACCCATTGAAGAAGAAACGCCCTTCACCGGAGCTGCCATCCCAGCTGCACTACCATTGTGTGCGGCCCAGGGGGAAGCACACAGTGCTCTCTGGGTTTCTGGTGAAAGTCCATTATACCTGCCAAGGAGTCCTCAGTGCAGAAGCAGTCAAGGCTTTCTGGAGAGACTGAAGATCACATGCTCTTTTTCATGGCTCCCTACTTGGGTTTCCATTGATTCATGGTATCGGTTTGGGAGGTACTCATATCCTCCTGCAAGGACCCTGCAGAGAGGCTTCCTCTGAGGATGCAGCTATATCTCAAAACACTACTCACCTTCTTCCTGCAAAATCCTAACTGTGGTACAGCCTTTGACCTTGAGAAAGGTAAAGCACAGAGGTGGTAGGTGACTTCATTAGCATGACAGAATGTCAGTGTTGATTAGCCCTCAGGAAAGGTTGTCTAATGCCAGCCTTTGCCTTTGTAAATGTCTTCAGCATCTCCAGGGAGGAAAACAGTTCTGAGCAAGCACCCCATGGAAACCTCTAATTCATGCAAAAGTTTCCCCATATGAAGTGAAATCTGTTTCTGTTGCATTTTCTCACTGGTGCTACCACTCCTGGGTCCACGAAATCTAAATCCAGTCTCCTTGCCGTCTTACCCCTCCAGGCAGTTGAAAGCAGGTGCTGATTCCTAACTAAGCCTTCCTTCTCTCGGCCTGCATTCGTCTCTCGTATTTCTTGGTTTCCCAGCCCTGCATCCTTCTAGTTGCCTTCTTCTAGACATGTTCTGATTTGTTGTTCTGTTTGTTCTGGACTCTGAGGTGCCCGGAATGGGGTGAGAGACTATCACAGCCCTTGACAGAGACCCATGCCACCTTTTAGTGGAACTGGCTGTTTTGATAGCCTCATAAGGATCCTTCATTTATTTCAAATTTAGTTGAGTCTTCCTTCACATACATAACTGTTCACCGTATCTGCACCGCATGTATGTGTGATTTGTCATTACTGAACCTATGTACAAACCACGTTTATTCCTAAAGATCATCTTATCAGGATAAGAAGGTATATATTCATTATTTCTTTAGTGTGCAAAGATATGTTGGATCTGTGTTTTATGATACAATATACTGCCATTTCCAGCTTCACGTCATATCCAAATTCAGCTCCACCACTATGTGCCAGATATTGTGCTGGGCCTGGGGATACAGCAGGATATCAGACAGGCACAGGTGCTTCCCTCACAGTTTGTTGGGAGGGACAGACAACTGACTGCATTTCCAATCCAGGGTGACAGCACAAGAGAGGGGAACTGCAGAAGCATAGAGGAAAGGTGCTTCATAGACTCAGGCTTTCTGGAAAATGTGATACTGTGAGAAGCTGGCCAAGGAAAGAGCTAGAGATTAAAGTCTGAGGTAGGCAGAACTACCTATGCAAGGTTCAAAAGGTAGCAGAAAGCACGGTGTCTGCAACAGCTTGTCACCAGGCAGTGCCCCTGATGCTCATCAGTTACAGTGCGAATGTAGACCCTAATCTGATGAAAGAAACTGTTACCATTAGAGGTCTTCATCGTCTGCCTTCGGGCACATCAAACATTTATGAACCCGCCTAATTGTATTTTTGTCACAGCCGCATTTCTCTGCCTTGACCACTTGCATTGCATGTGAAAGTTCATTTATGTCTCACTGAATACAGCTGTGCCCTGTCTATATCATTGCTCAAGTTTACCAATCTATGGGGGAAAAAAAAAGACAAGACTTGGTCTTATGGCTTGTTTTTCATAACTCAGGTTGGCTTGGAGGGATCCTGAAAGTTTCCTTCCTTCCTGAGAGTTCACTAGCTCTCTTCCTAATAATCTGTTTTATTTTCCAACTCATTTGTTAAAGTAGTAGGTTAGTGGCCGAGTCGCACCTAGACCCCAAGTGTCTGAAGTCCTAGTCTAGACATCTTTCCTTTCTACTGCTCTGCTTTCCTATAGCTCATCTTTCCAGAGCAGACAGACACTACACAAGAGTTTTTGGTTTTATTGTTTGTTTGTTTTTGAGGCAGAGTCTTGCTCTGTCACGATCTCGGCTCACTGCAACCTCTGCCTCTTGGGTTCAGGCGATTCTCTTGCCTCAGCCTCCTGAGTAGCTGGGTTCGGGGGGCCCCCCCCTTTTTTTTGTATTTTTAGTGGAAGCGGGCTTTTACCATGTTAGTCAGGTTGGTCTCGAACTCCTGACCTCGTGATCCACCTGCCTTGGCCTCCCAAAGTGCTGGGATTATAGGCGCGAGCCACGGCGCCTGGCCCAACACAAGGTTTTAAGAGCAGCTGGTTGGTCCCTGCATCCAGTGTCAGAGGCAGCAAGCAAGGCAAGTAGTTACTCCACGGAGAATGCAAAGCGGGGTGTCCTCTTTCCAGGCACTAGCACAGGCCAGCTGCGTGGCATTTCATGTCCTTAGCAGGCCTCTGGGGTAAATTATATGTGTTATACTTTATGGTTAACAGAGCACCCTGGTATTCATTGTCTCCTTTATTTCCCAACCAGCCCCATGAAGTCAATGGGGAAATATTATTGTTCCATTTAGCAGATGGGGCTCAAAGAGTAGAAGAGACATGCCCAGAGGTTATACTTTGTAGCTGAGCCAGGTTTCTTAAATCCAAGTTGTCTGACTTCTGGTGCTCCAAGCTGTCTTCAGATTTCTTTCCTTCTTATATCAATGATGACATCAACTCCCTGACCTCTCCCTTCTCCAGAATGTTGGCTGGGTGATTGGATAAGAGGATATAAATAGTAAGGGAAAAAAATAGATTAAGCACTAAGGAGCTGAGACAACTAGACACTGTGGCAATGCTACAGAACTTTAGATCATTTTTCTGACACTCGCTAGCTAAAAAGAAACATGGACAAGTGACACCCCAAAGTCCTAGGCTTATATCAACTGTCTTGTGGAAATACAAGCCCACTATGAACTATTCTGAGCAGGATGACGGATTGGAATTCAGTAAAGTTTTAGATGGACTTTGAGATCCAAATAGGGGGAGGAGTATTATAAAGAGCTCTATAAAAACGGTGTAAGGAAGGGCATGGTGGTTCATGCCTGTAATCCCAGCACTTTGGGAGGCCGAGGCAGGTGAATAATTTGAGGTCAGGAGTTCCAGACCAGCCTGACCAAGATGGTGAAACCCCATCTCTACTAAAAGTACAAAAATTAATTGGGCATGAGCTCAGGAGCCATGGGCCTCCTCCTGTGAGGGGTATTTATTATCTAAATCCCTTACATGTGAATTTAAAATAGGCAAAGGTAAAAGGTAGGCATTTTCTAACAGGTATGGGAGTGCTGTGGTCAACCAGTGGCAAACACTGTCGCCATTTTCCCTGCCTGGGACTTATTGAGTCTGAAGTCTACTAGAATTCCAGAGTCTAGGGCTTCCTGATTCCTTAGCAAGAGCAAAGGGATGTGTACTCTCTCTTGCAGGCTTTGGTGAATTAGACCTTGAGACTTAATAATTAAAATGGATTTAATAGAGGCAGGGAAGCTGGGATGTCTGCCCCAGTAAGCAGGCATCTTGTGTCAGAAGGAGAATGTGTCCTTTGTATTTAAACGGTTTCTCCAAAAGGCTCTAAATGAGATTTGGGACTTAAACAAGATTTGGTGTGATTTGCTAATTACCCAAGTTACTATTACCTGATTAACACAGGAATCCTCATCGTCCGTTGCAGTGCCTTTCTTCCGGGTGCCAGGAGGCTTGACATCTGTCACCTGTTCACTTGGAGGCATTTTAATTAACCCAAATTATGTATGTCTTTTCTGCTTCAGGATTTGGTGCCTGATTTTTACATTTAAAAGTTAATAACCACCTAAAGGTGGTTTGCTGCCAAAATACAGGAGTGAAAACTGACAAATCTGTTTGTTGGTGAGAGTAAGGTGGAGATCTTGGTTTATTCATTCCAACTAGTTAGGCTGGGAAATGATACACTGGACACTACGGAGGGCTTCCTAGTGACCATCACAGGCATCAAGAATAAATCCCCCTCAAATCTCACTTTGCCTCGCCAGCCTTAATTAAGGCTTTCGGTGGAGCAGTGACAGAACTGGAAGAGCTGAAACGAGGAAAGCTAAGTGTCTTTCTCAGAATCATACAGGCCTGCAGTTAGGATTTGTCTTTTGTTTTTTATTTTTAAGATAATAAAGGGTTTCCTCTTTGACCACCAAGAGACCATGCTGACTTTCATTTCAGAGATGGGGTTTCAATGTGATAAAGTTATCTAGGTTAGAGTCTTAGCAGGTTTCCCTTGAGATCTGAATGGCTGCAGGGCATGCTAGGGGGCTCTGTACAGCAGCTGGTAACAGTTTTCGTCCTCAGATGAAGATGGCTTATTTACCTGGGTCTCAGGGCTAAAGCTTATTTCCAGCCATGCTATGTACTAAAGGGGCTGAGCACCATCCAAGGAGCCTGGGACCTACATGCTTCGTGACCAGACTCTCCTCTCCAACAGCAGGGACCCAGGGGACCTCATCCAGCATCCTGAGAAGCCTCACTTTGGACAGGCCTGAAATTTCCCTTCCTTTATTCTAGCTCTGTCATCCAAGACAGTGACTGATGAAACAATATTTCAAAATTGAAATTCAGGCCTTGAATTTCAAGTCTAGAAGAACTGTCCAGATCATTGGAGGGGAAGGGCTTGGAAGAAAGGGGGAAGTCCCACTGTAGTGCTAAAAGAAAGCCACCCAGCCAGGGATGAGCTAGGGATGGTCTGCACGCAGACCAGAGCGAAGGTCAGAAGGTGGAAAGCTGAGAGCGATTCCCTAAGCTCTGCCATGGCTTTTGGACACAAAGCGGCTGGGCTGGGGGCATGCCGTAAGGACAGAGGACCCTCTAGGGTTCCACCTCTTTGGAGAGAAGGTCGCTGCTGTTGAAGTTCACTGAGTGTTTAAGAGGGAATAACGGCCTGAGGCACAAGCCACTCATCCAGATAAAGTGAATACTTCCTCGAGGGGCACAAGGAGACCACTTGGTAAATGACTTCATCCACCTGCTCTAAATGGTGCTCCAGTGCACTGAGAATGTTAACCTCATTCACCTTCTGTGGATGAGGAGATTCTTCCTCGAAATTGTTCATGTTTGACCCGGCATAGCCCCACTGTGAATGACAAAGTCTTGTTTGACCTCCCAGGGTAACCACGATCTTTCTCCCTTTCTGTCTCAGCCAAGCCTTTTCTTCTGGAAGGAGTACTCTCTTATGGCTAGACGGTCATTCAGAGGAGTTACCTCTGTTCCTTCCCACTATTAGGTCTCAGGATCTCAGAACTGTTTATGTTTCCATTTTTGCATCTTGACATAGGGTTGCAAAAATTGGAACATAAAGCGTCAATTCTGCTGAGACTTCATAGAAGGAGTGGGGAAGTGGGTAGATATGGAGATGAAACAAGACTAGCCATGGGTTGATAACTGTTGAAGTCTGGGAATGGTTAGACAGGAGTTAATTTAACTACTTTGTCCACTTTCACATTGGTTTGAAATTTCTCAGATCTCAAGTGTGTTGGGCAGTGGTTTTCCCATTGCCAAAATATGTGTGGTAAATGAGCATTATCTGCTTGGAAAATTAACACAATTAAAATTTACACACAGATCAGTGAAAACACTGCTACAGAGTTAACTTTTAAAATTTTAGCTGGGTGTGGTGGCTCACGCCTGTGATCCTAGCACTTTAGGAGGCTGAGGAGTGTGGATTACTTAAGGTCAGGAGTTCGAGACTAAGCTGGCCAACATGGTGAAACCCCGTCTCTACTACAAATACAAAAATTAGCCAGGCACAGTGGCTCACGCCTGTAGTCCCAGCTACTTGGGAGGGTGAGGCAGGAGAATCACTTGAACCCAGGAGGCAGAGGTTGCAGTGGGCTGAGATTGCGCCACTACAGTCCAGCCTGGGTGACAAAGTGAGAGTCCGTATCAAAACAAAACAAGACAAATTTAAAATAATACATGTTCATTATAAAAATTATTCACGTATAGCCTGGGAGAGCCACTGTAGATAGTTTGAAATACAAAGGCCTCTTATGTGGGCATTACCCACAGATGTGCATGCCTATGCAGCTTAATTTTAGATTTTGTTTTCTTTTGCTTTGTTGTTTTGTGTGTTTGATTTCTTTTCAATCAGATTACATTTCTTACCAGCTTGTTTTAACAACTTTATTCAAATATAATCTACATGCCGTAACATTCACCCATACTAAGTGTATAATTCAATGATTTTTAGTAAATTTATGGGGTTGCGTAACTATCGCCACAATTCAATTTTAGAACATTTTCATCATTCCAGTAAAATCCCTCAGCCCATCTGCAGTTAGTACCCATTACCACTCCCAGGCCACGGCAGTCACAAACCTAACTTTCCATCTCTACAGTTGTGCTTTTTCTGGACGTTTCATATAATGGAATAATACGATGTGTGGTCTTTTGCATGTGGCTTCTTTCACTTGTCCTATTGTTTTGCGGTTTATCTACATTGTAGCATTTATCCATAATTTGTTTCCTTTTGTTGCTGAATAGTATTCCATTGTATGGATATACCACGTTTTGTTTATCTGTTCATCAGTTGATAGACATTTGGATTATTTCTCCTTTTTGGCTATCATTAATAAAGCTACTGTGAACATTCAAATACAAATCTCTGAGTGGACACGTGTTTTCATTTCTCTTGATAGATACCTAGGAATGAAACTGCTACGTCATACAATAAATTTCCGTTTAACTTTTTAAATATACTGCCAAACTGTTTCCAAATGGCAGCGTCATTTTACATTTCCCCAGTAATTCAGGTGCTCCTAATCTCTCCACATCCTCACGGACGTTTGCTGCTGTCTGGCCTCCCACATGTAAAGTGGTATCTCATTATGGTTGTAGTTTGCATTCCTCTAAGGATATTTTGAAATGGAGGACTGTGTGTCTTCCAATTTTGTTCCTTTTCAAGATTGTTTTGGCTTTGTGTCCTTTACATTTCCATATACATTTTAGGATCACCTTGTCAATTTCTACCCCGCTCTGTCCCCCCCCCCCAAAATAAGTCTGCTGAATGACTAAGGATGTTGAGCATCTTTTCATTTGTAATTAGCTGTATTCTCCTTTGATGAAATACTATTCAAATCTTCTTCCCACTTTTTAAGTGAGTTGTCTTAATAGACTTGTAAGAATTCTTTATATATTCTGTATATAAGTCCTTTATCAGGTATATGATTGGCAACTATTTCCTCCCAGTCAATGGCTTGACTTTTCATGTCCATAATACTGTCTTTTGAAGCACAAAAGGTTTTAATTTTGATGAAGTCCAGTTTATCCATTTTTTTCGTTTATGGATCATAATTTTGTTGTTGTATCTAAGAACTCTTTGCCTAACCTTAGGTCACAGAGACTTTCTTCTATGAAGTTTTATAGATTTAACTCCTATATTAATCTATGTGGCCAAGGTAAGTTTTTGTGTGTGGTGTGAAATAAGGGTCTAATTCGTGTTCCTGCATGTGGATATCCAGTTATCCCATCACTGTTGATTGAAAAGACTATTCTTTCCCCTTGAAATGCATTGCCACTTTTGTCAAAAATCATAAACAGTAAATACAAAGGATTATTTCTGGACTTTCATTTATATTCCTTTGATCTGTATGTCTATCCTTATGTCAGTAAGTACCAGGCTGTCTTGATTACTATAGCTCTGTAGAATATTTTGAAATAGGGAACTGTGTGTCTCCCAGCTTTGTTCTTTTTCAAGATTGTTTTGGCTTTGTGTACTTTGCATTTCCATATACATTTTAGGATCACCTTGTCAGTTGTTAACCTCCCCCCCCAAAAAAAGTGTGCTGAAGTTTTGATGGGGATTACATTTAACCCACAGGTCAATTTGGGCAGAATTGCCTTTTTAACAATATTGAGTCTTTGAACCCTTGTATAGAATCTCTCTTCATTCATTTAGATCTTTAATTTCTCTCAACAATGTTTTATAGTTTTTAGTGCACAAGTATTGTACTTCTTTTGTATTATTGTGAATAAAATTTTGTAAATTTCTTTTTCTAATTGTTTATTGCTAGTACGTAAAAATACATTGATTTTCATATATTGGTCTTATATTGGATGACTGCCCAATGGTTTATTAGTTTTAATAGCTGTTTTGTAGATTTCTTCATCAGATTTTTTCTGTGTAAATAGAGATAGTTCTGCTTCTTTCTTGTCCATATGGGATGACTTTTCTTTTCTTTTTTGCCTGATACAGAATTTTAGAAATTAAAACTCATCCAAAGTCATGGCAAAGATCAGTGATTATATTTATGATATAGATGAGGGGACAAAGAGGCAACTTCTGCAATGTCAAATGACCTTACGGAGGCAAAGGGTGACTACACCAGCAGAGGAGTGAAAATACCACGCTACGGACAGATGCAGTGGCTCTCACCTATAATCCCAAAGCTTTGGGACACCAAGGCAGGAAAGTCACTTGAGGCCAGGAGTTCAAGGTTATGGAGAGCTATGATCATGCCATTGCATTTCAGCCTGGGCAAAAGAGTGAGATTCTGTCTCTTAAAAAAAAAAAAGGCACTTCGCATCAACTCAGGTTTCACGATGCTCCTCTTACTGGGTGGTTCTTTTCAGCAACCTGACCAGAGCAGACAAGACAAGACAAGCCCTGAAACAACATGATGGAGCCCTAAGTAGGCACAGGTAGATGCCATACACTCTCCAGGCTCATTTATGTAACACACTGGAAGATCTCTGGTCTATACAGAACCTCATTCCATGTCTACCTATTGTTTTAACAAGCACAGGCACTTGGTTTTCTAGGTTGTTGATAGTTTTGTTTTGTTTTTGCAGGTATACTTTAGGAAAGGGTATTAGAGAAGAGATGAAATAGGAGTTGAACATAAAGGATACCAAAAAGTGAAAGGGCAGTGGCTGATAGTGAGGGGGCATATTGGAAATGCATTTAAATATCCCATATATATTTCCTGGACACCTACAGGGACAAATCTTGTGCTCAAGAATTTAGAAGCACCACTCGTAGGCCAGTGGAAGGCAACTCTCCAGACTTGATAAGCTCTGAGGACATTTGCTGGGCAAGCCAAGACCCCAGTGACCCCGTCTGTTTCTTTTGTGGCTGATGAATCTGATTCAAGTGCAATGCTTTATAATTATTCCTATGAAATTCTAGCTTGTTAGTGTTGACCCATTGTTCTAGTCCTTCAGTATCTCTTTGGATTTTGATTCTGGTTTTATGAGTTGAAGACTAATAACTAAGCTTTGAAGGGTGGGGGGGGTTGTAAAAATAAGCCAAACAGTGCTTTTTCAGTGATAACCCTATGTCCTCAAAGAAGTTAAGTCCCATTTGCTGGAGAAAGAACGCATTAGCTCCTAGAGCTTCTAAGAAGGATCCTCATCAAGGAATCTTTTTACAAAAAGTATGCAGTAACAAAATAAAACCCACTGTCTAGCCAGACTTCTTGCTATTAGAGTGGGAATTTACAGATAAACTGGGGGAGGAGGCTGGACTGATCCATGTGGTAATAGGTTAGAGTTAGAAATGTCAGTATGAGCTCATGTTTAGCTTAACATAGATACAAATAGTCACACATGGAAATCTTTACAGATCTGTGCACATAAAAGGGTTAGTACACATATATATTTCTGTGCCCTGTCAACTGAGATGGCCTAAAGAAACAGACACCCCAGTGTCAACAAGCATACCTTCACCAAGATCTTGGTTCCTATTACCATTCTCCACTAAAAAGAACCAGGACTCCTGAGAGAAGTGGCTGATTCTAGGACTCAGGTAGGAATATATAAGATGAGCCTGGAGTATGTTATGGTCCCAGAAAGTAAGAAAATCCTAAAACAAGAAACAAAACCCCCACTGATAGGGGCATTTCAAAGAAACAGAAGCCAACTGAAAGCGCTAATGATCAGTTCTGGATAATTAGAGCAAAACAATAAGGAAGCATCGAATTATAGCCCAAAATATAAAGTGAATATCCATGACTCCATACTGATAGAAATAAATAAATGGAGGAGAAGGAACAAACCTCCCACACAGAAGAATTCCAAATAATTTACTCACATACCTCACCCTCAAGAAGGGGGAGCATAACTCCCCACTCCCTTGATGTGGGTTCCAGGTACTGATTCCTTCCCAAAGAGTAGTAGGGAAGGGGAGGGGAGTCCCTTTGACAGTGGAGAAACCTGACAAACAGTACTTCAACCTAGTGTTCAAGGTCAACATCAACAGTGACAATTCACATTGGTAGAACAGACCATTGATACCACGTGACAACAATGGCACTTCACCTCTGTAGTCTTCCTCCCAAAAACCTCTAAACCCAGTCTTAATCATGTGAAGAATATCATACAAATTTCAATAGCAGAGCATTGCTATAGAATAGCTCAGTATTCTTTAAAAAAATGTCAAGGTCATCAAAAACAAGGAAATTTGAAGAAACTATCAAAAGAACCCTAGGAAACATGACAACTAAATGTAATGGGCCATCCTAGATGGGATCCTGGGACAGAGAAAAGATTCTAAGTACAAACTAAGGAAATCTAAATGAAGTATGGACTAAAGTTAATAATATTATGTTAGTATTGGTTCATTACTTTTAACACACATGACATATTAATGTAAGATTGGGTAACAGAGGACACTGGATATGAAGTATATGGGAATGCTCTGTGCTGTCTTCTCAGTTTCTCTGGAAGTCTACAACTGTTCTTAAAAACAAAGCCTACTTAAAGAGAAAACCACCTCACTACCAATTTTGATAACCTTGAAGGGTGAGCATCAATTATCTGGAAAATTTATTTGTGAGAAAACCTTATTCCTTTATGATCACTGATAAGTGAAGCATTGCTGAATTATCTCTGCCTCTCTAAGCAAGTTAATATTGTATTTTTAAGAGAAGAGGAGAAGAGAGGGGAGAGAGTAGGGGAAAGAGTGTGCATTTGTGTGTGTGTTTGTGTGTGTATGTGTGTGCGGTGTGTGTAAACAAGAGAAAAAGTGACTTCTAAATTGTTAAAACCTTGGAGTGGAACTTAATCTAATTTATAAGCAGTTCCACTGGAGATGTGCGAGGATTTTTTTTGTTGTTAAAGAGAAAAACTAGTTTCAAGCATTATTAAGCTTTTTCCCTCCCAGCAGCTAAGAAAACCATCTGTGAGAACCTGTTTGCATGTTTGTTTTCTACAATAAAATGCAAAATACTTCTTCCTGTTAGTGGATTATACCATATGTCTCTCCCTGTAACAAAATCAGCATGTTTATTAATGAACCCAATCAGAGGCAAAGATTTAGAAAGATTTAAGGAACTCAATTTTCCATTCAATATTTCAGCAAAAGAAACTTCTGGGTAGACATCGTTGTTGTGCTTGGAAAATAGAAGCTTTGTTTTTGCTTTGAACTCAATTTACTTGGCAGGGGACAGAGAGCAGGAGGAGAGGCCTTTGAAAATTTTTGTAAAAAAGGTCTGCATTTAAAAATGGCCCTTCCTGCCTAATGATTCCCCCTACTGATTTAGATCTACAGTTTATATGTGATTAATATTTAATTTGATCAGTTACATTTTTCCAGACAGACTAATTAAAGTGCTTGATGGCCCAAATCCCCCAAATCTGAAGCAGTGATAGGCCTGTGGGCCTCCTGCAGTGAAAGGAGGTGAAGTAGTTTCAGCCATATTGTCAAAGCAGTAATGGAAACATCTGACTTTTCCAGCATGAACACTTTCCTCGCAGCCGTGTTGACCATCTGAATAATCAAATAGAGCTCTAGTTATGGCATAGTGTATTAGAAAGAAATATGTCTGACCAGACCCCGCACTGCAGTTCAAGTACTGGTGCTGTCACGAGCCAGGCAGAAGGCCTGGAGCAAATGACTTACTCTCTCTAGGCCCCAGCTTACTCCTCTGACAAATGAGGGTATCATCTCTGCTGTTCTCTTGTTTCTGACTTGTGAAAGAATGGACTTGTCAGCAGAGACTGTAAGCAGTGGAAATCCCAAAAGCCAGACAGACCCTGGGCAGATTTTAGGGGATACATTCTATTCTGGTCATTCAGCCTTCACCTAAGCCATCTTTTTTTCTACTTGGTGGCATAGACACAGCCCAGCCAACCTAGTTCTCATTTTATTGCATTCATTTTTCATGTGCCGCAGTTTCTTAGAAATCTTATAAGAAAATGAAGCACCTATTACCAGGACACAACCGCAAGGGGGAAAAGTAACACTTGGGCACTTGGAAGGACAGAGACAGGCAGTAGAGGCATCGAGGGGCTGGACGTGAGTAATCCCCGGCCTTCTTCCTGGGCTCTGTTGGCACAGTTCGTGTGCCGTGGTCATGATACACACAGGTCTCACAAGGCAGGCAGCCAGGTGTTGACTCTGTCTTTGCAGGCAGTACAGAAAAGGGTCTGCTTGTTCCAGTGAGCTGAATCAAGTGAGAACAGGACAGAGGTTTGTGCAACTTTGGAAACTATAGCAAGAACCACTTTAAATGTGGGGACAAGGCAGGTAATGCTCAATATTTGCAAGGTGATGACTTTTAAAAAGACTTTAAAAATTGTATTGGGAGACCTTGTAAAAAGGCCTTTCTTTTCTTCTTTTCTTTTCTTTCTTTCTTTTTTCTTTTTTTTTGAAATGGAGTTTAGCTCTTTTGGTCCAGGCTGGAGTGCAATGGCATGATCTCTGCTCAGTGCAACCTCTGCCTCCCAGATTCAAGCAGTTCTTCTGCCTCAGCCTCCCGAGTACCTGGGGTTACAGGCTTGTGCCACCATGCCCAGCTAATTTTTGTATTTTTAGTAGAGATGGGGTTTCACTATGTTGGCCAGGCTGATCTTGAACTCTTGACCTCAGGTGATCTGCCCACCTTGGCCTCCCAAAGTGCTGGGATTACAGGCGTGAGCCACCGCACCTGTCCTTTTTCTTTTCTTTTCTTTTCTTTTGAAACGAGGTCAGGCATGCAGGCTGGTCACAAACTGAAAAGGCCTTTTGACAATTCAAATACCTAAACTCTGGGATGGGCATTTATCAATAACCCTCAACCCACCCAAGTCCCCCCAAATACCTGCCATCCAGGGAAAAACACATAAACACCAATAAACTGCATGTCCCCAAGGGGTGTTCTTTGCCTCCGGATAGCGTGGCCTCCCGGGAGATTTCTCTGACCTCCGAGGCTTTCTTTCACCAGAGCAGCCAGCCTGGAGGTAGAAGGGGAAGATACTTAGAAACAAAATCTGCTGCCCTGTGCAGTCAGGCCAGGGGGTAGTCAGGGGCTATGCAGGCTGAGAAGCTGTCCAGGACCCAGGGCTATGTGGCTCATAAAGGCAGGCTGCCCACCCCCCCAATGAAGGTCTCCAAGTGGCAACCCAGATCGACAGTGATCAGCTGTCACTTTGGACAGTTGGCCTCCTGTGATGAGAACACTGTGCCAGGGAGCCCTGGGTTGAAGCTTTGAGCACATGTTAATTGGCTTAGCACTATTCCACCACTGTAGAGTTTTTTAGTTCAATTCAGCAAATATTCCCTGGGGTCCTGTTCTGTGCCAGATAATAGACCTAGGTACTGTGAATGTAGAGATGAATAAAATACGTCCTTTACCTTGATGGAGAGAAAAACATGAACAAATAAATGGCATTCACTATGAAAGATACTAGAGGACCTGGAAAGAGCAGTGGAGAGAGAGAAGGGAGGGGTGGCTTTAAGTGTATGGTTAAAACAGTGCCCACCCATCTTCCCTAGACACAAACCACTCAAAACCAAGACCCTGTTGGAGGAAGCATTCCTGTGAGTTCATTAGAGCAGGATTTCCCTAATTTTTCCTAGGAATGTTAAAAGATATAATTTGAAAAGAGGATTCCAAGAGCAAATACGTTTGGGAAATAGTGTGTTAAGTAGATCTAGACATACTGTTTACATTGGTAGCTCATGTTTAACTTCAGGACTTCTCAAAGCCTTGAGGATGCTAAGCACATTGTGTGAATACCCCAGAGGAGGAGACGGTATTGAGAATTGTGACTTGGGAGCCTTTTTCCAGAGTTATCTCCTTGGACCTGGGACCCTCATATCCTTGGACCCTGGCACAGTGTCCTGTCTGGAGCTGAGAGTTTGCAGAGTGGCATTCTAGTCCCAGCCCTCCCTCTGTGACTGTAATTGTGTGGCTTTGGGAAGTCTAACCCTCTCTGATATTCTTTCCTCATTGTGTTTGGCAATTTTTGCATCTCCATAAAGAAATACCTGAGGCTGGGTAATTTATAAAGAGAAGAGGTTTCATTGACTCTTGGTTCTACAAACCATACAGGCATGGCGTTAGTATCTGCTTGGCTTCTAGGGAGGCCTCAGGAAGCTTCTAATCATGGCAGAAGGCAAAGGGGGGAAAGGGGAATAGGCACATCAGGTGGTGAAAGCAGGAGCAAGGGAGAGAGAGAGGGGCGGTGCCACACACCTTCAAACAACCAGACCTCGTGCACCCTCACTCACTATTACGAGGACAGCACCAAGCCACGAGGGATCCGTCCCCATGACACAGATACCTCCCATCAGCCTCCACCTCCAGCATTGGCAATTACATTTGTGGCGTGAGATTTGGGCAGGGACAAGTATCCAAGCTGTATCACTCATTAGAAGAGAAGGGAATAGTGACATCTGCCTGTCTTGCAGTATTGTTGTGAAATAATAGATGTGAAGGCACTTTGTACTCTTAAGGACTGGGATTGTAATTGCTGGGTTGTGACGATCGCAGTTGTGATCAAGTCTTCGAGGCTTTAGTTACTTGACTGCCGTGAGGTCGTGGCCCCTCCGCTATGCCTGGAACTTCCCCTTCCTTCACCTCTTTACCCACCCCGTTGAGATATTTCCTATAACCATTCCCTAAGTTAAATGTTGGTAGCCATGAGGCTTCTGTCTTTGGATGCTTTCACTCGAGACCATTTTTCTCAAAGCTCCATGTGCCAGCATTACTTGTGTGAGGATGACCACCCATGTTTCTGTCTCTAGCCTTAACTTCCCCTTAAGTTCTGGATCCAAGTGTCCAACTTCTCCCCAGATATCTTGATGTCATTATCTCAAGCTGCATATCAGTGCCTCAAACTTTTACCCTTCCCCACACACTGTATTCTTTAATAACTGGGTATCCTCTTAAACGTGCCTTCCGGTAAACTCCTGCCCATCCTTCAAAACCCACCTTTAGTGTCTCCTCTTGGCTGACTTCCTCCTGTGCGCTCCCAGAGAACTTCATACCTACAGCTAACATGCCACTTCTCACGCTGCCACTGTGGCCATTGGCGTGCTTTTTATGAAGTCAAGGACTGTGCCTCATTTGCCTTTAAATTCTCATCCTTGAGCAGAGTGCAGGGCAGGCAGTAATGCTAATTGGATGCATATACCTCATTCTAGTCATACCCATGCAACAGAGGGGGAGTTGCATCTTTAATGCCACATCTGGCTTTACACTAGAGGCTTGAACCTGCCGTATGCACAGTTTTGTTCTTTTCCCTGCTGGCTAGGATGTGCAGGCACCCAGAAGCTGAAGACCCTCGGGGTCTCCACAGGATGTCACATGTACCTCTGGCCACAGCCACCCCTGGGCTTTCAGCTGGCCAGTGCTCCCAGCTCCCAGCCCTCGTCTGGCAGAGGGGGAGCAGGAGTCCCACCCACGCCTCCCCCAGCTTAGCCGAGTCATGTTGATATTCTGGCGGCATAGTCAGGCTTGTTATTGAGCACATGCTTTGCAGATTAGCCTGTTTGTATAGCCAATCGAACATGTGCTCCATTAAAAATTAAAGCATCCTGTTTAAGGATGGAGCAGGAGACATCAGCTGCCACTGTGTAGCAGACATGCAAAGCCCCAGAGCCCATTACCATAGGTTACAGCAAATGTTAATCAGTGCCAGCACAGTTAAATAATGCAGTTCGTGCAGATGGCAGCCACTACATCTCCTCACAGATGTGTCCTCGAGTCCCGGAGGCTGCTGTATCACAGGAGTTGTCGGGAGCAGTCAGATCTGATGCTGACTGTCAATATCACCTTTTGTGTTTGTGCACATTCTCCAGCCAGCTGAGAGGCAATGATAGGATGACTCCAGGCCTTACTTCCAGCAGCCCTTCCAGAGCTGGAGCAGAGGGTCTGTGCAAGGCTCACAGGAGAGCAGAAATATTTCACTAAATCACCGAGGACACTCAGAGTAAAGCTCTGCAGTCTGCTCCATTAAACGGTACATGGCTGCACCCTGCAAGAGGCTTCCCAGCACTCTTTACTGCTTTCTGCTTGCTGATGGGCAAGAATTCCACAAGTATTCTTCCTGGTTTCCCTAGGTGCAGGGACACCTCGCTGTATCAGAAGTCAGAGTACTGACTGCACCTACCGTGCACAGGGCCTGATTCCGAACGGCAGAGTGCTGTTCCCGAAGCCCAGACACTTGCTCTCTGGTCCAGGTGTCCCTACCCTCTGGCCCCTGAACAGACACTCTGTGTAAAATTTAGGAGCCAGTCTCCACTCGTGCTGCCATCAATAAGCAGCAACCACTGTGGCAAGAAAAGACCAAACCATTTCAACTGTCCCAGTTCTTCTGTCTCCGTGTTCTTCTTTACTAGCAGCCGTGGGGGCCCCTTCCATAAAGGGGCACATAGAGCACTGACATCCACACGTGAGCATCTGGGGCCACTCCATCTCAGCCACTGTCAGGAGCAGGCACAGCAACTGGTCCCCATGAAGTGTCCCATGATCAAGAGAAGATGAAATTAGGCTCTAGGTAATCAAGTGTGGGAAACTTATAAATACAGAAGCAGGGGAGATTGCTCTTGATATAGTTAAGTGTTTTACTTAAAAGTGTAAGCTTCAGCTTTCTGAAAAATAGACTACTGTGGAACAACCCATTTCTGAATAGCATCAAATACGTGAGGTGAAAATGTAGTTATGATAAAAATAGTAAAAAGTTCTTTCATCCTATTTCCTTTCTAGGTTGTCAGACTATGCAATATTCTTCATTCCTAGGTATGACACATTGGGTCTTATGAATGTAACATGTTGCTGTAGGCAAATGCTCTTGTGGAGTGAGGCCCAGAGACAAGGGTCTTTTGCTTTCCTTTTTCTTGCATTTCTCCTTCCTAAATATGGAGACATTGTTCCTCCTTCACCTTTGAAGGCCATGCCGTCTGATATGGTTTGGCTGTCACCTTGAATCTCACATTGAATTGTAATAATCCCCATATGTCAAGGGAAGGACCTGGTGGGAGGTAATTGAATCACAAGGGTGGGTCTTTCCCATGCTGTTTTCATCATAATGAATAAGTCTCGCGAGATCTGATGCTTTTATGAAAGGGAGTTTCCCTGCACACGCTCCCTCTTTGCCTGCCGCCATGTAAGATGTGCCTTTGCTCCTCCTTCATCTTCTGCCATGATTGTGAGGCCTCCTCAGCCATGTGGAACTGTGAGTCCATTAAATCTCTTTTTCTTTGTAAATTACCCAGTCTTGGGTATAACTTTATTAGCAGCATGAGAACAAACTAACACACCATCTGATCTGATGACTTCTACCCTTTCTTTTTTTTTTTTTTTTTTTTTGAGATAGAATCTTGCCATGTTGCCCAGGCTGGAGTGCAGTGGTGTGACCTCAGCTCACTGCAACTTCTGCCTTCCTGGTTCAAACAGTTCTCCTGTCTCAGCCTCCCAAGTAGCAGAGACTACAGATGCACACCACCACGCCCAGCTAATTTTTGTATTTTTAGTAGAGACGAGGTTTCACCGTATTGGTCAGCCTACTCCAGATTGTGTGTCTGTCTGAACCACAGCCACCCAAAGTGCTGGGATTACAAGTGTGAGCTGCCGTGCCCAGCTGGCTTCTACCCTTTCTTTACCTGGTAGTCTCTCCATCATTTGTGGAAGATTTTAGCACCTGACTCACTCCTTTACTTCTACTAAGACTCAGCAATAACATGAGCAGCTCATCTGAGCCCCAGGCCTCTGGATTCCTGACCTCCTTGCCTCCAGTGGTCTTTCCTTGATCCACGTCTGCCCTCTATTCCCATTGTCATGCCCTACATCTTGTCACTACCTATAATTATGTCAGTTTCAAAATTATGATTTCCAAACCATTAGCTGCAAAGAGCTCAAGGAACTGAGAGATCACGATGCTCAAAACCCACCAACTGGCTTCACACCGCTCTAGAACAAAGGTCCTCCCCCTGCTCTCACCCTGCCTACTGCTCTGACTTCATCTCCCACCACTCTGCTCCAGTCACAATGGCCTTTGGTCTGGCCTTCCAACAAGCTGAGCTAATTTGCACCTCAGAGATTGGTTCCATTGCCTGAATGCTTTATCCCTTTATAGATGGTCACTTAGCTTGTTCCCTCACTTCATTCAAATGTCTCTCCTTGTAGAGACTTCCCTGACTACCCTATTGAAACAACAACAGTACCTCCCCTACCCCAAATCACTCTCCTTGTCCAGCTTTGCCCTTCTTCACAGCACTGAGCCAGCGTTCAGACAGACACACACACACATCCATATACATCTGTACTCACATATTGTCTGTCTCCTCCATTGAAGTGTTAGTGTCACAAGGACAGGAGTTTTGTCTGTCATATTCGCCGCTATATCCCATTGTGCCTCTAATGGTCTTTCATTGGAAAATCAATTGAATGAATGAAGGAATGTGTTTGGGCTGGAAGCAAATGTTAGAAGTGGAGTTTTAAAAACACAGGGTTATTTTGTAAGCTTTCTAATAAACTTTCTATCAAAAGCATTTTTTCAGTTACTAACACTTCATAAATGAGCAAATTTCTGCTTCTCAAAGATATACTTAGGTGCCAACTAGAAAAAGCAGGAGAATACATTTTCCTAATAATTTGTGATATCCTGGATAGACTATTTCAAGCTGTAAGACTTCTAGCATTAGTCTTGAAATCCCATCTTTATTTTACTTCACTGCTAGGTGTCTCCTTTTTTGTTTTTCCTAGAACTTTTGTTTGACCTCTAATTTTGTCCTGTAATTGAGGACTAGAACAACATGTTATAATCCCACACCAGGCAAATACAGTTGATATTTATAGCAGAGTTGAGTACATTCTTGAAAGTGGCAAAGTCAAGTAAAAGCAGATGGATCAAAGGATTGAAAGCTTTGGCTTAGAATCATTCTCTTTACTTTCTAGGATGTAAATCATTGTATTGGGCCTAACTTTTAAAAGTTTGTGTTTGCAAACAAAAGCAAGATGAATGGTCTCTCACTTCCCTGGTTTGGAAGAAAAGTTCCAAATCAGGGCTGAACTGTCATCATCATCTAATAATTTTCCTTTAGTTATTATTTTCCCTTTCTAAATCTTAGCATGTGAGATCACAGGTTCCCTCTCCAAATTCATCAGTTGTCTCTTGTTTTACCAGTAAAAACTGAATCCTTCATCTCAACCAATCTGTCACCAAGGCAATTTGCTCCAGCGACTCTGTACCAGTTGAGATGCTTTTTGCTGCAAGTAATAGAATGCCTTATCCAAAGTAGCCACAGGGTAGCCATAGGGACAGGCACAGGGGCTCACACTTATAATTCCAGTGCTTTGGGAGGCTGTGGTGGGATTGCTTGAGGCCAGGAGCTTGAGGCCAGTCTGGGCAGCGTAGCAAGATCCTGTCTCTACAAAAATTTTTAAAAATTAGCCTGGCATGGTGGCATGTACCTGTAGTTCCAGCTACTCAGGAGGCTGAGGTGGAAGGATTGTTTGAGCCCAGGAGTTCGAGGCTGCAGTGAGCTATGATCATACCACTGCACTCTAGCCTGAGCAACAGTGATGAGACCCTGTCTCAAAAAAAAAAAAAAAAATAGCCATAAGAAAAGGATGTTCAGTTAATTATCTCATATAATGAGATGTTCAGAGGTAACCAGATGAGTATTGGGCTGGCTCCTAGGAAGCTTTAAGTTAGGTTGATAAGATGGCTACAGGCATGGTATCTCCACACCACATATCCAAGGAAGGAAGGAAAAGGGCAGACCTACTCCTTAATTGTGTTGTTCTTTTTAGTAGGAAGCAAAATCCTTTCCAGGGGTCCTGCAGCAGATTCCCCCTTACAGATAATGGCCAGAGCTAGGTTGCATGTTGATATGGTTTAGATATTTGTTCCCTTCAAATCTTTTGTTGAATGTAATCTCCAGTGTTCGAGGTAGGTGCTGGGAGGTGTTTGGGTCGTGGGGTGGATCCCTCATGAACGGCTTCGTGTCCTCCCTGTGGTAATGAGTGAGTTCTCACTCTACTAGTTCACACAAGAGCTGCTTGTTTAAAAGAGCCTGGCACTTCCTCCTCCTTGCCACACACCCTGTTGGTTCCCCTTGCCTTCTGCCTTGGGTAAAACTCCCCCAAAGCCCTCACCAGAAGCAGGTGCTGGCGCCATGATTCTTGTTCAGGCTGCAGAACCCTGAGCCAAATAAACCTCTTTTCTTTATAAATTATCCACCTTTGGGTATTCCTTTATAGCAGCACAGAATGAACCAATCCACATGTGTACCACAAACCAGTCACTCGCAAATATAGATTGGACACTTGGTTATCTCCTGGCCCGGACACATGGCAGTTTGCTACCTGAACAAATTTGGTGTTTTCTAATAACGGAGAATAGGGGATGACAAGCTGCCAGGGTTGACAACTAACAGTGTCTACTACAGCAGTACAACCCTTACTCCTACCGCAAAAACTCACTCCAGGGGGGAATCATAGCTTCGGTCGGGGTCTGTATTGATAGGCCGGCAGATTATAACACATTTGGAAGTGATCTTAGAATCTGCTTATTTATGTCACTACTCTTTCATTTACACACCTCTAAGATAGCACTTACTGCACAGCCTCCTGATTCCGTGTCCACAGGTCTGACTGTTCCTACTAGATTGTCCCCAGGAGCCTCTGATTTGTTTGTGTCCAGAGCACCCAGTATAATGGTTGGAACTTAACAGAGGTAGAGGCTCAGTCTGTGTTTGCTGAACAAATGAATAAACTAACAGATAACAAATACTGAATAAGATATTCCTGAAGCCATGCATTATGAAGAACAGTTGGAATAATCATAGGTGTTTACCGGGGGAATGAATGAATGAATAAATGAATGAACAAATTAATAAGCCAATGACAACTAAGATGTTTTGGAGGGGGTGTCCAATGAACTATTGAAATGACGAGAAATGTTGACGTGGAGAAGAGATTTGAGGAATACAGTGACTTTTTTGCAATGCAGGATTTAAAAGGCTTTTAAGTGAAAGAGAGATTAAGACTCCCTTTGTGAGATCTTTAAGGTAGAGCTAGGAAAAGTGAGTTGAAACTACAAGGAGACAGAATTGTATTGAACTACAATCTAAAAGTGGAGCTATGTAAAGATGGACTAGACTCCTTTTGGAAAGAGTGAGCTCACCGTCACCAAGCAGAGTGGCTAGGCACACTCTCAGGCAGTGGTAGGATTTTATCATTGAAGATTGGACTTATATAAGAATGGTGCTTATTCCCTGGTATAAGTGGGGGTCCTCCCTCGTAGTGAGGGAATTTTCTGAAATTATAGAAAATTAAACTTTTACCACTAAATGTTAGCATGAAGGAAGCATGCAGTAGCTCTTTCCAAAGCAGCAAGACACTTTATGATGCTATGAGGCATCCTGGAGTAATCCCATCTGTCTTTATTAGTCCCAGTTACATGTGCTGTTTCCCTGTCGAGCTCATTTTTGAAAGGAGAAATGTTTTTAAAAGAAAAAGATGTTAATAGATGTCACCGGTTTTGTCTGTCTTAACGGATTCTGTTTCTCACTTCGGGACATTATCCAGTTTATACTTTATTAAAATTGGCCTCATGCACTCGTGAGGTGTTTGGGTAGAGACCGAGGAGAAGAGCCCCATTTCCCGGAGTTGGAGGAAGGGGATTGGGTCCACCAGGTATTCTTTCAAATGGGCCGTCTCACTGCCCACCTGCAGAACTGAAAATCAGAGGAAAGCGGTGGAAATTGAGAAACTGTGGGACATCATTCACTCGCATAATTACAGTGAAGGATTGTGCTGCATATATATGTTCCCTCAGTAAAACAGGTGTTCTGCCCTTAAAATGCTAATTACAGACTATTGCAGATCAATGATCTTCATGTCTTTCATATTGCTGCTGCATTTTTTCCACATTTAACTACCCTGTGATATAGAAAGCTTGCTCACCCTTGAAAAAATCAAAATGCATATGGATTTTCTGAAATAAGCCCCTTTTCTGGAAGTAGTTTGTGGTTAGTTTCAAAATGTAATATCCTGAGGAAGGTTTACGTTGGCTTTTTATTTTAATATATAATAATAATAAAAAGTAAAATCACTATGCAATGAGCAATTTTACTTCCATTAGCCTAATGTCTTTGTGGTTTCATTTGAGGTCACTAGTATATTATTTTTCTTGCATTATTTCATCAGCTGTCAGTTCTATTAAAATCATGTAATTCATTCAGTGCTGTGATTTTTCAACGACATAACTGTAAGCTTAGAAGACGGTTTTTTGGAAGTTTATTTAGATGATTGTAGGGTGTCAGACTGCCTCAATCTTCTCCATGCTCAGTGTCTGAAGGGTCACTGACTGACTGCACATGATCTTGGATGCTCAGGTAGTTATCGCCACTATGTTTTTATACCCAGCACATAAAAAGATATCTGCACTGTATTAGCATCTTTTGAAAGACTGTGGCCTTCTTATAGGGTGGGCAATTAGGTTTACTACTTAGATTACAGGATACATGATATATCTCTTATTTAACACTAACAATAACTCTTTTTAAGGTGGTTTCATTTCAAGCTTACTCTATTAATGTTTTCACCATTGGGCTTTGATTATAATAATGTGGTTCATTTATGTTTGTGTAGAGTGTATATCAGTCAGGAAATCATTTGAAAATCATGCACTGAACACCGCTACGCACACCTTGTTAGTTTCTGGTGGTCATAAAAAAATTAGAAATTCTCTGCCCTGGAACATATTACTGTGATCCATTGAATCCTCTAGCAAAGTGATCATTTACTTTGGTTTTTGTGGGGTTTTTTTAGTATGAGCATAATTTTTAAATATGAAAAAAATTAGAACTCTACATAGTAATAATAGTCTACCTTTATCATCTTCTAATTTTAAAAATACAAAATGTATATATTAAAATACGTGTAGACAAAATGATATAATATCTTAGATTTGTTTAAAAATTATCTGGAAAGGTGGGACTAGTGGGAATGGGTATAGATGAAATAAGTCTGGCCATAAGTTGGTAAGTGTTAAAGCTGGGTGGTGGTGGGTAGCAGTTTATTATACAGTTCTCTCTACTTTTATGTAAATTGGTCATTTAAGAAAAGGAATAGAAGGTTACTGTGCACTGGGTGTAGTGGCTCATGCCTGTAATTTCATACTTTCGGAGGCCGAGGTGGGAGGATTGCTTAAGCCTAGGAATTTGAGACCGGCCTGGGCAACACAGGGAAACCCCGTCTCTACAAAAATATATACAAATTAGCCCGAATCTGGCAGTGCCTGCCTGTACTCCCAGCTGCTCAGGAAACTAAGGTAGAAGGATTGCTTGAGCATAGGAGGTTGAAGCTGCAGTGAGCCAGGGTTGTACCACTGTACTCCATCCTGGGTGATAAGAGCGAGACCCTGTCAATCAGTCAATCAATCAGTAATTGTGAATTCAGCTTTGCTTTTAAAAAGAGAATATATTTTAATTATCATTGAAGCATTTCTGTATACTTGAAAAATATTAATAATTATATGAGAATAGCATGTAATTTCCTGAGACTACAGACAGAGCTTTATGCTAGTGGACCCTGAACCCTTTGTTGTAACTATTAGAATAGACAAGCAAGTTCAAGGTAGCTTGATACAGACTGTACACAAACATTGAGCGCATTCCAAGTGATGTGAACCTTAACCACAGAAGCGTGAGTATGGAGTTGCTTTAATTTGCTGGGACTGTGTTGCTTAGAAAAGGAAGACGACAGTGCTGCCACTTAAATACCGATAACATTTAACACTGTGTGCATAGGGTTGAGGCAGCTTGGAAGGTCTAGAATTAGGAAGCAAACAATCTGATCCATTCAGAAACCAAGAAGCCTCCAAATAAAAGCACTTTCACTCGAATTCAGCCTCTGCCAAATTTGCCTTTGGCCAATTGTCGCCAGTGCCAGATTACCGACAGACTTCCTGTTCTAGTCTTAGTCTTGTTGCCCTCTTCCTTCTGTCTCCTAGTCAAGCAGAATTCAGAACACCTACATTGTGTTTCAATTTCTATGAAGCTTGGAGAGGAAGAGTATATTTCTTGTCTTTTGTCCCTGGCCAGCTTCTGTTGGGAACGTATTTCCTTGAAATTCCTGTCCTGTAAAAGCATGCAGGTGAAAGTATCTTTAATGTATAATTACACTCTTATATGTGTGTAATCTTAGATTACATGGGAATTGAATATCTGGAATGGATCAGCCTTAGGAAAATGTTTCTTTTTTAAAAACTATTAAATATTGGAACATTATACAAAAAATAGCATTGAAATATTTAATCTGTGGTTCAGCTCTGTTGTTCATTTAAAGGTTTAACTGTTTCCCACTGTTTAAATATCTCTATCTGATCTTTCGTGCTAAGTTAGCATGTCCAAAATATTGAAAAACAGATGAATGATCAAGGAACTTAAGGAATACTCCCCCAGTGAAGCCAGAAGGATATTCTTGAGGAGAAAAAAAAGAATGCATGAAACTTATTTAACAAGAAAGATTTGAGTCAGGTAATCTACATAATATATCCACTGGCATTAAGGCTGTCATCTTGGTATTGCATTTCTGGTACGAATTTCGCAATAGCTGTCTTTCACTGTCGGTTCTAATAAAGAGTGTTGGTCAGCTTAAATTCCCTGGGAGCTCAGAGTTATGTTTTGTGAACTGCATGTGCCTGAGGCCTCTCATGCATGATTTAAACTGCTTTGTAAATGTCAATAGGTGGAAAAGCATTGGATCCCTTGTAGATTTCTCCAAATCCTCAAAGATGTGTATGCCATGTATAAACTATGTTGCACTCCTCAAGGCCATTGCCATTTTTTATACCTGCCTAACTGGGGGTTTAAGGTATTGCTAGAAGCAAAATATCAGTGTGTTCATGTCTCGATCCAACTGGCCAATGAAACGCTTTATTAAGAAAACCTTTGCACCAGAGAAGTGTCTCCAGTGACCTGAAAATGGGCACACTTCATGAATGTTGAATGTTCTTCAAACTCTGTTTCTTCATTCTTGACTTTTTTCAAAACACACATTTGACTTGATTGAATTTACTCATTTCAGAGTACTGCATCCATTCCATGGACAGCAGTATGGGGTCATAAAAAGAAAATTTCCACTGGGAGTGCCCAGACCTGGGGTCCTGTCCTGGTTCTGCCACTCTCTGGCTCTTTGTCCTTGGGCTAGCCACTTAACCTTTTTGGGGCCCTGCTTTCTGATCCATTAAATAAAGGAGGTTGAATTAAATGATCTCCAGTTAGTCCTCACAGCCCCAGCATCAGTGATTCCAAGAGATAGTGACAGAAAACCGGTGTGACACTTTTAAAGCTAGGGAACACATGTGACTTTTTAAATGGGCTCATTCCACTGTGTGGGCAGCACAGAGTGCCGGCAGGAGCCCCAAAATGGCCAGCAGCAACGGCGTAGGGAGGCCTAAGTGTCAGCCTGAAGGTTTATCAACTCATTTTCATTCAAAGCACTTCCTGGCAATTGTTTTCCATGGGGACAGCGCTATGGGCACCCCTTTACCCGCCCTCTCCCACAGTGTGCCTTGACCGCCAGGTGTGTTCCTTAGGTAAAGCTGTTTTTTAATGTCTGAAGAGGCCAGAGCAAGTGACAGCAAGGGTTAGCACTACTTTGGGATCTCCAGGATAGAGGCACCAGATGGGCAAAAACACTGGACTGGGTTTCTCAGTCTCACTCCCTTTAGTACCTCTCAGCTTAACATGGTACCTGGAAATAGAGGTGCTTAGGGAATATATGCTCAGTAAATGTTGCAGAAAGAATTTATTCGGAGTGACAGAGCCATTGGGGCAGATGGTCTCTCTTGTTTTCTTCTTCATGTTTTGATTCCTACATAGTTCAGAATAAGTCACTTTGATGTTTTCTTTGCACATGTTCACTTTCTAATAGAGGGTCTTCTTGGGGGAGACTGTCTTTTTGGGGGATACATGAGTTCATCTATTAGCTCTGGCGCCAGACTGCCTGAATTTGCATCCTGACTTTTCCTCTAACTGTGTGACCTTGAGCAGTGTCTTTCACCATTCTGTATCTCAGGTTTTAATCTGTAAAATAAGGATAATGGGAGTACCTATCTCTTCAGGTTGTGAGGATTGAATGGGATAGACACATAAAGCTGTCAGTGCCTGGCACGTAGAAGTGTTTACAGTTATTGAGTTTGTTAATGTTTTTATGATTTGAAATTTAGTGTTCAAGGTGGACTTTTTACAGAATAGCCAGGGCAATTGGATGTACCTTGGGGAAAAAAATCACTTGCCTAATCCCCATCTTCTCCATCCCAGTGAGGAGTGTTCTCAAGTGGGCAGACAGGACACCTGTCTCCTTCATCTGCAAGGCCCCAGCGGGTGTGCTGGGGTTTGAGGTCTCTCAGGGAGGCCAGGTCTGCAGTGGCTTGGTTATCATGCATGCTCCCAAATCCACCATCACCACGTCCACATCCTTGGCAGGGAGACCAGAGCTAATTGGGAACTCTGCCACCTGGAGAGACCTTTGAAACACTGTCGCCACCAGTGTTCCGTTTGTGTGTTTGCAGAATGCCAAGTAAGCACATCCTTTTTCACCCTCTGACATGACCTCAGGGTTACTTTCTGTGGTTGTTGACAAATTTTTAGACATCCCAGTTTTATCAGCGGAAACCTTGAAGAGTGACAAATCGTTCTTGGAAGACTTGGTACATACTATAAAATGTCAGCTGGCTCATTTATAACCCAGTGACGTCCAGCGTCTGAGCCGTGCTATCAGCATGGTCTACAGATAACTCACCCCTCATGATGCTCCGTGCTCCCCATGTACTTTGTGCAGCTGTTCTGGCTGAAGACCCAGTTGACATCTATAATAGATATCAAATGGAGAGCCTCTTATTTTATCACTCTCTGTGTTTCAGCACTGGCAGTCCCCATGGACTGTCAGAAACAGGGCAACCAGCACATTATGGGAAAGGTGACTTGCTGAGTCCCTGTGCCCTGAGGACATTATTAAGTGCTGGGGAACCTTGTTAGCTCATAAAGTTGGTTCAAACCAATTATTGCTCTGCGACCATTACCATTGCCAAGAATGTAACTCTTTTAAATTCTTGCCCATAAAGCCGATCTTTCCATTACATTATATCATAGAGCAAGACTTCTGATCTGGCCACACTTGTATCCCACGGGCTGCAAAGACTAAACATTGCATTTGCTGCTCAGTATTGGTTACCCTTCAGTGCTTCATGGAGGCAGCAAGACTGCTATTTATAGATATACTTTCTGTCTCCCTAGTTCAGCGCAGTCAGTTTTGACACACTGTCCCAGTAATCTGATCAGCCATGCTGCTTTTAAATGAAGGTCTAGGCCTTGGCCTCTGCAGAGAGGGTGACAGCTGTCAGATACAGATAGTAGGCTACAGATCCTGGCTGCTAAAACCCTCTCATTCATTCCTGTTACAGATCATTGACCACAGCTTGAAGCCGTGCTTTACAGTTGGCCGATTAGTTGGCAAGAGATCTACATACTGTATTAGCAAGGTCAGCCACTGAGATAAAGGCGAAAACTTAAACCCCTGCGCTATTTTTAAACCAGGAGCCATTTGTTAAAGCTGGTTATTTTGGGGCAAGTCTCCCTTCCTTTCTTTCTTTTTTTTTTTTTTCTCTCCCAAAACAAAATTCAAGAAACTTGTTAAAACTCTTTGGCAGCTAATGAAGATGTTTCGTATAATGAGATGGTTCAGACCTGAGAAGGAAGGATGAAGGAAGTCTTTCTCCGAAACTCATTTAGCCACTTCAGATAGGAAGCCGTGTTAGCTGTGTTTCAATCAGAACGTGTTTGGAGATCTTAGTCCAGGGATACCTGGATGAAGGTTCAACCGCTTTGAGTGCTCTAGCCATGAAAGTAGGTTAGGCAGGTCTGGCCTAGAAAGAGGTGAGCTATGACGCATACAAGTTGAAATCCTTGCTCACTCCTAAATGAGGTGGTTGGGCTTCCTTGTCAGCTCAGACGATTGGGCCCATTTTGTAGGTATTTCCTTCTCCAGAGCCCTCCCTTCCCCCAGTATCTTGTATGTAAGTATTCTAAAGCCAGGCATTATCAACACACTATATTGGACTTGTGTAAAGAGAACTTGCACCCCGGCAAACCTTGTATTCAAAGTGATTAACTGACTTCTTCATATTCAGTGAACATTCCTGCTGTTTCAGAATTGACACAAATGACCAAGCCTTCTATCTCATCTTTACTC